>OX376374.1:50871378-51401378 GCA_947369275.1 Nemotelus nigrinus | reverse complement strand
TAACTAAACATATAAAGAAAGGAAGAATGTGTTCATCCATGACACCGAAGCCAGCTGGATGGATTTTTTCGCTTATTTTCTCATTCCATGACACTCGTTAAAATAAACAATCAAGCCCAGTTAAATTCACAGTCATATGTAATTCAATAATAAAAGAAAATCCTAAAACTAAAAAATATCAAACTTATAATAATCATGCACCAATAAAAAGAAAAAAAATAATAATAATAAATAGTATAATTGAAATCGAATAAATATCAAATAAAATTCACAATAAAATAACGAAAAGAAGAATGAAAAACTCACCCAATCCGGACGACAGTCGACCGCGGTGGATGGTGTATAATTTCCTTTTGCAATATTTGCCTACTATAAAAAAAATCTACACAATATCACTTGTTCTTGGCTTGTTTTTTTTTACAAAAATACGGCCGAAAAAGTACAGATTCACGACATCCAAAACTTGATGTACGTCACGCCGAAACGCTTAACGCTTAACGCTCAGCGCTTAAGACTACACAAAAGTCGCAATATTTATCCGACTACAAAATGTCGGCACTGTCACTTGCATATGTAAACATTCTTATGCCGTAATTACACATAAGACGATGATAGCATCCGGCAAAACAGTCGACAAGACGTTCAGCAAGGCATAGGGTGAACATGGCTAATCTTATGGAAGAATGCCTACCTACCTACACGATATGCATATCTGTACACTTAAACTTCGCACCGTTCTGCATGGTGTGAAATTTAAATGGTAGTATCGTGCAGGTAGGGCGCATTTGCTCTGTTCAAAAATTTGTTTACAAATATTCGAACAGTGTGGCTTCAAAGTCAAAACAGACCTCGAGAAGCTAGGATGCAACGAAATCGAGTTCTTCTACCTAAAGCAGAACCCTAAACAAAGAAGTGCTCCTACCGCGGTATGAAAAAACCATCTACAATAGCCAGACCATATGCCACCTAGTTTGCCAGGCTGAGGTACAGAAGTCTAGATTTACTGAAGAAACCCCAAAAATATTTTTAATCCAGTGCACCCAAATACCAGTAATCTACCATTTCTTTCAAATCGATTTCAGCAATCTTCATGAACAATTGGGACAGTTCCTTGCCAGCATGCAGGAACACCTTGACTCAATGATGAGCGATACGGGACGAAAATAGTCCAGGGCCTGTTTCCCATCCAATCGTTCTAAAATACATCCCCAAACAAATATAAACCGAGTTTGGGACCATGAAACGCCAATTCCTTGCTCTCCAAAAAAGGGGAGTGAATGCAATTTCTCAGCACATGTAGGGTTGACATAATGCTTATTTGGGAAAGCTTTTCTAAATTGAATAACCAGATCCGTGTCCCCCACCGTCATATTTATAGATATGATAGGCTAACTGGCAGACGACAACATGCAGATTGACCATCATCCCATACAAATCTCACCTATACTCGAGACTTCACCAAACACTTTCACGCACTTCTTCAACTTCTTTCTCGCACTTCTATCTTTCTGGTAGGAATTTGCAAAAACGATTGGTAAGCCTTTCGCGTATTTTTGGGGAACGCCATTATTTCTCAAACACTGATTAAACAGCATTGCTTCTGCAGTTTTCCCCTCTGCTAAATGAGCTCAATACGTATAATCATAGAACAATGTAACTAAGCAAATTAAGTATACGCCATTCAAAACTCGTTAGTGAACAATTCGTGCGAGTTTGAGCAATAACAACAAAGATGCTAAACTATATTTTGTGCAAAATTAAAAGCACATTTAGACAGCAACTAAACGAATATTTCTATCTAAAAATTTGAATCACAAGCGTCCACTAACAAATCGGTATTTACTTAAAATTATCAAATAGTGCTTTAATGATATTGCCGTTAAAAACATGATCATTAAATGGTATGTCCGGTAATGCACTTTTATCGTCTATAGTGAACACAGTATTGATCAGCGTTGTTACACCGACTTCATTGAAAAATTCGAAATGGCGAAAAAATTGCAATTATTGCCTTTAATTTCTATGAGCGCATTTCTTATGTTGTTACTTTATTCAGACAGCTCCCCGCTATATGATATGTCCATTAAGAAAGTAGCATGCGAGGATTTCGATCCAAGAATCTCATTTCCAAATAGTACGTGCCGAGTAAGAAAAATAAGCCGAAAAGTTGCAGTCATCGATTATTTGATATATTTACAACCAGGCAGTGCACTTGACGATGTACAAGTAAGTTGATTTTGACTTTAGGTAGAATCACCTTCGTGCTTTGTGACTAAATTCTGTTGCTCAGTCGGTCAAGCTGATTTTGAATAATTTATATACGAGGGTTAATCAATAAGTAATGAAAATCGGTTATTAAAAGTTCGCATAAAATTCGAAAAAAAATGTTGTACTACCACATGTACTCACTAGGTCAGCATAAAAAAAACATATCCATAGGCCACGATTCCAGGGAGGTACATTCATTTGAATACGAACAGTCCAAGAGAGAACATCAAAATGGAGAAAAACGAAAATAGAGCTGTCATCAAGTACCTCTATTTGAAAAAATTGTCTACCAGAGACATACACGGCGACATGATGGAAACATTAAGGGACTCTGCTTCTCCATATTCCACCGTTGCACGCTGGGCCAAGGAGTTTAAGCTGGGAAGAACAAACACTGAAGACGAACACCGTGAAAGACGTCAACCCACATCCCTCACTAAAGACAACGTAAAAAAATCGAAGATGTCGTGTTGGCAGATCGAAGAGTGACGTAGCTGAGGTCAGAGAGATCTCATATGGTAGTAATCGAAAAATCTTTGCCAACAAATTACATATGAAGAAGGTCTCTACGCGTTGGGTACCGAGAATGTTAAAGGACGAGCATAAGAAGAAACGAGTCAACATTTCAAGGACGAATCTCGAAAAGTTCCAGGCAGATCAGGAGAATTTTTTTGTCAAGTTTCGTGACCATGGACGAGACTTGGATCCACCATTTTGATCCAGGAACCAAAATGCAATCGATGACCTGGAAGCGACCCTCTTCACCGACTCCGAAGGTATTCAAAGTGTCGAGTTCGGTAGGAAAGGTTATGGCGTGAGATTTTTGGGACACTGAAGGAATTACTATGGTGGAATATTTGGAAAAGGAAGCTACTATATCAGGCTCTTACTACGCAGAGCAAATAAGAAGATTGCGAGAGGCAATGAAGGAAAAAAGGCTGGAAAACTGCGAGCCGGAGGTCAGTTTTATCAAGATAACACACCGGCTCACAAGGCTCCAGTTGTGATGGATGCAATTAAAGAAACAGGATTCGAACTACTTGAACACCCGCCCTATTCGCCAGATTTAGCTCCCAGTGACTTTCACCTCTTTTCTCGGCTCAAACAACACCTTCAGGATAAGAAATTTGAAGATGATAGCGAAGTGATGCCCGCTGCTGTGGCATTTTGGAAGAGTCAAGATAAAGAATTTTTTTCTAAGGGATTCCTGGGTTTGGAAAAAAGATGGACTAAATGTATTAACTTGTTAGGAGACAATGTTGAAAAACAAAAATTATCTCTTAAGTTTAATCACCTTGGTTTATATTCAATATCATTACTTATTGATCAGTACTCGTATTATCGTAATAGTTTCATCTTGTGGCCTCAAACACTGCGTTTGTTTGAAACGATAGTGAGTAGTTCATATTGATATTTCATATGGTTCAAACAAATTTTCAAACAAAATTCAACAATGTACTATAACAGTTTCCCTCTCCAAACTGAAGAAGAGATATATATATTCAACATCCCTGTCATACTGCATGTACTACTATCAAAATTCTTGCAAAGAGTTACTGTATAAGGCACTAGTAAAATCTCCTTTATAAAGTGTGCGCACGAAAACCTGAAAGCTGAATGCACCTCTGCCATCTTCATTACGTTATTCGACGCTGATTTGCCCCTGTACTGTACTTTTGTTTTAGTTTTCATACATTCGCCACTTTTCATAAAAAATAATCGAATAACATTTTAAAAAATTTAGGTATTGGTTGAACTCTACCAAAGAACAAACAATGTTTACCGAAGGAATATAATCAGTTTGAAAGAGAATTTCTGCGGCTACTTGGCAGGAACATCAAAAAGTTTTCTGATAAGTATTCTCTGGCGGAATTTGCAAAAAGCCAGCAACATTCCTTCCAAATGCCCTATGAAAATGAGTGGGGTACTGATTTGCATAGGCAAGTATTTTTAAAAAAAACCTAAGATGTTTTTCGTTGCAGGATCGTATTAACATAACTGGTCTTCAATTTGATGAGAAGTATTTGCCGCCCGTTTTACCTGAAGGTGAAGCCAGGCTGGACATTCACGTTCGATTTGGTCCGCAGCAAATATCAGTAATGAAAACAAACATATTTATCGATATCAAACCAAAGGGTGCATTTAAACTGGACTTTTAAAATCGTTTTTACAAAAATGGTATTTTCCGATTGTAGTATTTTCATGAAGCGTAGCTTACTTCTATATTAGATTGGTAGATTACTTTGAATAAAAAAAAACTCCAGCGCACCTCAACCGCTAGAAACACTATTGTTCGAAGAAGAGTAGAAGAATCGTGCAGGTTTTGAGTGCATATTCCACCACATGAGCTGCTTATTACGGCCAAACTGTTTCAAATGCCACGTTTTACTTTGGTCTCAAGAATGCATTATAACTCATATGGTGGAAGTTTTCAGATATTACCACTGGCATGAAATTCAACGTTTATGAGAGCAAAACACGGGTTAATTATATTCGTTATCAGTTGCTTATTTCACAAAATTTTGAAAGCAGCATTTCATACAACATCAATGAAGAAAATGCTCAGTGCCTGCAGCACTGTAATTGAAGTTGGTGTTTGAGGCTGCGATCCGAAAAATTTGCAGAACTTTGGGAATTGATACATCGGTTATTTATTTTCATAGTAAATGTTTCCGATATGAATACTAACTGTAAGCATTTATTGATACAAAAGTAGCTCAACCGACTCGTGCTGGCAACCTTTCGCCAGTATCAAAGCCAAGAGTATATCACATCTGCTTCACGTTGTTACATTACATTCGAAGTTATAGGAGTATAAAGAAATTTAGGGTTACCTACAGCGAGTTTTTTCAAATAATCGAATACTTAATATTTGCTGTTTATTGTCACTACAATATCATTACCAATTGAAAATTCTACGATAAAACCGCTTAATAAAGATATTGCAAACAAACACAAAACCAACACTAGCTGGGAACCCTATCGTGGCTTTTCAACCAAATTTGGCCTGAATAATGTTTATAATAGGTTCCATCAATTTTATGAAATTCGTATTGATTTCATGACTGCACTGGAAGTTATAGGGCAAAAAGTTTTATTTTCCTGATCGAATTTTCAAAACCAAAGACACAAAAATTACCATAGCTGGCAGCATCAATCAAATTTTTCAACCAAATTTCTATCAAACAGAGTTTAAAGTAAAGTTCAGCTACTGTATCAATTTCATGAAAATCTGGTAACTTATTCACATTTCATAGGGCAAAAAGCAGTTTTTTTTCTTTGTAAGTTTTCAAGATGGCACCACTGGCACAGAGTTGCCTACAATTCAAAATCGCTTCTACCAGATCTGGTCCTACTTAAGTCCAATGCATTCTGTAAGTTTCAATTGTATCTGATTATTGATTCGTGAGTTCCCGTGAACAGAAATTTTTGATGCTAAAAATATAAGTTAACTGTGAAAGGGTTACCGTTCTTTTCCGACATGAAATTTCCAAGGTTTTACTTTGAACGTGTAGATAAAGCATAAAATTTGTATACAGATTGGTTTTATTGTAAGAAACGGACATTTTTTAGGATATTCGATGGTTTGAATATTTTCACTTCCAAATTTTTATTTTTTCAAACTTAAGACACCAAAATTATCATAGCTGGCAGCTCCAACCGAATTTTTCAACTAAATTTCTACCAAACGTGGTTTGAAGTAAGGTCCAGCTACTGTGTGAGTTTCGTTAAAATCAAACGATTCAATCAGAATTTATAGGGCTAAAAGCAGTTATCTTTTTTAGTGATTTTTTAAGATGGCACCACTGGCACAGCATCGCCCGAATTTCAAAATCACTTCTATCAAATCACTTCTATTAAGACCAATATATTCTGCAAATTTCAATTAATTCTGCTTATCGCATCGTGAGTTTCCGTGAACAGAAGTTTTTGATGCTAAAAATATAGGTAAATTGGGCAAGGGTTACCAGGCGTGCCCGTTATACTATATCAAATTTTATTTTTTGTCTATGTAAACAAAGCATAAGATTTACATATGAGTGGCTTTATTTTGAAGAAGCGGCATTTTTTCAAGAGAGACGATGATTTGGAGGTTTTCACTTTCAGTGCCTGCCCTAGCTACAGGGTTGCCAGCACGCTCATTAAAACAAATCTACAACTAAATTATTTCAAATCTACACAAATCTACAACTAAATTATTTCAATATGTCCTGAAAATTTCGTAATGATTAAATAGCTTTGTCAAAAGTTATCGCAATTTAAAAATTTTCAAGTTTTCCCGTTCTCTTTTTAGGCACCCACCGCACACATAGGGTTAAAAAAATTCCAAAAAAATTATCCGATTCACATGTAAAACACATTCAAAATTTATTTCGCCAACTTTGTTTTTGCAAAAGCTATTTGTGTACGGAATAATAGGTATATTAAAAATATCACTAAAATGGCCGCCGGCGCCAAAAGGTTAAAGATTATTAACTTTTTGTGAGACCTGGCACTATTCTGCATATACACCAATGTGTCCTGAAAATTTCAGCTCAATCGGATGGCGCGTTCGTGAGATTTTTTCACTGAAATTTTTTGATGATATATATATATATATATATATATATATATATATATATATATATATAGAAATATGAATTTTTGGCCAAAGTGATTTTAAGACTAATGTTCTTCTTCGAACATTAGTAATAATAGGTTCCATTTAGTCTTTAACTCAAAATGTATGAAAGTGTTTGCTTCGGGTGGAGTTACAATCATGGTTGGAGTCAATCGAATAAACAATACATATAGCACTGGTTATAATAGCTTTGATTTGCTACTAATATTCGAAGAAAAAATTCAGTGACTATTTCTCGGGAATGCGCCATTCGATTGAGCTAAAAAATTTCATGATACATTACTGTATATGTACATAGAATAGGTCCAGGTCTTACCAAATGTTAATTACCTTTAACGCTTAGGCAACGGCGGGAATTTGACTTCTACTTTAAATATCCCTATAATTTTATCAACAAATTACTTTCAAAAAAAACTAGGATAACGAAATGATTTTTGAACGTGTTTTAAATGTAAATATGAAAACATTTGCCAAAAATAAGTTCGGGAAACTCGGAACATTTTTGGGCGATAATGAAATCATCAACACTTTTCCTGAAAAATTTAAAAAAAGGCAACTCATATATAAATTTTATGCTTTGCCTAGACACTCAAAGTAAATCTTTTGAAATTCGATATCGCCCTATACGACTTTGGCCTTATAAATACTGATATATTGAATAGATTTTGACAAAATTCATTCAGTATCTGAACCTTGCTATATGCCAAATTTTGTGGAAATTCGGTTGAAAAATTAGGTTGGTGCAGCCAGTTATGGAAATTTTTGTGTCTTGCATTTTGAAAATTTCTTCAGGATATTTCTTCAAAAGCTTTTTGCCCTGTAAGTTAAAGCGCTAACATGAAATCAAAACGAAAAACGAAAACAAAAGTCATATGATAAACGGACTATGTTGTAAGCAAAATTCAGCAAAAATCTGGCTGAAAACTCACGATCACGAAAAATCAAGACTATGGCTGTTTTTGTACATTTATATCATTTCTTTACTAAGCAGTGTAATCATTAAATTTTCAAATGTTAGTGATCTTTTAACAAATATTCATCATCATCATCGGCGCAATAACAAGCGTCTGGTCCTGGCCCACTTAAAAAAAATTTCTATCAGCCCCGATCGCTAGCCAATGTCATCCAATTGGGAACCCCTAGCCTCCTCCATCCGTCCAGCTCAAGACCTTGCTTGTCGTCTGCCGTTAAAACTGCATTAAGTGTTTTTCAAGCAGGATCCTCTTCGCTCGTACGAGCTAAATGTCCCGCCCACCGGCATCTACCGAGCTTTTACATTGTAATTATATCTACTTCTAGATAGATATAAGAGAGAATGGGTTAGAAATCGAACGAGAGAAATGGTCCAATTTTCGACTTTCTGCTTATTAGTGTAAGAATTAAGTACGGATTTGTACCTTACACAATTCATACAGTAACGCCAATGTAAAAACCAAGAGAGATCGCCATTTTGAACGTCGTTTGACATTTCTTTTTCGGAAACCGGCCAGTCAAGATTAAAATATTTTTTGGAAATGAAATCAACTATGATTTCACTCAAAAAGAAGACGAAACCGATGCCAAAGGCCTTTCACTTACCGAAAATGCAATATCCCTCGCGAAGCATATTCTGTGGTTACTATTGCAGCCTGGAATGCGGCACTTCATCTCGCACTATATTGAAATTTTCGACCGCTAATTTATCCGGGAAACCGACACAGCTTATCGCGTACTCACAATTTCAAAATTTTCTGTGACAAATTTTGACTTAAATCCAATGTTTTGATTCACCGACTCTTATCAAACTGACATTAACATTTCTTTTCCTGTTGCCCGTTGCTCACTTTTACTCCGATCTGATATTCCTCGCATTTTTCGTAAATAAGAGACTGCATTAGGACTTTTCGGCTGTGAGTGCGGTAAAAAGGGGTGCATTGAGCGGAATTTTTGTGAGAGAGCAATGTTGTGCGTGTATTAAAAAAGGCTAACTCACGTATGGATTCACGGATAGCCATTTCGTATCCATTTTCTTTTATATCTGTGGTGCTGGGACAGCTTTTTCGCGGGTGCAGGTCATATGCAGGTCATAGCGTATAAATTTGGGAAATCTTTTTTAAGAAACGATTTAACACCTTGCTTATTACCCATCATAATCGAAGCTTCGTCTAAAGTGAACCTTACTATTTTTTTCAAAGAAATAATCAAATCGTTTAAATACTTCGGTAAATTGTAATACATTAGGTGTGTTTTTTGCTCCTCTATCCAGTAGAGAATAGGATATACGCAATGGAAGTGAAGAATAGGATATACGCATTGGAAGCGTCCCAGTGAATTCACTAGTACAGAAATTCTATTTCCAGTTCAGAGACAGCGAACAGCGCGAACGAAGACAACACCGACCTCATACCACACTGCAAAGTCCCTATAAATGTCTTTAAGAACCAAATTATTATATCAGAGGGTAAAGAAATTAACGCGTACGGACAACCGCATGTAGGCTACCGTAGGCATTATGTACGCCTGAAAGAAGTAACCAAAGACAAATTGATGAAGGTCCTGAAAGAAACACTAGCTCCCAACATTGTCAATGGAATTAAGATTCTGGAACAATTCATTCAGCTTTTACAAAATTTATTTGAGGAACATTTTTCAAAATACAAAATTCGGATCACACAGCGGGTTGTTGAAGATATATCTACATATCTATATATCTATATCTACAACAAACTGCGAATAATAAAAAAGGAGCACCATAGAGCTCATAGAAATTACCGTGAGAATAAAGAACAAATTCTCGAAAGATACTACTTCCCAAAAATGACCAGTTTGATAAAAAAGTACACAGCAAGTTGCGAGAATCGCAACATAAATAAGTATGATCACCACCCGGAAAAGCCTAAGTTGCAGGAAACACCCAATCCGGAATACCCAACAGAGATTTTACACCTAGATATTTGGGAAATTATGGGAGAAAAGTATATTACCTGCGTGGACAAGTTTAGTAAATTCGCAAAATTCTTTCGTATTAAAGACAAATCCGCCCTACACTTTCGCCAGAGAATACTGAAGGTCCTACATTACTTTTCAACTCCAAATATACTTGTTTCAGACAACGAAGGCGGGTTCATAAGCCCTATCATTCACAACCTCTTGGAGCAGTTAGGCATAACAGTCTATTTGACTCCACCACAAAAAAGTGAAGTAAATGGAGCAATTGAGAGACTCCATTCGACAATACTTGAGATTGTTAGATGCCTCCTTAAGGAATACCCAGATCTTTCTGCTAAAGAGATTGTGAACATTGCTGTTGACAGATACAACAACTCTTTCCATTCCGTGACAAAAAGGAAGCCGGTAGATATATTTTTTAATCGGTCCGAGCGTATAAATTATCAGCAATTGCATGACTTTAGCACTAAATTGAATCAAAATTTAAAACAGGAAATTTTACGGAAGCAAAAAAATCAACTAAAAAATCACAACGCAAGACGATCTGAGCCAAAAACATACGAACCAGGAAATGTCGTTTTTAAAGCCAACAAGCAAATCAAACCTAAGCATAAGCCTCTGTACATAAAAAAAGTAGTTTCTAAAAACAACAGGGTCACAGTCACCACCAATTCAGGCAAGAAAGTTCATAAGTCACACCTGAAAAATGTTTCCTCCATTACAGGATAATCTTACGAAGCGCGCAAGCGACAGTGGACGTGTATGAGTACGATACTCCTATCGCAGCAATTAAACTAGGACTGGGGAAGATTATAAGCGGAAATTTTAAAATCATCCACACCATCGACTTGCATCAGTATGACGAAATACTAACTAACATGGAAGCAGTAGTGCAACACCGAGTCAACAGATCGAGTATTTTACGACCACAGCTTCAACATCAATTATCTGTATTTTCAGAATTATTACATCGTTTACGACACAAAAATAGAACAAAGCGATCAATAAATTGGATTGGTTCAGCCTGGAAGTGGATAGCTGGAAACCCGGATGCTACCGATTGGAATGCTGTTCTAAAAAGCCAGAATAAAATCATCGAAAACAACAATAAGCAGTATAAAATAAACCAGCACATTACTAAAGTATCTTCAGATCTCATCGACAATTATAATAAAATATTGGCAGAAATTCATATTAAAAATAACGATAAATACGAACAGATGCTGTTCAACAAGATAGGAATCGTTAAAGACGAAATTAAGGAAATAGTGGTTGCGGTCCAAATGGCAAAAAAGGCATAGTAGATTCTAACCTGCTAGACAATGTTGAAATTAGCTCACTCCTCTCGCAAATAGAGACCCTTCCTTACCAAAATGAAGTTGAGGCAATAGAATATGCAGAACCAATGGTTCTGATAAAGGATTCTCTCCTTTTATACGTTGTCTGTCTTCCAACGACTGAGGCTGCAGAATTGAATCATGTAACTGTCCGCTCCACCGTTCGAGATAACAAAATGATCCGTTTCGGGTATTCCCACCTCTTCATATCGCAAGCAGTAAAATTCGGTATAAACGGGAGCTGCACCAACATTCAAGACGCTACTATCTGTCAAAGATATCAGCTTCAAAAACTCGCTCCGGATGGTTGTCTCGTGCGGATTTTAGAAGGTACCAGTGCAGTTTGCGACTATCAATTTAACAAAAAGCCCATCATTGAAATGATCGATCAAAATTCAATTTATCTTACGAACTTCCGGGGAAAACTTCATCACGGGAACACAACCAGATTCTTAAATGGTACATTTTTGGTTAACTTTCAAAATGACACTGTCCAAATTGATAATACTACATATACCAGTTTCGAAATTAAAAAGTTCCACCTTCTACCTCCTGTCCTGAAAAACAACCTAACTGAATAACATATGATATTAAATCTAGATTATTTGCATAAATTGCACCTGGGTAACTTAGAAAAGTTAGACAAGATGCAAACAGACAATATTGTGTCCATCACTTCTGATGCAGCAATCACTGGAATATTAATTGTATTAGCCACCCTTTTTCTGTATTTTTTTTCCGCCAGAAAAATAAAGTAAGAATTTCGGAAACCAGTTTCAGTTGTAATCACCCAGATCCCATCAAATTATCATTCTAATCTGTGGGACACAGATTTTAAGGTGGGAGGAGTTAAAACATTCCCTTATCCCCTTCTCTTCCACCACTTTCCGGTCTACCTGCACATTTAATCTAAATTAATTAATTAGCTGAATTTGCGAATTCGCGTATGCGAATCCGAAAAAGGTAATTTGAACGTTGTACTCGATAACCGACCCATGCACTCAGTAAAGTATTGCACAATTGCTGACTGAACAATAATCGTGGAAAAATATTTGTCGTTTATGGAATTGAACACAGGAAATGCTTACCTGTTGTCTGTAGAATTTTGTAAAGTAAGTAAAATGAAAAGTTATAAAGAGGCAAACATAGATTTTAAGTTTTGAGTTTGTATTTGACCGCGACGGAACCAACGTGTGAAATAAAAATTTATGTATTTGAAAACTTGTCGTTATTTTTTTAACACACGTGGAACGATATTATTTCTCAAACACTGATTAAACATCATTGCTTCTGCAGTTTTCCCCTCTGCTAAATGAGCTAAATACGTATATTTATTGAACAATGTAACTAAGCAAACACATTATATTAACATGTTATAAGCCGAATTAAGTATACGCAATTCAAAACTCGTTAGTGAACAATTCGTGCGAGTTTGAGCAATAACAACAAAGATGCTAAAGTATATTTTGTGCAAAATTAAAAGCACATTTAGACAGCAACTAAACGAATATTTGTATCTAAAAATTTGAATCACTAGCGTCCACTAACAAATCGGTATTTACTTAAAATTATCAAATAGTACTTTAATGGTATTGTCGTTAAAATCATGATCATTAAATGGCATTCCCTATAATGCACTTTTATCGTCCATAGTGAATACAGTATTGATCAGCGCTGTTACACCGACTTCATTGAAAAATTCGAAATGACGAATAAATTGCAATTATTCCCTTTAATTTCTATGAGCGCATTTCTTATGTTGTTACTTTATTCAGACAGCTCCCCGCTATATGATGTGTCCATTAAGAAAGTAGCATGCGAAGATTTCGATCCAAGAATCTCATTTCCAAATAGGACGTGCCGAGTAAGAAAAATAAGCCGAAAAGTTGCAGTTATCGATTATTTGATATATTTACAACCAGGCCGTACAATTGACGATGTACATGTAAGTTGATTTTGACTTTAGGTAGAAGCACCTTCGTGTTTTGTGACTAAATTCTGTTCGGTCAAGCTGATTTTGAAAAATTCGGATATATTATCATAATAGTTTCTTCTTGTGGCCTCAAACACTGGGTTTGTTTGAAACGATAGTGAGCAGTTCATATTGATCTTTCACATGATTCCAGAAAATGTTGTGGTTTTTTGACAGAATAAGTTCTACTACTATTCTATGTACTATTCTTAACCTGAAAGTTTGAGACTTCAGACATCATACTAACGACCCTAATAGAAATTAACAATTTTCCTCTCCAAACTAATGAAGAGATATATTCAACATCCCCGTCATACCGCATGTAACTGTGATCAAAAAGTAAGGTGAATTTGTTTATGATATGTAAATTCTTTATTTATTTTCCAAATCAATTTCATCTCTTCAAAGTAATCCCCGTCCGATAGAACGCACTTTTGCCAACGCTTTTTCCAGTTATCGAAACAATCGGAATAGTCTTTTTCCAGTATAGTCTTCAAGACCTTCTTCGATTCGGTTTTTATCTCCTCAATCGTGTCAAAACCGCGTCCCTGCATTGGCCTTTTGAGTTTGCTGAATAGCCAAAAGTCGCACGGAGCCAAATCAGGCAAATACGGTGGTTGCGGAACGATGAAAGTCGAGTTTTTGGCAAAAAAGTCGCGAAGAACCAATGCAGTATGCAGTGCATTATCGTGATGAAGGAACCAAGAGTTGTTTGCCCATAATTCCGGCCGTTTCAGACAAATAGTTCCACATAAATAGTTTTGCCGTGGTCTTTTCGGTCTTGCTTCACCTTTTGCACGATTTCAAGTGGTCCTGATAGTCAGACACCAAAGTTTCACACACATCAGGGCGACGCTTTTTTTTCCAAAAAATTGAGCGATTTAGGCACCAATCGAGACTGGACGCGTTTGAGACACAAAACATCCTTCAAACTGGTTTGGGCTGAGCCAAATAATATTCCAACACTATCAGCAAGGTCTCTAATTGTTAATAGACGATTTTCAAGCACCAAATATTTGATTTTTTGGACGTGGCCCTCGTCGGTAGACGTTAATGGTCGTCCAGAGCGCGGTTCGTCTTCAACGCGTTCTCGGCCCGCTTTGGACTCGTTGTACCACTTATAAACGTTTTTTGTGCCAAAGTTTGATCACCAAAGGCCTTCCGCAACATTTTCAACGTGTCCGCACAAGAATATTTGTTCCGCAAACAAAATTTGATGCAAGTTCTTTGCTCAACAAAATAAAATCGAAAAATGTAAAAATCGAAAAATTCACTTTTGGTTGTTTACAAAAACACATGTAACTCGGAGATAATTAAACCTTTTGACAAACAGACGCTTGGCAAATGTTATAGACAGTCCTACCACCGCCTTACTCGCCTTCCTAATGCCCGGGATTTTTAAATGACAATTTCACCTTACTTTTTGATCACAGAGTACTATTATCAAAATTCTTACAAGAGCTACTGTATTGTACACTTGTGAAATCCCCCTTTTAAAGTGTGCGCACGAATACCTGAAAGCTGAATGCACCTTTGCCACCTTCGTGACGTTATTCGACGCTGATTTGCCCCTGTACTGTACTTTTGTTTTGGTTTTCATACATTCGCCACATTTCATAAAAAATAATCGAAAAACAGTTTCAAAAATTTAGGTATTGGTTGAACTCTACCAAAGAACAAACAATGTTTACCGAAGGAATATAATCAGTTTGAAAGAGAATTTCTGCGGCTACTTGGCAGGAACATCAAAAAGTTTTCTGATAAGTATTCTCTGGCGGAATTTGCAAAAAGCCAGCAACATTCCTTCCAAATGCCCTATGAAAATGAGTGGGGTACTGATTTGCATAGGCAAGTATTTTAAAAAAACCTAAGATGTTTTTCGTTGCAGGATCGTATTAACATAACTGGTCTTCAATTTGATGAGAAGTATTTGCCGCCCGTTTTACCTGAAGGTGAAGCCAGGCTGGACATTCACGTTCGATTTGGTCCCCAGCAAATTTCAGTTATGAAAACAAACATATTTATCGATATCAAACCAAAGGGTGCATTTAAACTGGACTTTTAAAATCGTATTTGCAAAAATGGTATTTTGCGATTGTCGTGTTTTCATGAAGCGTAGCTTGCTTCTATATTAGATTGGTAGATTAATTTGAATAAACAATAATAGCTTTCATTTTGTCTTTAACTCAAAAGGTCTGTTTCCGTACTTCAGCAAACTGCAGCAGTAACAGAATTTGGCAGCTGGCTTCTTTTTGCTGCAAAATTTGGCTTGCATTTGGCTTGCAGCAAAAGTACGGAAACGACTTGCTGCGAATCTATTTTAATATATTATAATAGATACAAGTACGGAAACAGACCTAAAATGTATGAAAGTGTTTGCTTCAGGTGGAGTTACAATCATGGTTGGAGTCAATCGAATAAATGATGCACATAGCACTGGCTATAAGGTTCTGAATTTTTACTAATGTTCGAAGAAAAAAATCAGTGACTATTTCTCGGGAATGCACCATTCGATTGAGCTAAAAATTTTAGGATACATTACTGCATATGTACATAGAATAGGTCCAGGTCTTAGCAAATGTTAATTACCTTTATATTTTAAATATCCCTATAATTTTATCAACAAATTACTTTCAAAAAAACTAAGCTAACGAAATGATTTTTGAACGTGTTTTGAATGTAAATATGAAAATATTTTGGAAATTTTTAACTCTATGTATGCGCTAGGTGCCTAAATTAAGATCGGGCAATTTGGAAAAATTTTTAATTGCGATAATTAATTCATCAAATCTTTTCCTGAAAAATTTTCGTTTTTTAGAGAAAAAAGCAATTCATATGTAAGTTTTATGCTTTGTCCACACAGTCAAAGTAAATCTTTTTAAATTCGATATCGGACAAGAACGATAACCCTTCTCCAATTTACCTTTATTTTTAGTACCAGAAACTTCTTTTTTGGGGAACTCACGACACGACAATAAGATACAACTGAAATTCGCAGAATATATTGATTCTAAATAGGACCAAGTCTAATGTAACCAATTTCGAAATGTGCGAAACTCTGTGTAAGTGGTGCCATCTTGAAAAATCACTAAGAAAAAAACTGACTTCTGCCCTACAAATACTGATATGGTGACCAGATTTTGACAAAATTCATACAGTAGCTGAACCTTGTTGTATGCCAAATTGTGTGGAAATTTGGTTGAAAAATTAGGTTGGTGCAGCTAGTTATGGATATTTTTGTGTCTTGTATCTTTTAACAAATATTCATCATCATCATCGGCTCTACAGCCAGCGTCTGGTCTGGGTATGCTTAAAAAAATTCCATCAGTCCCAATCGCTAGCCAATGTCATCCAATTGGGTACCCCTAGCCTCCTCCATCCCTCCAGCTCAAGACCTTGCTTGTCGTCTGCCGTAAAAACTGTATTTAGTGTTTTCCAAGCAGGATCCTCGTCACTCGTACGAGCTAGATGTCCCGCCCACCGCCATCTGCCGAGCTTTATCATTGTAGTATCACTGCTTCTAGATAGATAAAGCACAAATTATGGCTGTAGCGTCTCCGGAATCGCTCTTCTTTCTATATGAGGCCAACGGTTCTCCTCAAAACTTTCCTCTCAAACGTGGCAGAATGCCTTTTGCTGAGTATCCAAGTCTCGAATCAGTACGTGAATACTGGCGCGACCATGGTTTTGTACAGCAGAAGCTTTGATGCTCGGGTGAGATTTCGGTATTTGAAGAGGCTTGGAAGACTGTAGTAAGGTTTGTTGGATTTGAGCAGCCGCCCGCCTATTTCTTCCTACATGTTGTAAATTGACCCAAGGTAATTGAAGGGTTGCACTACTTCGAATACATACTTAGCAGCCCTGAAGGTTTGAACAGCTCTATGTGTTCTTCCTGTAGATGCTACCAGCACGTACTTTGTCTATATTTCATTTATGTGAAGCCCCAGTTTTTGTGCCGCTCGCTCGATTTGGGTAAAGGATTTTCATACAATGATGTCAATGTCATCTGCAAAAGCCAGTATCTGGTTGGACTTGGTAACGGTACTTCCTCTCGTGAACGCCCCAGAGCCACGGGCTGCTTTCTTGAATGCCAGGTTGAAGAGGAAACCATATCCTTGTCGAAGCCCATTGAAAATGTTGAATGGTCTGAATTGCAATCCGGCTATTTTAATTTGGCTTGCTACATTGGTCATGATCAACCTACACAAACCCGTCAGTTTGTTTGGGATGCCAAATTCTCTCATGGCTTTGTACAGTTCTTCTCTGGCAAAGCTTTCATAGGTCTTAAAGTCTATAAAAAGGTGATGCAGTGGAATACTGAATTTCAGATATTTTTTGATCACCTCCTTGAGAATAAAGATCTGATGAATTGTTGATTGACCTGAGATGAAGCCACATTAATATTGTCCGATGATAGCTTTAGCGTAAGGGGCTGTCCGCTCTCGCAGGGGGTAGGAAAGTATCTTATAGAAGTACTCAACAATGTTATACTCCTATAGTTGCTAGATATAGTTAAATTACTTTCTTATGTATGGGGCATATTATACCTTTGCGCCAGTCTTCTGACATCTCCAAATGCTCTCATATTAGGCTCCCATAGTATATATACAAATATTAGGATTTCGAAAATTCGAAAGTTTTTGCGGGTAGTAGCCGTAAATTTCGTTGTATCCCTATAATTTGCGCAAAAGTTTTTTGAATATTAATGTAAGCCGATTTCCATGCTAATAATTACTGAAGTGATAAGACTTAATGAGATCCGTTCGCCGTTATTATGATGGGTGCCGCTATAATGATGGCAAGTGTGTCAAAGGCTTAAAGTATTTTAAATCGCATGATCTTTGTGCCGGTACTCGTCGTTAAGAATAACAAATGCAAACCTATCTTATTTCTGAGTAGGTCTTGGAAAATTCTGCTCAAATCTTCACCGGCCTAAAATGTATATTTTCGGAACCGAATATTTTATGGGAATGAAATAAAAAATTTTCTGAAAATAGTCTCCACACTTACTTCATGATGTCTTTTTAAAATTTTCGTTGAAAATATGTTCAGTTCATATATATATATATGTTATAAATATATGTTCAAATTAAAATTATTGTTAAGCGAAGCATTACACTCCTGCGTGCAAGAAACGTTTTTTTAGAGAAACCCGGAAGGCACAGCAGGTCTGTACACAAAAAACTTTCAAACGATTGAGAATCCTGGAAAAATGTGCATATGAAAATGTTCATAGAAAAATGTTAACAATTGGTACAACTAGCTTTACTCAACTTGTCAGGTTGAAATTTTCAAAATTCATTTCTTAAGAGCGGCTACAATTCACCAAATCACCTATTTTTTAACAGCCGAAATTCTTGCCTGCAAGAATTCACGAGCCGATAATCAGATCAAATTGAAATTCACAAGATGACCCTGAGTAGGACCAACTTTCAAAGAAGTTTGGCGAATATATTGGCAAACCTGCGGTGGTGGTGCCATCTCAAAACAATTCTCAATAAAATACAAGCTTTTTGCCATTAAACTTCCCACGCAGTCATCGATATATAACAAAATTCACACATTAAATTGGCTTTATTGTAAGCCAAATAGGAGTAGATCAGTTTGACCTGAAAGACACGGGACTTGCGCGATGGCAATCTCCTCATTGTCAAGATTGATCCTAATGTGAAACATATTTAATATATTCATGGTTGCGTTGTGATACTAGTAGTATTTTCATTACAAAATATTCAAAAAAAATTGAGTTTTTACAACAAAAACAGCAACAATGGGGTCAGTTATATTACACAGCCTCGTCTTCTTTGCAACTACTAAGTCGCTTAGTCAAGGGAAAAAAACTATTCTAGTATCACCATCCCCAGAAAGGAAATAGGATAATGGAAAGGAACCTCAAACCACACTTTCAACATATTTCACTAAAAATTTTCAATGGCAAAAAGAATAAAAATAGCAAGATAAAGTTAACTACAAATTACTACTACACCAATCAAAAACACCCAAAAAAGAAGTAAAGAAGGTCCTTGATATTATTAATCATCAATTGAAATACTGCTTTTATTGGATTGAAATATTTTGTTTCAAAAACTAAATGCGTGAAAGTGCTTGAGGGATGCACAGGTTTCAATGAGTTAACTTCGATATAACTAACAACAAACAGCACTCAATTTAATTGACATTCGTCAATTATCGACTAGCAATCGACTCGACACTCACAATACGGGTGAATGACTTCGACTGCATCAAACATCTGCGAATTGCCCTTTGAAAACAAAAGAACGCGCATCAAATCGAATCTGCCGCAATTGATGTGAAAGTAAGCAACTGTAATGTAAGATGTTGTGATCGAAATATTTACACAACATGATGCTTAAAATGTTGCGATTAGGGTATATCACCTGTATGATATGATTCATGTCAAAAAAGCATGGCGCGGCGAAATATTATCTGCCCAAAGAGGAAATATCCCAAAAAATACTCTGTATTTAAGTAATATTTCATTCCAAGCAGCCAATTAATTAGTTCTAAGTATTATGATTTGGCTACTCTTTGAATCTCGTCTCCATGCATTGTAATATTAAGACAGATATCGCTTTTGTTAATCTGCTTTTGAATACCACGTTTTACTGGTATTAATTACCAGCCTGTTTCCCAAAAGCCAGGATTTATACGCAATTAAATCATGATAAACTTGCCGATCCAGAAATACAAAACAGATGGCAGAAAATACCAAAAGAGCATAAACAATATATTTTAATAAGAAAACCGATTTTTCCTTTGGAAGCTAGATATATTTAATTTTGTGACAAATATCAATATTTCGAGGGTTATCTGTTCTCTTATTCAGTGTCTATCGGTCTAATCTTAATATAACTTAGGTATGTTATTTATAGAGCTTACTTTTAAAGTATTGACTTATACTAATTACCAGCTAATTGTCTATTAATTACTTTACTTAAATACATTTAACTATCTATATTAATTAAATTTTTTTTTATTAATTAATTTTAATTTTATTAATTAAATAAAAAAACTGGATGCGTACGAAAGCCTGAACATATGGAAAACCCTAATGAATAGACGACTAAACTTTATATTTATTCGAATCAAGTTCATTCTTAATAAATTCTAAGGTATCTGGTAGTGCTGATGTTGTATTACTCTTTTCTAGAAAACTAAATACTGCACTATTTTCTACAAACTTAACTAATCGTTTATTGATAATTTTTTCAAAAATTTTGCTAAGCGATCAGTATCGCCACTTGAATCATAAATAGGCACTATCATGATGTCTTTCAGCCCTGTAGGTAATTCATCTTTGCTAATGTGATTGTTAATGATTGCTTTAATATGAGGTGATATTTAACTAACGACTAATCTCAGGTTTTCAGAAGTTATTCCATCAACTCCGGGAGAATTCTTTAATGAGTTAATTATGACAAATACTTCGCCCGGATCAGAAGGCTGAAGAATTCTTCAAAGATTTATAATCAGATTTAAGTTTGTGATCATTTGGACTCCTTTTCATTTCATTTATATAAAATTTCTTTTTTTTCCCCTTTGATAAATCACCAACCATATACTTTCACTTTCAAATTCAAAGCTTACAAGCCAAGACCATGGAAATATTAGTAAAATTTTATGTTTACAAAGACCAGCCGTAAAAATACGAGCTTCAATATATTAATAGTACCCCAATGTTATTAACAGTGCTTCTCCTTCAGATGGCAAGATTTCTCAAATTTCATTAGACGATAAGCATGAATTGCGAGTGCATTGTACGTTCTATAGCGATATGGGAACGGGTTCTCCCATGCTCAGAAGACGCTCCATTGCCCTTTCTTGAAGTCTCATTCTCATATATAGTATGCTTTTTCGTCGCACAAACTCAGTCGTTATCAAACGACAGTGTGTGGTGTCTACTTTTGTTTACGGTCGCTACTTTAATCTGTGAAGAGTCCACGTGTTCGTCGTTTCTTGAAATCTATTGTTTTCTCACCGGTATCGTGGTTTCCGGTATCCCAGTGCCATAATTAACTTAAAAAAATTACTGTTTCGGTAGTAAACCAGTAAATTGCGCAGATTTGCACTGATATCTTTAGTGACCTGGAAATAGTGACGTGTTGGCGGGTCCTGTTCTTCGTACGCGATTACGTGGCGACACCTACAACCAAATCACACCAGTCCTGTAATTGAAAGCAATTTAATATAGTAAGTGGACGTAAATTCCTGGAAAATGTTCAACAAGTGTCAACTAACAATCGCGAATAATAGCCTACAAAAATGGCGGCCGACCTACCAAACCGGTTGCTATTCTCTTGACAGAAACTTGCACTTGAGTTCAATCAGAATGAGAATGCGACAGCGCATGGGTTAAACATATGATTGATACAATTGGAACGGTTCTTTGCGCTCGCGACACTATACACGGCAAATAAACAAAAGCGAAACATCAGCTGGAGCATTGAGATAAGAATCTCTGCGCTATCAGCATTCCAGACAGTTTTTTTTTATACCGGCGAATATACTTATGTCATGTGTTAACAGTGGCGTAGTGCGTTGTGCATTGGGAGGGTAATAGTGGTTTAGGTAGTTGTAGCTGCATTAGTTTGAAAAGTATATATCCATGAATATAAGATGGAACTGAGCAATGTGACATTGCTTGGTGGAAAGAACAATGATCAGGGGTAATTTAAACCATGTTTAGTAATTATCAGAGGGCAGGGTATAGAGTAACGTGGGTACAATTATAAGAAGTTAATGATTCCTTGAAAAAATTGAAAATTCTATACTTCTCTGTATTAAAAATCAATGCCAATTTTTCGTTGGACATTACCCGATGGTTTCTAATAAAGCAGAAATCTTTAAGAAATATTGACATATAAGAAATAGGTATGTATTCAGTAAATATTAAGATATATGCATGTGTGTTTCTAACATTTTGGCGTCAGCAGGTATTTGAATGAATTTTCAGGTACTCTAATATTTATAAGTATTTAATAAAAAGGATACAAAATGAAAATCGATCATATTTTTGGCTTAAGTGTAATAACGGTTTGAAGTCCCTAACAGTAAGCCAAGGTTTTTTTTTTTTCAAATTTCAATTGGCAATAACTTCCGATGATTACAAAACTCAGGACATATTATTGCTCATAAAAAATAGACATAAATAATTTTTTGCAAATATAGAGGCAACACTATAGTTACGGGGAGCATCTGAAAAAGGTCTTCAAACCATTCAAATTCCTAAATATTTATTGGTTTTTTTAGAAAACAACTCATCAGTTTCCAATTTTGATAATTCCGTGCCCCACAAGGGTGGTAACTCTTCAACAAATTACTTACATTTTTGTTTCCCCAGATTCATGTACGTGAGAATCTTCAAATGGATCATCGGATCAATATAACATTCAGAAGATGTACTAGTTTCTAGTAGAACCAAGTCTTATAGAAATTCGTAAATAGTTGGGATGTTACCTTCCGACGCAGCCATTGGATAAAAAAAAATTCACGCAATAGGTTGGTCTTAGCGTGAATTAGGTTTAGTCGACTTTCTGTTGCTATGTAAGTATTTTCGTCATTTTTAAGATACCAAGCGATGCTGATACCAAAATGTCATAAGAAAGAACTTACAATGGAAATAATTGACAAAAATGTTGATGGTGATGAAAAATGGTGATTTTTAAATTTATTTATTTACAAAATTCATCGCAACAGAATACAAACTTCAATTATGTCAATGAAATGAGAAAAAGAGAAAAATAAAAAACAAGGAAGACATCCTGAGACCTGTTGACATGTAACGAGCTGTGACGTCGGATAGAAGCGGTGAAACCAGATATAACAGGTAGGCTAATGACATATGAAGAGTAAGAGATATTATGTCTTAAAAATAAAGAGTGTGCGAATCTACGCTGTGCACCCTCGATGGCCTCAGAAAGGTATAGGTATGAAAGACCACTCTTGACAAGCTTATTGGAGGATACAACGAACTAACATTAAAAAAAGACGAGCACATGTTGGTATTTCAACAAATTTAGAAACAGAACGAAGGAAGGCTTTAGCAGTGACTTCCGCAACATGGAAATTAAATTTCAACTTAGAATCAAAAGTCACACCTAAGCCTCTGTATTGAATAATGGATGACAGATAGTTGTTGGAAAATAAATAAAAGAATGAAATCGTAGATTTGAGAGAAAAGGTCATAAGAGCAAACAGATCATTATGAAGAATATTAGTTATTAACTAACCTGATGACTCGGAACAGTTTCAAATCGTCAGCACACAATAAACAAAGGGAATCGATAATGTAAAAGTAAACTTATCACTCACGAACCCATGCTGTTTTGAAGAGAATCATGGGATATACTCCAGAGAAGATAATTTTTTTCAAGAAGTTTACTGAAGCAAGGAAGAAGAGAATTAGGACGGAGGAAACATCACTAGTTTTGAAAATTAGATAAGTATAATAAATTGTTACGCAGAATGAAAACACCGGCTGATAAGCTCAAATCAAAACGAATAGAAAGGGGGACGCACAATAAGGAATACAGGCCAAGCATAGAAATCGGAAATATAGTCAGAGCCAACCCGGAATGCTGATTAAGGCTGAGCGATAAGTTCAAAACTTGAATCGGATTAGTATGGATTAGAGAAAGTAAAGAAGGAAGAGATGGAAAATCAGGGAGATTTACAAGAGACGCAAAACTTGTAAAGGAAGAAAAAAAGTAGTTTATGAAAAATAACATACATCCTGCAGAGATGAGGAAGCAGACCTATTGAAAGAAATATTTTTCGGAATGGAGGTATTTTGCTTCAAGACCGTGTTGCAAGAAGAAATAGTTTAGCAATCCTGGAAAGCAGGGTCCGAATTACTGCAAGATCAACATTTATTAATTGGATTGCCCTCAAAACTCGTAGGCTGAATCAAGCAGTATCTGTAGATTTATGAAACTAAAATATAGTTGTATAGGTAGAGACCAAATCCTTGGGGAAGGAATACAATTTGGAAAGTGCATAATCAATATTTAGCTTACGGAGGAACGAAAACTAGTTAACTTTTTCAAATTCCAATGATATTCCTGGGTAATTAGCCTTGCTTAAATTGTACCGAAAAGCAACTGAGATTCCCTTCTCTGGAGAGAATTATTTTAGTATTGAAACTTTTGCTGTCGGTAGCGTTCAAGACCGTTTTACTCCCGTAACTACCGATGCTGGGATCAGATCAAAACGAAATTCGCAGAGTAGGTTTACCTAAACATGAATCAAGTCTAATACATTTTTGGTTGCATTGTTACAGAAGGGATGCCAGAACTTTTTTATGCCTTTTCCCAAACATAGTGCCATTAAATTTTCATATGCTAAACAAGCTATAATGGAAATAAGCAATAAATGTTCAAAATTTCCTAAATTCTGAAACTCCGAATACAGTGATTGGATCAATACGGAATCCAGAGACGAAGTTGGTCTCAAATTGAAACATATCTAATAGACTTTTGGTAGTGGCCACTGGTCGATTTGGTCACTTTTACTGTGAGAAATGCTAGCATGAAATTTGCGTAGGCATAATACCTGATGAAATTCGTTTAATACCCAATCTGGTGATCCAACCTGGTGACATAAGTATTATAAATAATTTCGTAAATGATTCAACTATATAAAATTTGCTGTTCTTGCTTTTCTTCGACAATCAGTCTGTCTAGCGATTCCTATACCCTAGGGTTTTTTTATTTGATTGTACATAGGCAAAATGGACGGATCCACTGAAACTTGTCGGATGCCTAATAATATCTTGCTAATAGCGTTAAAAAAATAAGCTTTTATCTGTATTCCACATGAAGTATATTCATATAATATTTCTCAGAAAGACCTACATAATTAAATTGAAGCTGTAGTGCTTTCCTTCACCTTGGTATGCGGAACAATGATATTACTACGACTCTTTCCCCATTTCGTCAGTCAAATTCCAAAAACGTACAATCCAAGCTAAAGCCTTTTAGCTTCAACCATTCTTAATTCTTATTTCTTATTCCTTCCATTTGAAGCAAATCGTGGAAAACATAAAACACTTGTTTCCTTACTTTTCGAGAAGGTCTAACAAATTGACTTTGAAATCTCTAAAGAGAGTATTTTCGATCTCATAAGCGAGAAAAATATTATCCCACATGCAGCCAAACAGCCATTTCTGAGAAATTGCTAAGGTGTCCTATACATCATCTATGAATTATTTAGCTAATAGATTTTGTGAAAATAATTCAACATGTATATTTTAACATTTTAGAACAATACCAACAAGACCGATACATAACCAACTATGACGACACCATGCTATCTTATCCTCGAAGATGGAACAATCATGTGCGGCGAATCTTTCGGTGCGGAAGTTCCAGCAGACGGAGAAGTAGTGTTTCAGACCGGAATGGTTGGCTACCCGGAATCTATGACTGATCGATCATATCGAGCTCAAATTCTAGTACTAACCTATCCTCTCATTGGCAACTATGGAGTGCCATCTTTCGAAGAATGCGACGAATACGGTTTGCCTAAGCATTTCGAATGGACTGAAGGAATAACTTTATCTGGAGTGGTTGTCGGTGAGGTATGTGAGAAACCTTCACATTGGCGTCATACACGAACACTTTCTCGCTGGATGGAGGATGAAGGTATACCAGGAATAAGTGGTATCGACACAAGAGCCTTAACCAAGAAAATCCGGGAAAACGGGACAGTCCTAGGACGCATTGTGCAACAATTGCCGAGTCCAAACTCAGACTACAAGCTACTAGATCCGAATCAGAGAAATCTTGTTGCCGAGTGTTCGATCAAGGAACCGATAGTCTACAACCCCAACGGTTTGCCTCGCATATGTGCCATTGACTGCGGCCTGAAATTGAATCAGATCCGTTGTTTCATATCGAGAGGTGCTCGAGTGGAACTAGTGCCATGGAACTATGAGTTGGATCCCAACAGCTTTGATGGGCTTTTCATTAGTAATGGTCCTGGCGATCCAATGAAATGTGCTGACACTATCAAACAAATCAAGAGATTGCTAAAGAGTGGAGGGAAGCCTATTTTTGGTATTTGTTTAGGCCACCAACTGCTTGCAAGTGCAATTGGCTGCAAGACATTCAAAATGAAGTACGGCAATCGTGGGCACAATTTGCCTTGCGTTCATCACGACAGTGGACGCTGTTTCATGACATCGCAAAATCATGGATTCGCTGTTGACGCAAACACCTTGCCATCCGATTGGGAGCCGTTGTTTACGAATCTGAACGATAAAACCAACGAAGGTATCATTCACAAAGACAAACCATATTTTTCTGTTCAATTTCACCCCGAACACACAGCTGGACCAAAGGTATGTAAACTTTTTGAATGGATTAGCTTTATGGATACTTTTAACTATTTTCATTTCCAGGACCTCGAGCTGTTGTTCGATATTTTTATGGAAACTGTCAAACAATTCACCACAAAATCTCCGATTCAAACATCCGTAAAAAGTCGTTTAGCGAAAATGTTGACCTATACACCACAGCCCGATTCAATACCAGCTCAGAAACCGCGGAAAGTGTTGATCCTTGGATCGGGAGGTTTGTCCATCGGTCAAGCAGGTGAATTTGATTACTCTGGCTCGCAAGCTATTAAGGCTATGAAAGAGGAAAACATTCAGACGATTTTAATTAATCCCAACATTGCCACTGTTCAGACGTCGAAAGGCTTGGCAGATAAGGTCTACTTCTTGCCATTGACACCTGAATATGTCGAACAAGTCATTAAAGCTGAACGACCGAATGGCGTACTTTTGACTTTTGGCGGCCAGACTGCTCTGAATTGTGGGGTCGAACTGGAACGAGCCGGAATATTTGCGAAACATAATGTCAAGATTTTGGGTACACCGATCAAATCAATTATCGAGACTGAAGATCGAAAAATTTTCGCGGAAAGAGTGAACGAGATAGGTGAAAAAGTGGCTCCGTCAGAAGCAGTGTTCTCCGTTCAAGAAGCGCTGGACGCTGCCGGCAGACTAGGGTACCCAGTGATGGCTCGAGCTGCTTTTTCACTTGGAGGACTAGGATCTGGTTTTGCTAACAACAAAGACGAGCTGACTCTTCTGGCTCACCAAGCCCTAGCTCATTCAAATCAACTAATTATTGACAAATCACTGAAAGGGTGGAAAGAAGTGGAATATGAAGTGGTGAGAGATGCATATGAAAACTGCATTACGGTATGCAATATGGAGAATCTAGATCCGCTTGGAATACACACGGGTGAAAGTATCGTTGTGGCACCGTCACAAACCTTATCAAACGTTGAGTACAACATGTTACGCGAGACGGCAATAAAGGTGGTGAGGCACTTCGGTGTTATTGGCGAATGTAATATTCAGTATGCCCTCAATCCTTTTTCCGAAGAGTATTACATTATTGAGGTCAATGCTCGACTCTCTAGAAGCTCGGCTCTAGCCAGTAAGGCAACTGGATATCCTCTTGCCTATGTAGCGGCCAAACTTTCGTTGGGAGTTCCTCTGCCAAGCATACAGAACTCTGTTACGGGAGTGACAACTGCTTGTTTTGAACCCAGTTTGGACTATTGTGTCGTTAAGATTCCTCGCTGGGATTTGGCGAAATTCACTAGAGTCAGCAAGAATATTGGCAGTTCTATGAAAAGCGTGGGAGAAGTAATGGCGGTTGGCCGGAAATTCGAAGAAGCATTTCAGAAGGCACTGCGAATGGTGGATGAAAATGTCAATGGTTTCGATCCGTATGTGAGCATTCTAAATGAAGAAGAACTAATTCAGCCAACCGATAGAAGAACCTTTGTTCTAGCCGCAGCATTGAAGCGAAACTACTCAATCGAAAGATTGTACGAGTTGACGAAAATCGATCCTTGGTTTTTGAATAAAATGAAAAATATCATCGATTTTTTGAACTTGCTGGAGAAACATGGAAATCATTTGACTCGATCAATTTTGCTGAGAGCCAAGCAGCTTGGTTTCTCCGACAAACAAATTGCGGCTGCCATTAAAAGTACGGAGTTGGCTGTTCGCCAGCATCGCGAGGAAACTGATGTTACGCCTTTCGTCAAGCAGATTGATACTGTAGCAGGTACCCTTTTCGAAAATCATTTGTTTACTTGATTTGTTTTATGTATGTGTTACTTACAGGTGAGTGGCCCGCTACTACGAACTATCTGTACACAACTTACAACGCCTTCGCACACGATTTGGAGTTTCCCGGTGGATTTACCATGGTGGTCGGCTCTGGAGTCTATCGTATTGGTAGTTCAGTTGAGTTCGATTGGTGCGCTGTAGGATGTCTACGTGAACTGCGCAATCTTGGTCGATCAACAATCATGATCAACTACAATCCTGAAACCGTCTCAACAGACTACGACATGTGTGATCGGCTCTATTTCGAGGAAATTTCATTCGAAGTTGTCATGGACATCTACCAAATTGAAAATCCCGAAGGAATCATACTTTCAATGGGCGGACAGCTTCCTAACAACATTGCCATGGATCTTCATCGACAACAAGCCAGAGTGTTGGGAACTTCACCAGAGTCGATCGACTGTGCTGAAAATCGATTCAAATTCTCAAGGATGCTAGATAGGAAGGGCATCCTGCAGCCCAGGTGGAAGGAACTTACAAATTTGAAATCTGCCATCGACTTCTGTGAAGAGGTTGGATATCCGTGCCTGGTGCGACCATCCTATGTGTTATCCGGCGCTGCAATGAATGTTGCGTATTCGAATCAGGACTTGGAAGCGTATTTGAATGCAGCGTCACAAGTGTCGAAAGATCATCCCGTTGTAATTTCAAAATATTTGATGGAAGCGAAGGAAATCGATGTAGATGCCGTTGCATCTGATGGGGAGATACTTTGTATGGCAGTTTCAGAGCACGTTGAAAATGCCGGAGTGCACTCGGGTGATGCAACTCTAGTCACACCGCCTCAAGATATTAATCATGAAACATTAGCAAAAATTAAGGAGATCGCACGAGATGTAGCGGCTCTTTTGGATGTAACAGGTCCATTTAACATGCAATTAATCGCTAAGAACAATGAGCTGAAAGTAATAGAGTGCAACGTACGTGTTTCGAGGTCATTTCCGTTCGTGTCGAAAACTTTGAATCATGATTTTGTTGCAATGGCGACCCGCGTGATAATTGGACTAGCGGTTGATCCTGTAGAGGTTCTTCACGGATGTGGAAAAGTCGGTGTTAAGGTACCGCAATTTAGTTTCTCTAGATTGGCTGGTGCTGATGTACAACTGGGTGTTGAAATGGCTTCAACGGGAGAGGTCGCATGTTTTGGAGACAATCGCTACGAAGCGTATTTGAAAGCTATGATGTCAACTGGCTTTCAAATTCCTAAGAGAGCAATCTTATTATCAATTGGCAGCTTCAAGGTAATATTTACGACCATCGCCATGCATGCGATATAGTAATTAATATTTTAACTTGCAGCACAAAGTGGAACTGTTGCCTTCTATAAGAGAATTATCGAAAATGGGGTACAAACTGTACGCATCGATGGGAACTGGTGACTTTTATGCTGAACATGGAGTGGATGTAAGTACGATTATTTTATTATTTTCAAATTATTTTCAATCTTTAATTTCAAATATATCACGGGTTCGCTTGGCATGTAACAACCAAATAGTTACTCAAACGTTACTCACAGACCTGTTTGGTTTCGCAAATCAAAACAAAAATATTGGTCATGAGTGTTCTGTAGGCCCGATTCATTTATATGAAGTGTGATGCTAAATCAAAGATACAGCAAGAAAGTAGGTTAAGAGTGTTGCTCATTGATCAACTAATTGTCGAGTTTCTGCACTTGATCAAAAATAAATTACTTGTTTCAAAAAGATATGACCAATGATTGGTTAGATTGTTTGATATCAATTAAGCCCTAAACTACAAACTAATTGAGTTGGTTCCCGATATAGTATCAATTCAAAATGTACCTGAGTGCAGTAAACATAATAAATATCATGCTCCGGCATGCCCACTATAACAGCTTTTGTCAAATTGGCATCATCGGAGTTTTCCGGAAGACAAATGATTGTGAACTATTGGGCTATAAAATACATTTCATTGTTTGTTGAATTATCAGTGCTAATGATGAATCATGTAAAATGTACTAGCACCGTCATTACTTTTATCGTATGCTCTTCGCAGCCTATTCCACTATGTATGATAGGATATTGGTTAGTGCGTCACGTTCAGTAAGAGCTCTGCGGTGAACAAAACACCTCAAAAACAGTCATCAAAATTTACCTCTTCCAAATTTCTCTCTTAGTCTAACTTGATAATTTTGGGAACTAGAATAGCTTTCCTGTTCTTTCGTTGATAGGCGAATAGACTAATCGTAGTTTTCAACTAGCTAGACGAATATTTATTTGTTTGCATTTATGTTTCAATCTTAAAAGTGTATCACTAAATACTGTCACTGCACTTCAGTGAAGTATAATGTTGATTGGATTCCAGCCTATAACGTGAAAAATCATAAAAACTAAGTGTCTTGGCTTCAGTTTTTGATCATATTAGCAGCTCATTCAAGTATACTGAAAGCGTGTCAGTGCACTTTGTGGCTGTATTTAGTAAAAAGAAGTCATTTCTCATCCACGCGGTTAAAAATTGAACAAGAACGTAGCAATATTTTATAAATTTATTCATTACAATAAATAATTTATTTTACATATGAGTGATTAATTGTACTTACAGTATAGTAATATGGCTATGTACAGTAACTATTGATAGGTAATTATTCACACAAGTATTTCAGTTTACAAAAGTATAATATGTATAAAATTGAATTTATCAACGAACTTAGCTTAAATCTGACAAGAGTTTGTCTAGTTTTTTTACAATTCAGTCGAATCACCATAGTGTTCATCATCTGAATTAGTACCTATAGTTGTTATTTTAATTTCCTTGCTTAACGTCTTCAGCGGGGATGACTTAAATTGGATAATAGTATTTTCGGCTTGCTGGAATTTCACGCTACTGCTCTCCTTGAACGAAATAATTTCATCGTCTTTATGTTTGATGATTCCGTTCAGCTTCAGTTTGGGCCTATTTCCATTTAAATGCTCGGCTAGAGTAGCTGGTGGTGTATGAATTTGTGCTGACGTAGCCACAACTTGTCGAGGCTCTGTATCAGCTGAGGGGCTTGTAAACTGCACCGACTTACGGCCGCTGAGAGGTTTTCTGGTGGTCGGTTCATCCTTGAGACGTTCTTGTCTAATTGTTGCTATATCCACATTAGTATATGGATCAGCTCTTCCATTCGGCACTCTATTTGCCCAGTTTTGCTGGAAAGATTTGATTGGTTCTAAACTAATTCGTCGGGGCAGCTCTGGTCCTGTTTGGTTTTCGTTTTCGACAGCTATTTTCACCATCTGACGGATTTCATCGATGCTTTCCAAATACTTTTTGGCGATGTCTTTTTGGTGGTAGTTTATTTCTTGCAGTACAATACACAGACGTGAAGCTTGATTCAGATAGATCGTTGTCTGATCTAAAGCCATGAATGAATATGAATGTTTCGCATATGAAATAAAAAAAGCAATGAACCGGTCGATAATAAAAGATCGTCGGAGATCATCCGTGGTTTGTCTTAGCTGAGTTTTCAGTTGTGATCGTTTGATTTTCTCCAAGCTTTCTGGCACAATGAACTAGAATATAAAACATGAAACGGGTTTTTAACAGTGCTTTAATTTGAAATACAGGAGGTTTAACTAATTACAATTTGACTACTTTATCGACAAAGAAAATGGAAACTATAAGGCATTGAATGCCTTACACACCTGTAAATCAATCGAGTCCATTGATTGTCGCCTGGCCTTCTCAATCTCAAGTTTCTTTTTCAATCTGGCACGTTCCTGTCGCTTGAGTTTCTTTGTTCGTCTTTGCTTCGTTTCGTCGAACTTCTCCCGCTTCTGCGAATATCCAATTAGACCTTGCAGTTTATCCGTTTCATCTTCTGAATCATCGTCGTCGTCGTCGAATGACCTCCTCTCTGCCTTCATAATATTTTCGATAACCCGATTTGCTTTTGTACTCTTCGCAGATTTATTTATTACGGCTATAGGGTTCTCCACCACGATGATCGAATAGAGTTCCTTATAATGAAGCTTCGGGAAAGAGTTTTGGAGTGAATGTAAATTGCGATAGGCCATCATAATATGCATCACAGGGTTTTGTACGATTTGCGAGATGATTTGATGAAGATCGGCTTGGGATTTTTCTGGAATGTTTTCGAAGAGATTGCGCTCCGGCAGAAAATAATCTGGCAGTTTTTTACACGAAATCGCTTCTCGGAAAGAGTTAAGAAATCTGATTAGTACTTCGCCAATGTACTCTTCGGGCCAAGCCCCATAGTTTCGTTCGCATTGCCAAAACAAATGTGCTCTCAAGTGGTCGTATGAGAACATGTACGCGTCTTTCTTTTGCTGTGGCTCGACAAACGTTTTGATAAGTGCTTTTGTTAGCATAAAAGTTTTGATTTGTGTGCTCGTCAAACAAGATTCCAAGTATCGTTCAGCTTTCGGGAAAACGATCTTCCATTCCAACTCGCGGAAGGGATTTTTTCCTCTTTTCGGAGCATAACCTAGAGGGACAACATGGCATCCAAACGAAACAATTCTGTGAACCATGGCTTGATTTGGCCACTGAAACTTCTGGCCAGTGAGGGGGTTTTCATGGATCGGACGCTCACGTCTCTTCCATTCAAAAGCGCAGCTAGGCCAAGGGCAGAAAATCGCAGGTATGATTTCATAGTTGGATGTATAAATAGACGCACCTCGCCATGTAGCTCCTTCCAAGTCTTTATGTGAAATGCCTAAATTTGCGGCCAGTTTGTCTTTGAGCTGCTTGGCAAAATAGCATAGAAAAGCCTTTGAGTTAAGGTATTTAATCTTATCAGAAGGAAAATCTGCATAGAGATGATCTTCTGTATCACTTGAATTATAGTCTAAATAAGTAGGCAACCCGCTAATGCACCACCCAGGCATTCCCGAACTGCTTGCCTCAGTGAAATCGTAGCTAGTTGCTGTCAATACACTAAGCGGCCTGTGAGTATTTAAATTCGTGATGTACGCGTAATCATATTCGGAACTCGAGGGATTCGTCATCGTGCTGGACGAACTCCTTGAAAACTCCCCGCCTCCATTCATGTTCCGAGAGTCAGTATATGAGCTTCCCGACGAATAATCGTCATCTTCATCGCTCGAGGAGTTACTCACACTTGCGCTGGAATTACTGTTAGAACTTCTGCTCCCTGTCCTGCGTTTTCGCTTCGTTCGACGTTTTCGTCTTCGTTCGTTCGGTTGGACAGATGATTCCTTCTTTTTTATCAGCTCCCAGAGCTTCAAGCGCACGTAACCTTTCCAGTTTTCGATTTTGAGACTCTGAGAGTCCAACACAACTTTACATGTGGGGGATATTGACGCGTAGTTGGTGTCATCGGGTTTCAAGATCTCGATGTTTTCGTGAACAACATACATCGTCTGCATTTGCAGCGAAGATGGTTCGTTTTTATAAAGCCCATGTCTGAAACGAGAAAACAAATTATAGATGGTGTGATATGAATAACAACCTAACTGCATTTCGGTAAATATCTGCTTCGAAATAAGCATGTCATCGGTGCTCCGATTAAGATAAAATAGTACAACATAACAACCAAAGACACCGCCACTATCAAAACTATGATGGCCGTGGCAGCCAACTATGCCCTTTATTTCATATAAGCAACACAATCGCGACGACGTGTTGTGATCTATTAATAAGATTTTGATAACATTTCCTTATCAACGACACCCGTAACATTCCGCCCGGTTGTTACCAATTATCTAGGAACATCGTTGACAAGGATGTTTTCGATATCTCCAATTAACCAAATTTAGTCGAAAGCAAATGCTGCTAATTAGACATGTGCATCTTCATCAACTTAATTTACATACTTTGGTCTGAAGTGAAACCGCCGCTCCACCATATCGTCAAGGACATTCGGTAGAATAATTGAATGCTTCTCTAAATGCTTGTTTCTATCACTTTCACGCCGAAAATTTCTTTCTATAGCTTCGAGTTTTTCTCTGAAAATAAATATAAAAAAAAACTAAATTACTGATTATTGATTCGGTTAGTTATTTTGTTATCAGTTGAATAAGTTTTGATCGGAATAGTTGATAAACGATACAAAGAGAAAAAATGTTGTATGATTTATTGGGCTAAGGAGTTCAAAACTGGAGTTGAATGCTTCGGAAATAGCATTCAACTCCAGTAAACGTATTGAACACCATGTAAACGTATGTCTCAAATCTTTCTGTTCTTTATTTTGATGTTTTTAAGTTGACCGTATAGTTTTTTTCATCGAAATTTTCCCAAAGTTGAACTACCTCTCAAAATCAGTCAAATTCATAGCGAACATTGAGAAGTGAATGTTTTTCTGAATTCATAAGACTGCTCCATTAATTGACTTTTTCCGTGGATTTAAACTTCAGCATGTACAATTAACTCAAGACGTCAGTGTGCAGAGACAACAATAGTACGTATTGTATAAAGAGAACGCACTAAATCATATTACAATTTATTATTATTTAAGCTTATTTATTTTTTAAGAAAACAGTATTGCATTAATATTTTATTTTTAATAGTCACTTAAAATGATTACTGGTCAATCAACTTCCCAAATCGATCATATGAAAACATTCCAAAAATCATTTCATTGCTATAAAGATCCTTTCCTATCTGAAACAGAAACCGTTCGAATGTGAAAATGTTCTACAATTTACTAGGTACTTCTTCTTCTATGATAATTTCCCACACTATACAGAGCTGAATCGATTCAGCTCAGATTAAACTGTAGAATTATTTGGTAGCTTGCTGAAAACAATCATTTCGCAAAAAATGTATACTTCAAAAAATGTTCATTTACGAGGGGTGATCCAAAAATAGTGATAATCAGCTACTTCCAGTTCGCATAAAATGCAAAAGCATTTTTTTTATGCTGACTTAGTAGGTATATGACTACTAAGTCAGCATAAAAATAGGCCACCACGATCACAGGGAGGTACATTCATTTGAATGCGAGCCGTCGAAACGAAATTAGAGCTGTCATTAAGTACCTGTGTTTGAAAAAAATGTCTACCAAAGACATAGCGACTTGAGGGGGACATTGAGGAACTCTGCTCTTCAATATTCTACCGTTGCACGCTGATCCAAGGAATTTAAACCGGAAAGAACATCCTCTGAAGAAGAACACCGCGAAGGGCGATCATCTACGTCCCTCACTAGCTCCGAGTGACTTCTACATCTTTCCTCGCTTCAAGGAACACCTTCGGGGCAAGAAATTTGAAGATGATAGCTAAGTGATGGCCGCTGTTGAGACGTTTTGGGAGAGTAAAGACGAAGAATTTTTTCTAAGGGTATCCTGGGTTTGGAAAAAGATAGACTTAATGTATTAGCTTGTTAGGAGACTATGTTGAAACATAATTTTTTTTTAAATCTAATTACCTTGGTTTATGTTCATTATCATTACTTTTGGATTATCCCTGGTAATGTGGGAATGTATTTGCAGCAAAGTAATCCGTAAAAAATAAAGTCTTTGTGTACAAGGAACCTGAAAATCCTTGAAAAGTCTCATTTCTAAGCTATTAATATTCACTCCAAACTTTCTTGTGAAAGTAACTTTGAAGAGAATGTTTGCTGATCATCGTGGCGTCTAATAACTACCGAAAGAGATAAATAAGTGCATGCCCTACACTCAAAAAAATGTTGGTTGAATTTTATCCTTATAATAGTGGGAAACTGGTTTCCTATTATTAAAGATGTAAATTTACAAAAGTGCGTAAAAAGCATATTTTCTTTTACGACCAAATGGTGTAATTTTACCCTAAATAATGATGCAATTTTATGGCTTTGGCGCAAAGGTGAATAGCAAACTAGTAAATTTACACTCTTTTTGCTTCAATTTACAAAAAGCTGTGTATTATTCAGCTGATATGATGTAAAAGCAAAAAATGTACATCGAATGTGTAAAAAAATTGTGATTCGTTATTTTAAACGAAAAAATGAATATATTTCCTATTATCAAAGTATTAATTATAGACCCACTTTTTAGAGTGTACGTAACTTGACGCCTGTGTTTATCCATCGAGGGCCAATTTTTGGCATTATCTTTTATTTGAAAGAAAAAGGATCCATAAAATCAATTTGAATGAAGAGTAAACAAATTAGCGAAATCAAGCATTTTTTGTTTGAAATAAAAAAGTGCTATCTTTCCCGCTGCAACACCTTCGCTTGTTGAACTAAACCACAAAACTATACGATTACTCAAACCGTTCGATTGTGCAGCACAGGAAGCTTCACATCGCCCATAACCAAAATAAGCTGCAGCAGAAAATGTTCTAGTCCTTCAAAACACTAAAATAAAGAGTAGATAAGCTTACGAAGTTGATGTTTATGTCATAAGCTACGTTAAATAGTTTAGTATACTGTATACGTCAATGCTTAGCAATCCTATACGATTGGCCCCAAAATATAACGCTAATGAACGCCTTTCGCACACCTTTCGATGCTAATTTAAATAGCATAAAATCACAATCAGCTGCAGCATTTACTTTAATTCAAACTGAACTCACTTTAAATTTGGTACACTGACAACAAGCAAACCTTTAATATCAAGTAGTACTATTTGATTTTAAGCTGTGGCACAATGGCTTTGGCACTGTTGACTTCAACAATATTTTCTGCTGACGGTATGCTTTGTTTCCGAAATTGTTATCGCAATGACGTGCGTAAGGAGGGGGTTACATTCCTCCCCACTCACTGCTTATCAGTTCCCTTTGTGATATATGAGACCGCGGCATGTGTGAAGTTTGACTCACTAAAAAAAGCCCATCTAGAAGCCCACGGAGTTCTGGATCGGAAACCGCCTAAACACTGCTTCAATCCGGTCATGCTGAATCACTTACCGATAACCACGGACTTTAAAAAACTACCACAGCTTATGGGTCTGTAAGCCAACCCTCGTTCCAATTCATCCGCAGTATTTTGTCAACGTATGTTGAGATTGCGTATCAGTTCTCTTCGTTTCGCAGCGTTGCATTTCAGGCGTAAACAGGTCGCAAACTTGCGTAGCGACTGCACCCAAAAAATGTGTACTGAGCATCATCGAGCTCAGTTAGGACCAATTAGTTTAGTCAATGTTGTTGCCAAAATTGGAGGGCTAGCGTACGCGCTCAAAACCTTAGCTCTGTCCGGCTCTCAGCGAGAGAGTGACCCTTCTATGCGTTCTCGCGCTAGAACTATCGAGTATTACTCCCATCACGGCCGCTTCTGATACCGTGCGGCAGCTATAGGTGATTTACAGGGCACCCCCGCCGCTGAACACTGGCAATGTGCTTCCGTCACTTCTTAGTTCCGAGCTCCATATAACAAGATGGAATTGATTGTTACCATCAGCAGCCTCCGTCTCGTCTCACTGTGTCCGCCGACGTTGGCCATTAGTGTATTACGTGAAGTGACGACTACTAGACTCCTGTCACATGCCCTGGGGATATGATCCCAATACCTCAGCTTGATTTCCAGGGTCTCTTCCAGACACCTGACCGTCTTGCTGGTCTGGACCTCGACGGAACCAACTGTCATGGGTATGACAGTTTATCTCTTGATTTCATCCAAGTATTTCATTGATCATAAGATTCAAATACAATTTTATGGGCGTAATTTTGCGACTCATATATTACTTATAAAAAATCTTTGAATTTGGAGTCCCTTATTTTATGAATGGAAAGATCGCTTTCTCTCCTTTGTTTGCCTTATGTTCCGATTGGCGATAAACTGCATGTCCTACATACAGTACTTCATACCACTAAAAAAAATGCTTTTGTTATACATACCTTAGCACAGGATATTTTATCTTCACACCGACTTTCAACGGTTTTAACTTGCAAATGTTTTCACCCAAACGTTTCACAGTGAACGAATTTCTGAAGCTCTTATGTCATAAATGAAGCTCTTCATAATTATACCTGCACTCTTCGATCGGTTCTGAGCCCATTCGTGTCTATTTTATTCTTAAGGCTGAACTATAATAGGCTTAAATTGGCTTAAGTGAACGCTGAACATGAACGAAAAGTTCACTCGATTGCTGTCGATTAATTAATATGCCCATAGACTTACCTGAACGAATGTGAAAGTATTACCAAAGTCAAATTTCGTAATCCGATATTCATTAAACAAATACCTTGTCACATAAGGCCTATAGCGATACATATATACGTTAGAATTTTTTGGCGGTTCGAGCTGCAAACGATTTTTACAGGCATTGTCAAATTTGTCTTAAGTGGTGTACGATCCCATTAAGTGGCCTGAATTGGACGAAACTTGACGAACCCGACCGAGAAGCACATTATGGTTAAGTCAATTGTTTTCTTTGTACTCGAACATTTACTTAAGTCAATTTAAGCTCACTAAGTTCCATTATAGCTCAGACTTTAGAAAGATTGATTGTATATTCATCCCCTTCGAATCTCCTCGCAGCAAGTAACATACATCCATTATAAATCAGAAGGATCCAATGCTGGTAATTTTCTAAATTTTAATTAGTGTATTTTACCCCGAAATAAGATGAGGGGCAACCATTCATGGGCAATCAGTCGCATGGCTCTTACAGAGCAGAACCATAAGATCCATAAGATCATTTTGGGTCAGAAATCTCATGCTCCGTTCCTTTTGTCCGCACCCCCATACAGCTTTAAAATAAACATATTAAGTAAGATCTATCAAAAAAGAGAACAAAATAGGAAGATGTTTTGCATCATACAATCAGAAAGTATTATAAAAATTTGCAAAAATAAATGCTTGTACCGAATATCAAATCAACGGCCTTCAAAAAACTCTTTCGACCAAAAACCGTTATACAACACATCACAGCAGGGTGCTTGCACATCTACTAATTTTATTTTTAGACTGACAAAACAATGCACAAAGCAGAATCAACGGTCGTGCACGAGTGCCACAAAAATATTTGCCATTCTACTTTTGCAGTCGCAAATCTATCTTTCGTTGCGTAACGATCGCGTATGACAAGTAACAATCAATTTCGATAAGAAATTATCATCATAAACTTCCATTTAATAGAACATTTTAAAAATATTATGACTTTCAGTAGAAGAAAATGAAAATCGACTTACATATATACTTGCTCGTACATATTTCTCTATAGATATTGTCAGACGATAGATGTTTATATATGCCATCTGATTGACACGTCGATATCAAATTGGTGCAATTATTTCGCACATAAAAATATTAGCCAGCGAAACATTTGATAGGCGAAATGTTATAAAAGAAATGTTTGAGCGAATCGTGTTAATGTATGGTACAGGTGAGTTACCAATTCTTAGAAAAATGTCTTTTGTGTGTGTAGGGAAGAGGAGAAACTATTTTCTAGCACTTCAACTGAGTTTTTGTTGGCTTTGAATTTTCAATTTTAAGGTACATATGTATGTACTTGAAGGCTGTCTTACATATTTGAGTGGCGCCAGTCTAAGAAATCTAAACAAAACAATTTGTATCTTTGTTTGAAGCTATATAAAGGTGAAAATAGCAGGGAAATGAAAGAAATATAATAAACTAAAACAACTGCTTCGCAAAGCCAAATACTGAGAAACATGAAAACAAGCTGTATTTTGAGAAAGATCCAAGATTGTGCAACGGAAATTCATTGTCTGCGTTCTATAAGTTACATAAGTTTTGAAGTAAAAGAAATTCAGCATCAATGCCCCTTGTATTTATATATACCGCAAGCGGATATAAATGTTGGCAATACGAGTATTATGGGTATCACTTGGTAATAAATTTTCTTCATATGACTTAAAAGATAGTCTGAAATTTATTATCGAAGATTTCTAGCTTTCGAAATCAATCTGCCGGCAAGTGAGATTTTTGCCATGTTTACCGCCGATTATTGACGACTTCCCATGATTACTTGAAATCCTTCGCCCATTCAACCCTTGATCATTAATCCGATATTTTTGCAATAATTCTGCAAAAACAAACTTCCTCGTCCTTGTATAATCTTGCATCAACCACATTTTTGCCAGTAAAGGCTATCTCATAAGTTCAGAAAGATTTCGCGTTTATTACCCAATAAATTCATTAGTTTTGTTGGTTTTTAGTATCTTGCTGATTGAGTGACAATGACTGAACTGAAGCTATCAAGTAATATCATATTTATCTGAGTGTTTGAAATCAGTTTATAAAAAAGGTCACAAGTATCGGATAAGAGCAATAAATGCAATTGACGTATGTATGATATTTCATAAAACATCGTCAGATTGGAACTTCATCAGATAGTTGTGTTTGTGGTTGATACTCTCCATCTTCAAATACGTTATATCCACATTTCAATTAAAAATTAAACTTGATTTTAATATGGATGACAAAAAGAAAATCACCCCGAAATTATTGACTTTGTTCTCACAAGGAAAATCAATAGAATAGATATCATCGACACATATTATACAATATATTCAGAATTCGCTCAGAACCGTACTAATTTTCTGAACACTCTTTACGAATGCAATCCAAACGTTATGTCACAATCAGAGAAACATCAATTCTGAATTTTTTCTACGCAATCTCTTTTGAGTTATTACAGTTTTGTGTTTTTATTGTGATTATGTTTGGTTAATGGAGATGATGACATACGACGTTTTTGTATAATCTTGCATGGGGGTAATGGAATTCTTTCGGGGAAGTGAATCAAAAATTTCAAGTTCGAAGATATTTAAGTACCTATGCTGGTTATGAAATTTTATAATTTCATTGACTCGAATGTTACATGTTTGTACAATAAACAAGGGTTTGCAATATCGTGAACAGGTTTTTAAATTAAATATTGCAAACGTCAATTTGGTGATTTATGTTACAAATGAGTATTACAAGAACTAAGTGCATAGTATCAAAGTACGAGACTTAAGTATTTTGTACAGTAAATTACCAGTAATCAATCTGATTTCTTTCTCTTCAGTGATTTTAGTTCTTAGATTGCAGTATCTAGCAAAGTTGGCGCTATAAACTTATTTATTTTGCTGAAACTAGCTATTTCGAGTGTCTGCAAAAACATTGAACAACTCGATACCTACATTGATAATTTCGGCAGCAGCTCTATGGCTGATTGACAAGTCGAAATTGATTGATTGTAAGTCGAAAAAGTATTTTCTGGGACTTATATTGCTTTTAATGAGGAACTCTTTGGCATTGAAAATGTTGCTTATTTTGGATAACTTTCTTAATAATAACTTGACTTCTGATCAGTGGAACCTCTTTTTCCATTGTTTTTAATCTTATAAGAATGTATATATTTATAGATATAAGTATATAGCCTTATCATCTTTTATTTCTACGTTTTCGCTCGTTGAATTGCATCTTACTCGCAACTGTAGCAATGGAACCCTTGAGCTCGTCTTTTTCAATCGCGCGTATTTTTCAATCGCGCGTCTTTTCCATCCGCAGTGTCCTGCTTTTAACTTGTAGGTTCATTATTATCCTCCTTTTTGGCCATGAAACGACTCACTGCTTTTAAACAACAAAAAATTACACAAGTTCAATCTTTAGAAGTTTTATAAAACTGTCTTTGAAAGATTCAGCACTGCACTTAACTTTATTAATTATTTCAGCTTATTTCAGGAGCTTAATGGTAACGACACTGGTCTTTACATTTGAAACCATCATCTTATATTAATCCTTTCATCTTTCTTTAAAGTGTTTGAGCCTTTTTGAGCTTTTTTGAGCTTTTTTGAGCAAGTGTGCCTTTGATACTCACCGATGCGTTTTTGGGGCATGGTTTTTGTAAAATATCAGATCACTTTCTCCTGGGTTTTGTCATGTTGATGTCGTATACACTGAATTCGCCGAGGCCTTTGATTCAATCAGTCATGAGCTCCTCTAACGTAATTTGGGGTATTATGGTATATTTGAGCTCCGCTTTTCCTAGATACCTTCATTTAGATTCAATCGTACTTTCTATGTCACCCTTTGTCCTCAAGCTTTCCCCTTCTTCAAGTGTGAATCAAATATTTATCTTGGAACCGCTGCTTTTTAATTTCTTTTTCAATGACTTTCCAAGTGCGTTTGCTTCTCATTGTCTTTTGTATGCTGACAAATAATTTTCTTTCGTCCTTGCTTCTCGATATTTTTTAAAAGTTAAAACCTTGTGCTGTTATCTTCACTTGCTCAGAATGTGACATTGTTCTTTTAGCTGCTGAACATTTCGCAGATTTCGGTGTTGTTATTGATAGGAAGCGTAAGTTCGATGAAAAATGTTTCTTCCTATCTATTTAAAAAAAAAATCTTTTTGCATTTACCGTTGCCAAAATTCTGAATGGAGGTTTAATTTCACCTCTTCAGCGGAGTAGCTAAACTGTGAACGAACTAAGAAATTCGTTTAAAATTAGAAGAAAAAAAGAAAACTATGTCATTTTGAAACATAAGCTCCAAAATGTTGACATTTCAGGAAGCCTTCTAAACTGGTTGAATTGTTGCCTTCGAGATCGAACGCAACATGCTAAATTCCAATGCCGTCTTTCCAAAAAAAATTACCGTTTCTTCTGGGGTACCTCAAGGCAGCCACATAGGGCCGCTTATATTCAATATTTTTGTTTCGCATCTCTCAGATTTGTTATCCGACATACAGATGATATGAAATATACCACCCTTTTCAGTCGGAATCAGATGCAAACTTTCTTCAGCTGAAACTTTTTTGAAACTTACTCTCAACGCTGAAAAATATCTAGGTTTTCCCAGCAAGACCTCTACCCTTAATTTTGATTACCACCTGAATAATCAGCTCCTGAAAAATGTTGATAGTGTCGTAGATCTCAGTGTCGTCCTGGATAAAAAGCTGCATTTCAATCTTCAGTATAACAGAGTTCTAGCAAGAACTAGCAAGGTTGGAATTTATTGCGAAAGAATTCAAAAACGTATAGGTTACAAGGTCTCTGTTTATGTCTTTAGTTCCCCTATTACTGGAATACGCCTACATCGTCTCCTTCTCCTTTTTTTCGACATTCATAGCAACAAACTGGAATCTGCCCGAAAGCAGTTCGTTCTTTTTGCCTTGAGAGATCTCTATAATCCACACGATTTTGAAAGACTTCCAATTTATAGTTACAGACTTAATCTCTTAAATCTGGCGACAGTTTTTTCAAGGAGAGCGGTATGATTATCCTCACGCTTCGTTTTTGATCCTATCAGGGGTTTGGTTAACGTAGAATAATGTTGTAATAAAATCACTTTCAATAATCCTGTAAGACAAACTAGGCACACACGTCTCTTCAAGGCGCTACAACATCACACTGTCTATGGACACAAGGAATCGATAAGTAGATGCTGCAAAATATTTAGCAATTTTTTAAACTACTATTCCTCATCTATCTCTAAACCACTATTTCCTTATATTTTTTTAAAAATAGACCATGATTCACAGTAGTGAAGGAAAGATCGGTGACGGTTAACCGGTTAACCGGTTAAATCGATTCACCGATCGACTAATTTTCACCGGTTAACCACTTTCACCCAAATCGATTAATCGGTTAAATGTTTCGGTTAACCGTTATTTTACATGATAGATTTTGCCCTCTACTTCAACGAAAAAGTCGAGAAAGAAAAAAACAGATTCGTTGTGCTTTCGCTTTTTGCTACGGCCCTGCGCGTCGACATTCTCTCCTCGCTAGCCGATTCACTCCCTCTCGCTGTCGCGACTTGACTTGTTCGATTTTCGACGTCTCAGAGTACTGCTACCGCCTTCTCGTTCCCCCTATCCAGTGTGGTTGAACACGTTAACGCGAGCATTGTTGAAGCACAAGTATTTTGTTTGAAATTTTTGACATTCGTGTAAATAAAATGGCACCGAGTAGCGTGTGGGGCCTCGTTAAAAAGAGCAGTGATGGCAAAACCGCCGAGTGCTTAAAATGCGGCAAGAAGTTTTCAAATCCGTCCACAAGCACCGTACGATACCATCTAGCGCAAGTGCATTTGATTTCCACTCCTAAACAAGAGTCAAATATGAAAAAGAGAGTGAGTAATACCACAAGTGACAATGAGGATACTGATGAGCCACCTGCACAGGTAAGACAACTCATCTCGCTTAACTTTACGCTTAGTCTTAGTGTATCCTCGACAAACGTGAAATATTTCCCCGGTATATTCCTAGCGCACGTGTGCAGGTGATCAGCCGGGCGATGCTGGTGGCAGTAAGGACGTTGGAGGTGGCAATGCTGCGAGAGCCAGTTTTGAAGGGCCCATGGACAAGTGTCTTGCTAACACCATGTCTTTCTCAAGTAAGCACTCGTCTGTTTTCATCCAATAGCAACGATCTCGTCCGTCGATTTCTAATGAAATCCCAAGTGAGAGGGGTGTTCGTCTGAAATTGCTTGCCTGATGGTTTCTGTTGAAGTACTTGCATTTTTCTCTATAGGAGGTGGTCACCGGGACAAGCAAATCACGAACGCTTTACTATTCATGATTGCACGTGACGACATGCCATTAAGGACGCCGGAAAAGGAGGGCTTCAAGGCATTTTGCAAGGCAATGCAGCCTTTGTACTCCGTACCCTCTGAACCTAAGTGTACCAAGGCGATGGAGCAGAAATTTCTGGAGCTGCGGGCTGTTTGTGGGCAAAAGCTTTCCAATGCCAAGTCTATCGGACTCACATTAGACTTGTGGACACATTCGGAGACAATGCAGTCATACCTGGGTGTGACGGCGCATTTCAGAGATGGGAAGTTTATAATATTGACTTCTAACGTAATTAATTTGTGTTATACGATAATCGGTATTTTATTAGTGGAAAGTAAAATCAGTGGAAAATATGTGAACAAATCAACATCATTGATTTTTTAAAGAATTTTCCACAAGATTCAATTATGACGTGCGTCGAATGGCACAAATTAATTTTTATTATTTCTTTTTCTCTTTTTTTGTGTGGCAGAAACCAAGAAAAGTAAGAAACTTCGTAGCATAGAGTTGGGTCTCCGCTATATGCCAGAGAGAAAAAATACTCTAAACATTGCAGCTGGTGTTCGTGAAATATGCAATGAGTGGCAAATCAACACCGACAAAGTACAGGGCGTCGTAACCGACGGAGGGGCCAATGTCAAAGCTGCTGCTCGCCTAGTGTTTGGCATGGAGAAGCACATTATTTGCGCTGGTCACCTCATTAATGCCATTGGCCAATCCATTCTCGGCATGACTTCAACACCAAGACCCTCAGAAGCAGATCCAGGAGATCAAGTGAATGAACCTGAAAATGAAGAGGATGCTGAAGTCTTGCTTGAGGATATCCAGGAGGAGGGGGAAACACAAGACCTAGTAGAACTGTCGGTGCACGCTCTCCTCATGGAAGTTAAACGGATCGTGCGTTTTTTTCGCACCAGTGAAGTTGCCTCGGAGGAGCTTAGACAGCAGCAAATGAAGGCTGGAAAGCCAGAAGCAAAGTGCTTGAAGCTCATCCAAGAGGTACGAACGCGCTGGAACTCCGGGTACTACATGTTGCAACGCTATCTTGAGCTCGAAGAGCACGTTACTGCCGTACTTCTCAAAATACAGCGTGAGCGCAGCTCTACAAAGCGAAGACCACCGTCAATAATTGGTGGGGAAAAGGTTAATATTTTGATCGAGATCAGGGACCTCCTGAAGCCTTTGGAAGAAGCAACCAATATGCTCTCCAAAGAAAAGGATGTCACTCTAAGTAACGTCATCCCCATCGTGTACGGACTCAAAACGGTGAGAATAGCGTGTCACTTATGATTTACGGACCCCGGGATTTCTGACAGGCAGGCTACAATTTGGGCATCTGTCGACAAGACGAGAGACTTGGAAGACTTCACCAAGCTTCACTCTTCGCCTCTCGCTTGTCGCCGAAAGATGCATGAAGTGTTGCCTACCTGTAAAACAACACCGAATCTCGTGGGCCACCCTGTATATGTTTTTGATACCTTTGAGCACTTACTAAATAATTGATCTACACTTCCAGGATGTCAAGGCCTATCTGCCAACAGAGCCCTTGTCATTCAATGTCAAGCAGCAACTTTTATCGGAAATCAATTTGAAATTTTCTGATATCGAGTTGCTTCGCCCATATGCAGCAGCAACTTTTCTGGACCCTCGCTACAAAAAATTAGTTTTTGAGAATCCACGCGCTGCTTCTTCCATAATCAGTTACCTTGGTGAGTATTTCGCTGTTCGATATGTAGTCTTCGTAGTTGGAAATAATTTGCAAGGGACTTCCCCCTCGAAGGTGTTGCCACATGCCCACGTCCGTCCTGTCCAGGAGTCCGGTTGAAGGCATATAAGGTGGACAAGACAGACAGGTGCATTTGGTGCGCATCCTGGTAAATCACTTCTGATCAAAACGATAGTGGTCAAGATGGGACTGCACACGTCCCGATATCGATACAAGATTGTAATTTTACGTTGGTTTTCAGGTAGCTGTATATCGGGAATGATTCTTGAATCAAACCACGCTGTGGCCCTGGACGTTGTTTCTGACAATGATGATGAAGACTACTCTTCAGGAATCTGGTCCGCGGTAGACAGTCTCCTCCGCCGAGGCTCTGCGGGGACAATCGACCAGGAGGCTGCAGACACCATCCCATCGCAGCTAAAGGCGTACCTCAGCAGCGCCGTTGTGGACAGGCGCACAAACCCAGATCCTATGGAGGTGTGGGACTCTATGAGAATTGGGTATGAGCAACTTTACGAGTTAGCCATGCTCTATTTGCCCCTTATGGCCACTTCAACTGCTGCCGAGCGACTTTTCTCCCACGCAGGTAGTGTGAAGTGCACGAAGAGGAATAGATTATCGCCTAAAAACCTAAACATGCTAGTCTTCCTGCGTTCTGTTAACCAGGAAGATTGGTTTGAGTCGTGAGGTAAATTTGTATTGTGTCCGGTTGAATTGGAATTTCTCGCATTACATTTTTTTCGAAGAGATTGATATTTGACTTGTCTAAATCTAAGTCATTTATATTGATTGAGTGTTTTTTTTAGCTGTAAGTTTAAAATTTAATATGATCTCATTCTGCTCATTATTTATTTTTGAAATTTACATTGTTTAGCAATTTTATTAGTTTTAATTGTTCTGTTGAGTGCTTTTGTTCATAAAAATACATAATTTTTGAAATTTTTGAATCTTGTTTGACATCATTATTCATTTAAATTATTAAAACTCATTGCAAATCAGAATATGCGAATATAATAGTTTGAAACATTTTCCAGAATGTTTTCGCCAAAAATCGGCGATTAATCGGTTAACCGGTTAACCGGTTAAAATCGTCCGCCTCAGGGCTTTCACCGGTGAAAAGCCGATCGGTTAACGGTTAACCGTTCACCGGTGAATAAAATTAGTTTTCCAACCCTAATTCACAGTACCGAAATCCTTTTTCAAGTCACAAGAAATATACTCACAGCTTCAAAAATTCTTCAAATTATATTGTCTCCTGAAAATCTTAGCTTTTCAGAAAATAAGACGAACGATATATTAATGTTAATGATCTGTTTCAGCCTGAAATTTTTAAAGTATTAAAATTTCAATCACCAGATCAAAGTGAAGTTCACAGGATGTATTTATTTAGTTTGGGAGCTGGTCCGATAGAAGTTATATGAAAATGTGGGCAACCTTGTGGCTGTAGTGCCATTTTAAAATATATTAAATAAATATATTCAGTAAAAACATTGGTTGCGGAATAGGGATAGGATACAAAATCATGACTGTCAACTACAATATTTTGGACATTTTCGCACTTATACTAATAAATGAGCATAAGTAAAATATCTTTAAATTTGGTAAAATGTAGGTACAGCAACTGATTTTATTCGAATTACCAATTTTTCCTTTAGAAGCTAGGTATGCTATAATTTTTTGACTGATATCGAAACTTCGAGGGTCACGTGCCCTTTTCATCAAGGTTCATTGCTCAGATCAATAGTTTGATAAGTCGCATCTGATATGTCCCGATTCGGTAATTGAACCAGTCAGTTAAACCAACAAAAAAATCCTTTAAATTTCTTGTATTGTGCACTTTAGACAGCAAAACATTTACCGACCATCAAACTTTCAGAATTATCGGCCTCGGCTGTGAGTTTTGATCTTAGCTACAGTACTGGGCATGACGGCACCTGCCTTCAATTTTAGCTACACCCACAGCTACACAATCTTTTTCTGCTATAAACAGATCTTCAACGATCGAGTAAATCAATCGAATCCAGCAAATGAACGCAGCAATCGAACAGAGTAATCGAACACAGCTATCGAACACAGCCATCCAACACCGCAATTGGACACATCAATCCAAAGCACTAATCGAGTACAGCAATCGAATCCAACAATCGAACCCAGCAATCGAAATGAACGATCAAGTAGAATAATCGAGCATATGGATTGTTCTTTCGATTGTTCTCTCGATTGTTTCGTGGCATCGGTTGCGATTATCTCAATTGTTTCGCAGCATCGATTGCTCTCTCAATTGCTAAAACATCTCGCAAATGCCCATCACTAGGAGCAGGCATTTATGTTCGCTTACCCTCACTTTAGATTCACTTAAAGTGAATACACCAATATTCGTTTTTGGCGATACTTGCAATACACGGCATGCTGGACAATTACTTGTCATTTACCTAAAGTAAAAAATTATTATTCGCTTTTTGTGAACTAAATATTGATTCTATGTGGCATTTTCCGGGAGTGAATATAACAAGTTACACCATATTTGAAGCGTTCAAGAGTGAAAAAGTGTGAAAAGTGTGATAACAAAATTAATCGACATACACTGATATCATTTATCAGTGTATGTCGAAAGGCGTTTTAGAAGTTCTTGAATTCAACTTTCTGTGTTATCAAAATGTAAATTATATTTTTATCTATGTAGTGACGAATATTACTCACAGATCTTTTAGACTCCTTTATAACAACTCGCAACGAACCTTATACCACATATCATTAGCAAGTCACTAAGATTCGCCAAAGGCGAATGTATACAACCCTCAAAACATTCGTTTTTAGCGAAGCTTATCAACTCGCTAGAACTTCGAAAAAGGTGATTTGTCACGAATGAAAATGTGCTTGGCCTCGTTAATCATTAGCGAACCGTACACTCTAAAAAGTGGGTCTAAAATTAATTCTTTGATAGAAGTAAATATATTCATTTTTCTGTTTAAAATAACGAATCACAGTTTTTTTTACACATTGGATGCGCATTTTTTGCTTTTACGTCATATCAGCTGAGTAATAAATATTATTTTGTAAACCTTAGCAAAAAGAGTGTGAATTTACTACTTCGCTACTCTCATTTACACCAAAGCTGTAACATTGCATCATTTGCTCGAATTTGACTTATTATTGATGTAACATTGTGACGAAAGACGATGATTTGGCTAGACTGAACGAGTCTGACATTTCGTGATCGTTGCTTTGAATAGCAGCAGTTAAGTGTCTCTTTTTTCGTGTAATAAGTGTAGAAGTGTAGTTATAAGTTAATTAGAAGTGTAGCTATAAGTTAATTAGATGTGTAGCAATAAGTGCTATAATTTAATGTGAATAATGTGTATATAGCGTATATATCAAATTAAAATAAATTATAAACTTAAAGGAATTGCAAAAAGTTTTTTATTTGGCAAGAAAAATATTTATATTTTGCTTACTTGATTTGATAGGACTCTCGCCTTTTTGAACATTTGAAGTTACCTATTTACAGACTTTTGTTAGTGATGTTTAATTTTTGGGTAATATTTCATGTTATGGCAGTTACCTGCCTTGAGTGGCTGACTTTTGTATCATTAAATTTTTTCAATTTTATTGAAAATGAAACTTATCTAGAGGTTAGCTGATATTCCTGCTTAAGTAGTGCACTCATTTGTTTGATAAAACATTCTTTAGGTGCGTTGTTTGCACTCTTGGGCAGGGTAAGTTACCTAAACTTACCTTAACTTACCCCGCCCAAGAGTGCAAAAAATGCACCTTTTACTATCGTTTTTTTTTTTTAAACATTTTTACGGACATTCACGAATAAATACCGTTTTTTACCCTAAGAAGACTCGTAAAAAGTAGCCTTTGATACATAAATTTCATGCGTTTCCGTCCGAAATTTACGCCTTTTTGGGGTAAAATTACACGATTTGCTCGTAAAAAAAGTAACACATTTAAGACGTAAAGTACTCTTTGTGCGCACTTTTGTAAATTTGCATCTTTAATAGTAGGGTACCAGTTTCCTACTATTATAACGGTACCAGTTTCCTACTATTATAATGGTAAAATTCAACCATAATTTTTTTGAGTCTAAATGTAATCGTTCGGGATTGAAATATTCATTAAAGCACCTTGCTAATGTCGTTAGTGAATCGCTTGGTATGGTGGGTAGCTTCACAGAGATACCTCCTGGCCTTTGCTATTATTATAAAAAAAATAACAACTCGTGTAGTCTAGTGGGTAGAGCACTGGCTCGGTTCAAGGCTCGGACAAATAACCATTTACCAGAATTTGAGTTCACCTAACTCTGAATAGGTACCTGAGTTAAATCAGGAGTAAAATGAGTTGTGGAACTAATCACTCCGTATTCGTATACATTGTTTATAAAATATGCGAATAAAGCTCTCTACCTATTTAAACCTCTAGACCTATGAAAGGTTTTCGTAGGATTATCTTACTTTACTATGAGCATAATCTCGACACATATCATTAGAGTAGGCTAAATAACAATAGCTTTCTAATAAGAGCATGTCGCCTACCCAGTAGGCTCTCAAAAAATAGGGTCACGGGTTACTAAGGGCCTTTCCGAATTGACGCCTTCGTCTTCAACTTCATATAACAGAATGTGACGTCAGACCAAGTCGAGCTTGTCCGAATTCAGTTATCTACATTTTGATATTACTCTTCTATATAACAGTTCACGAAGTCACGTTCTTATTTGACTTTTCTTTGGCTTGATGGTGTTTTGGGGCAATGTTACGAAGCAAAGCCATAAATTTTGGACACTTCGTCTTGGTCTGCTTCAAACTGTTAGAATAGCTCAGCTTCTCTGCTAACATTACAATCTGTCATAACAAGCTGAAGATGAGGACGAAGATGTGAATTTGGAAAGGCTCTATATAACACATTCTCACAATTTACCTATACTATAATGTCGACCTTTCCCCACTATATTTCTCTTTTCTAGCGAACTTTTTCTTTGGTTTTAACAACAATTAGAAACTTTAGTAAAAATAGCATTCACAAACACGAATCAATATCTCTTTTGAGGAAAATTTCCAAGTGAACAATAGGGAAAAAGAGATTAGCATCATTACTGTACAAAAAAATCTGTAAAACTACAATTGCAAAAATCAACAAATGAAACGAAACTTATAACATCCAATTGAAAAGAAAGGTTGTCAATAAGGCTGACAGTAGTGATAACGAAATGAACATTACTGACGAGTAGCAAATATGCGACAATGGCGGACAAGATGAAATAATAGATATGCTGGAGTACGGCTAGTGTTGAATCTGAAGCGAATTCGGAAACAACAGATCTAGTGCAGGTGCACTAGTTACAACTTGTGCGCACCTATGAACTGTACGGTAATTTTTGCAGTTTTATAGTTACCCTCACCTGGTTGTTTATTTGTTACTCTTTGTACGAAAGCTAAGGTTGCGTAGTCGAGTGGAAAGAGTACCGGTTACTATCATGAATCGTCCCTGATTCAAATCGGGCTATAGTTAGACACAGGCCTATGAGTAAACCTAGCTCTAAGTAGGTGCCTGAGTCAAATCAGTAGTAAAGTGAGACGTGGAACTTATCATTTCATACTTATATGCATTGATTTTGAATGAAATTCTTCCAAATTTAGTCGTCAAAACCAAAAAGAAAATAGTGGCTATTTTTTAATTTTCTTGACAGATCTCGATATTTCCAGGGAAACTGAAGAAGAGATCTGTCATGAAATTGAAAGGTATCTAGCTTCTAAAAGAAAATTTGATCTTTAAATTAAAAAAAGCTGCAAAAAATTGATAATTTTAAAACAATTTACAGTAGGACTAAGAATATGCTGCATACGTTTGTTTTGCTAAAAGATATTATATACTCAAGAGATATGTGATTCGACCACAGCCTTCGCAAGACAGGAAATGTAGGCTAAGAATCAAGTGATTAGTGGGTTTAGTGAAAGAGGTGCCAATGCACATCACGGTGAACAACTGAGATTCGTACTCAAAAGTAAAGGCGGCAATGTAATAATGAGTAGTTGTCTGATTAATTTTAATAATTAATTGGTTAATATTTAAAAAATAATGTATTCGTTTGAATATGAATTGAACTTTGTACATGTCTACATACAGTCATACAAAAAAGTATTCGTACACACATCGTATCGTGCTTTACTGTCTTGCAACAGTTAAAAGAGCTATATTTTTTTAACAAAAAATGTCTCTAACTCTTTTAGCAACACTCTTCTCTTATATTTACTAAAACAAAATACTCTTTTCTGATCGTATCAACAGAAAATTGAGAAACAGTTATGCAATTCCCGCGAATTGAATCAAAAAAGTATTCGCACAGCAGCAATGCTGAAAGAATAATGCCGTTATTTCGTCGACGATAGCGATCATTCGTATTGGGATCAGTCTTGTGATAGCTGTCAAGTATTTATCAAGTGTTTCCTATTGTTGTTAAGCAAATTTGTAGTGGGTTTTCATTAAATTCTTTATTATGGGACGAAAAGGTAAAGAAACGACAGAAGGAGAAAGGAGAATTATCCTTTCCTTGCACAATCAATGCAAGTCATTGCGTGAAATCAGCGTTATCGTTGGAAGACCACGCCCAACCGTTCAAAGCATCATTAATAGATATTGTGTCACGAAAAGTCTTACGAATCAACCAAGATCAGGACGACCAACATTATTAACGGCCAAAGATGAACGCAGTATATGTAGAAAAGTGAGCAAAATCCGAAAATTACAGCTTCAGCGATTGCGGCAGAGGTAGAGGAAAAAAATAAAATAGACGTCTCTGCAGAAACAATCAGAAATGTGCTCCGTCGTGCTGGTTACAACTCTCGAATAGCTAGAAGAAAATATTACATAAGCGAAAAAAATAGGAAGGATCGATTAGAATTCGCTAAAACGATGCGAAATCATGGAATAGACTTCTGGGAAAAAGTTATATTTGCTGATGAAAGTAAATTTAACATTTTTCAATCAGATGGCTTTTGTAGAGTGTGGCGGAAGCCAAATACCGAACTCGATGTACAAAATTTGTGTCCCACTGTTAAACATGGAGGTGGGTCCATATTAGTATGGGCTTGTATGAGCGCTTTTGGAGTTGGTGAAATACACATTATCGACAGTATTATGAACCAGGATGTGTATATAGACATTCTCAAGCAACATCTCCATACAAGTGCTGAAAAAATGGGAATTAGAAATGATTTTATATTTGTCCATGATAACGACCCGAAGCATTCAGCTCTAAAAACGAGACTTTGGCTGCTATATAATACGCCAAAACGGCTTAAAACTCCACCTCAATCGCCTGATGTGAATGCCATCGAGCATTTGTGGGATGTGGTCGAGAAAAAAATAAAGTTAGCAAAAATAACTAACCGAACCACTTTAAAAGAAGAGATTGTGAAGGCTTGGTGTTCAATCTCAGCAGATGTGACAAGGAATTTAGTTGAATCCATGCCAAGACGCTTAAATGCAATTATACAATCTAAAGGCAATCCGACGAAGTACTAATTGCGGTAATTATACAGATATTTTATAAAAAGTTTACCAAATAAAAATATCAATATGCCAGGTGTACGAATAGTTTTTTGTATCCATTTTCCAGACGACTCTCGGTATTTTGCTTATCATCCAACTATAACCAACGAATTCCAAATTTTTAAAATTATAATTAAGACTATTATTATTTTATATGATATTTTCAAATTGTGAAAGTTTTTATTTTGATAATTGTTCCTTTTATTTTGAAATGAATATAAAATTATAGAAAGAAATCCCCTGTACGAATACTTTTTTGTATGACTGTATATGAATTGAACTTTCTACATATACCTCTTACTCGATTTGTTCTCTAATTGGACGTAAATGATCTTTTTAAACTCTTAAAAAATATTTCAATTTAAAGACAAATTTAAAGACTTAGAAGCTATATGTATTAGAAATGAAAACACTATCAAAACTATTACCAACGTATTGCTTAAAGTGTAATTTCATTACTTAATGTGAAAGAGCAGATGAAATGATTTCATATGAGTTCGCTTAGATGCGTCATCTTCACCCACTCTCGCTTGCTCGGTACATTTTAGTTCACCCCCCATTTTCTTCTTCATCTTCATATTACTAGCAAATCAAAATAACTCCCCACCAATTCTTTTAGTGTATGGTATTCCCTTTCATTCGACTGCATGCTACCAAGAGTGGTGCTCAATGATCAATTAACAACTTATTGAAAGTGTAACTAATTTGAATGCCCGTCTTGTGGAAATGCGAAGTACATACACTAAAATAAACAACTTCAAGCACTTTATCTAAAGATATTAAGTCAACTTTGAATGATCCTGGACCAATTAAACTTAACATCTGACATTCATGCAAATTTAACAATAGTAGACGGATTGCTAAAGTGTGACAGCTTGGCCAACCGTAGCCAGTTCAGTTGATTCAGTGGAAAGTGAATTGTCGGAAAACCTCGTATTTCAGAATGAAACAAACAGTTCGAAAAAAATATATTACTTATTTTCCATAGAACTCACCTTTCATAATTTCCATAGAACTGAATAGATAATATCAACTGGTTAAGAACAAACGATGAAAAATCATAGGCTAGTTGGGTCCGTAGGCGATTAGTGGCCATCAAATTATAATCCGCTATTCGAAGATCGCACTTTTTACCGTTCAATTCACCACCATTAACACTATCACTAACATGCTTGAATTTCTTGCCCTTCTGCAATTCTTTTTTCACTTTTTCATGACGCTTCTTACGCTTTTCCAACTCTTTTTGTCGCCGCTTGAGATTATATTCAATTTTCTCGAGAGGATTATTCGGGAATTTCATTTTCGAATGTGATCGACCCATTTTAGATGAAGATTTTCACAAATTACAGATTCTTACGATTTCCTAATATTTCCCAGGTACAGATCACCGACCGACACAATTACTAATGATTCACCTCACTTCATTTTGATGCACGTAGTCAAAGAACGTGGTGAATTACTGGCACTAAACATAGGGCAATGGGCACTCGCGGTTCGATCGGGAATATTACTCAAAATAATTTCGATAAACGCATTTCACCTACGAATTTAGCGGAGATAAATCAAACGTTGAGTTGTTGTCGAAGGAGCTATAGAAAGTTATGCGATCTCGACGACACGGTGTCCGTGAGCGACTTGATTCCGTTGTATCGATCGAACGGGAAAGTGATAAGTTAAGAGGTTTCGAATGGCACACAACTCGTGTAATGGAAATGTTATCAAAAACTTCTGATTGTATGACAACACAGAGAAAAGTAGAAACTCAAATAATATCAAACAATTATCAGTTGCGCTCGCGGCTGTATTGCCTTCAATAATTTTTGTATTGTTGGTCGACTTGACTTTTTCTACTTATTTCCTACTTTTTCGCGTTCCGAATGGGACACTTGGACAAGTCGCACAATTACCAGAAGTATGTAGGTATCTGCGATACATTAGCAATAGTACTTAGGAAGCGAACTCCTCGCACCTACACCTCAGCCCGTGCTATTACTCGCGGATTCACAATTCGAAGTTCTTTTATGTTATTCCTGCTCGCGCTGCATCGCATCATACCTACAAGTTTTGAAGATTCGCCACGAGGCTTTGTTATCTGATTGAGGTTGATTTTGATGATATATCTGCGATAAGAGAACTTTAATGCGAAGATAATCGCGTGGTGAATTGGAATTTTCCAAGAGATTGGGAGTTTGTCATATACGAGAACAATGGAATATCTCTCGCGTCCTGCGTACCTAACTCTTATATGGGATGAACTATCTGACAGTACGTGGAAATAAACAAGATGATTTATAGAAGGCGAAGTAATGTAGATGTAAGACATGCGGTGTACACTACTTGCATGTATGATAATCGTGCACTACGTACTTTCTATGAATCTAATCTAAATATCTTCTCGTATAGAAAACATGTTGCGATGCAGAAAAACGATTGGGAAGAGATTTTAAAAATTCAACAGCACAATAAGTTCCAAACCAGCTAGTATGCTTCGTATCCTTATACCGTTCGAAACTTCCATTAAATCGGTTTAATTTAATATTAGTAACTGCGATTTCCCAGCTTTTGGTTTAAATTTCAATGACGCTACTATAGGGTATTGCTCTGTGAGAGAGTACCTCAACAACCTTTTTCGAATCTGAGAGCTAAGCTTGGCAGAGACTGAATTCACAATCAATGTATATGAGTATGAAGTGAGTTCTACAACTGAATTTACTCCCTACAACTGAATTTACCTACAAGTTAAACCCAAGTTAATTCAAAGCACATGACTGGGTTTAAAAAAAGAGTTGGCCTCAAGCTACTCAACAGCTCATTCCGTGAGCTCCCGGCGCAAGCTATGGTCTCGTGGCTTTAGTCTTTACACCAGCTGAATATAATGCTGATATAAGGCGAGATCTTTTGGGAACTGCTGCCATTACCAAAACTGCTTTAAATCTCCAAAATTAATATTTTTAATAAACTATTTTCTGATATTACTCAAATAATTACATTAATTCTCATATTTTTATCAAGAATAATTTTTATCCAAATAATTCATCCTTTAGCTATAGGAATAATATTATTAGTACAATCATATTCTTCAGCTGGAAAATTAGTATTTTGATGCTTACACAACAAGCTTGAAATCAACTAAAAAATTAATCGTTTCATTAGTTATCAAGCTAACCCCCAAGTTTCAGATTAGTATCTTAGTAACAAATAATCAAAGCACTTGGTTAGTCTACAAGATCAACAAATGCTATTTGAGTCGAACTATTAATCACCCAAAAGTCTTCAGTTATAGCAAAAAACCGATAACAAATTTCCATATAAATAATACAAAGTTGCTTCTCTTAGTGCAAACAATAAATATGGTTGCGAAACACAAAAGTTTTCACGAAATTTAGTTGTTATTCCTGAGTACTAAGTATCGGATTTGTAAAAATCTCAATATAATAATTAGGGACCCGAAGCCAGGTTTGATGATGAATGCAATCTAGCGACTATACGTAAGAACGTTGCATACTGAGAAATGTAGCAATTTGTAGGGCAAAGCAGCAAAAGAAAGAGGAATGTAAAGAGATCAGAAGAACAGAGAAGATACTTCACAGACATTAAAAAGCAACCTGGGAGAAAAATATTTTCTGGGAAATCAAAAGAAGGCGAAATCAATCTAAAAATCTTTTCTGTGAAATTGAAAGACAGACAAGAGAATCTGATCACGGATCCTGTAGTCATTCTAGAGCGTTGGAGAGTGCATTTAGATGAATTGCTAAACGGTCAGCTCACCGAAGATTTGAAGAGAAGAACTTATGCTGCCACCACTAAGTATATAGGGGATACAAAGAGCCGAAAATCAGCTGAAATTAGACAAAACCTCGAGAGCCAATGATATTTTAGCTGAGTTTATTGAATACGGAAAACCCCGGGAGCATGAAGATATGCCAAAAGACTAGCGGAAAAGTATAATATGTTGCATATATAAGAAAAGAAATATTACAACGTGCAGCAATTAATGGAATATAAGATTGTTGAATACTTACTAAAAGATACTCTCCTTTATCATGCAAAGGCGAATAGCTCCATATGCTTTAGCTATCATCAGAAAATATTAATATGGCTTCATCCTTGATAAATCAACAGTTTATCCGATTTTCAACCTTAGGCAGGAGGCCGAAAGATGTCTGAAACCAAATATTCCATTTATATATAGATTTTGAGGTCGCCTATGATAACATAGACAAAGTAGAACTGTATAAGTGATGACGAAATTCGGCATTCCAAATAAACTAACACGATTCTGTAGGTTGACCATAACCAATGCAAAAAGCCAAGTAAAAATAGCCGGACAAAGGAATTATCTGGTCTGCCTTCTCTTGAACTTGACGTGGGAGATATCGAAACTCTAGCATGTGGGCGTGACAGATTATCTTCACCAAATAATGTTGACATCATTTGTGGATCCGATGTAGGTAGGCTAGGTAGGTAGGTTGAAGTGTCACACTTAAGCACAAGAGGGACCCGTTGTGTTTCCACAATATTACTCTATCTTACTCGCTGAAATCAGGAAACCATTTACTTCCTTAGATGAACCGCACTATCCCCTATAAAATGACTAGGGACATTTTGATTAGATTTGTGAGAAAGGGTGCACCAAGCGCCACCATCCACCTCTTTGCAAAGCCGGGCATTGTCACATGAGATGGAGAACAGATTTCACATCGTCCTCAGAGTCACAACTCCGACAGAAGTCGTTGAAATCTACACCCAATCGTTGCGCATGCCGTCCTATGAGGCAATGGTCCGTAAAAACGCCCACAGTATAACACAGACCGCTTTGAGTTAAGCCTAATAGCCGCCTGGTGCGATGCGCATCCATGGATATCAAAAACGGTCTTATTATCGCACAGGATGATTTATCTGCCTAGGACTTCCTAGCGTCTTCCAGATATTTTTACCTGACGGCCAAATTTGATCGATGTCATCGGTATTTCTATTAAGAAGGAGCACGAGACCTCCGATAGCAAGGTACCAAGCCTAGCTACTTCATCGGCCTCACAGTTGCCTTGAAAATTCTTATGTCCAGGTACTCAAATCAATTGAATAGCCGAATGTATCGATATCTTCCTAAGAAATGCACGGCATTCACCAACAATCATGGATACTGTACAAGGACCGGCAACTTAATAGCTGCTTGACTATCTGTGAAAATATTAATATTGACTCCGAATATAAATAGCCGCAACCTCCGCTTGAAAGACCCTACAGTGATCTGGTAGACGGAAGGACAGCCTGAGATTCAGCTCATCAGAGTAAACACCACTCACCACTCTATTGTCTAGCTTTGAGCCATCGGTGTACACATGGATAAGCTCCTACCAGGAATGTGAGTATTGAATCCATAACCTAGTATAAAGTGTGGAGTGATGCAGTCAACACCCGCTGGAGCGGGAACTCTCTCAGCCCACATCATCGCATGACCGAACTTTCTTCTATTCCATGCTGCGATACAATTCAGTCTCACAGCAGCAGCAAGAATAGCTTGCTGTAAGATCAGCAGATTGGTTGATAGCCAATGAATCAACACGAAAAGTGCTTTAGTAGGGGTGGTGCGGAGTGCTCAAGTTGCCAGTAGCGCAGCTAACCCCCACACTACTTCAAGCAAAGTTTTCCGCGCGCTTTATTCTATATTGTAGCTCTATAGTAACTTCGAGTCGAGGATAAGCCCTAAGTACTTGACCCTTTGGCTCAGGTCAATTCAAACCCTTTTAATTTCGGTAAATCCAAACAAGAAACTTTACACTTCCTTTTAAACAGCACCAGCTTTGTTTTGCTAGGATTCAGACTCATGCCGCTCTCACGGCTTCAACGTGAAAGTATGTCAAGAGAGTGATTTAACCCCTTCGATAGCGTAGATAAATACTTTCCCGGCACGCTACAGCTATGTTCTCCGCATAAGCAATCACTTCGCAGCCGAGACAGTCCAGCCTCATTAAAATAGTCTTCATCGTGATGTTCTACAGCAGGGGAGAGAAGACTCCACCCTGAGGTGTGCCCGCGCTGACCCCTCGTCGTACGCGAGCATTACTCAGGGAAGAGATTACCACTCTGTTTTTGAGAAGTTGCACGATACAAGCAATCATCAACCGTTCATCCACATGCAGCACCGAGAATGCCTCAACAATTGCGTCAGACTGTACGTTATTAAAGGCCCCCTCGATGTCCAAGAAGGCGGCAAGCGTATATTCCTTAAGAGCAAGAGATTTTTCTACCTACTCAATAAGGACGTGAAGAGTAGTTTCAACAGACTTACCTTTGGTATAAGCCTGCTGTCACTGTGAGATCAACATAGTATCGATTGATCTTTTAATATGGTCGTCAATGATCCTTTCTAAAATCTTAAGCAGGACAGAGTTAAGATTTATTAGAATATAGCCATTTGGCTTAACATGCGAAACTTCTCCTGCTTTAAGGATAAACACAACTCTAGTTTCCCGCCAGCCGGTGGGAGCATACTCTCTAAGCCATGGTAACGATACTTCTATGGGCTGCTGAATATCAGCCGCAAGTACATCATCAGAGTCCGGACATTTAAACGGCTCAAAAGAGTTAATACTCCACCTCAGTTGAGAATTGGACATTCTGAACGACGGCGTTGACCTAGTAGCTTGCTCCGTTTGGTGCATCACTTTTGGAGGGCAATAATTGCCCGGAAAATGTGCGCCCGGGAAAACGTTTAGAGTATCTGCGCACAAACTAGTTCAAATGTCCTCAGGGCTCATAATGGCGTGCTTAAAACCTTACGAGATCCTTAAATCCGATATAGCTGTACTAAAAATTCCACCAGATTGGGCGAGCGGTATAAGAAATAGGACTGCACATAAATGACGGAATACATGATAGCATCGTCCGCAAAAACAAAAACACTTAGACCCATTTTAAACATATACCATGCGTCTATACCGGATTTATACCGGATTTTTAGGACAAGAGTGAAGTGGTAGAGGGCGGCTACATTGATTCTTACTTCCACTTCACTTCCCTCCCACCTTATAAAAAAAAACCGGTTTACAATGATGGACGTACATATGTGTGAAATGGACTTTAGAGTTGTTCGGACCATCAAGATAGTGGAGCATGTATTTGAAATAGTGCAACTCTCTAATTACTTTGGAGCAATAGTACCAGCCGATAATCATGTGGAGAAAGAAATACACAAGTGACTGTTCAAAACAAACGAAGCATACTACAGTCTGTGAAGGCTATTCAAATCCGCAAATTTGATCAGAATGCCAAAGTTATTACTGCATAAGACCTTTGGAAAAAGCACTCAAAAGGACCTCAGGAAAAGGCACTATGATCTTTAAGTTGCGTTCGAAAAAAAAGTCTTGCGGAGAACCGTTGGCCCCATATGTGTAGAAGATCGATTTCGGAGACACTAGGCGCGTTTTTTTTGCTCCCCTCATCCATAACAGAACAATACTGACGCATTGGAAGCAACAACAAATCCTGTTATGCAAAGGGGGAGTTGTTGTTGTTCCCAATGCGTCAGCATTGTTCTGTTATAGATAGGGGGAGCAAAAAAACCACGCCTACTATAACCATTAGTTATATGCGATCTACTTGCACTGAAAAAATTCCCATTGCGCGGTCGCACACGTTTTTATTCTAAACTATAAAATATAGCTTCCAGCGCTATAATATCACAATCTGTATAGCATATGCTCCTATGTACATAGTATCATGAGGAAAAATATAGCTGAAAAGGCCCAATTCCCATACAGCATGGGCTTTTTTACTCTGTACATAGTCTCAACTACTACGTAAAATAGCCCCAACAACTATGTAACATAGCCCCAACAACTATGTAACATAGCCTCAACAACTATGTAACATAGCCAACAACAATAGGCGCGTTTTTTGCTCCCCTTATCCATAACAGAGCAATGCTAACCAGTGCAGACGCATTGTTCTGTTATAGATAGGGGGAGCAAAAAAACACGCCTAATGAACTTAATCTCAACACATATCATGAAAGTATGCTAAATAGCATTAGCTGTCCAATAAACTCGAGTAACCTAATAAGTAGAGTGTCGGTTCTTAAAGAATAAGTTTACGGGTTTGAGCAGGATTTATAAAACTAAAATTAATAATTAAAACTTGGTAATGTATACAGATATTTCCATCGCCAAAAAATTGTCGAACGGACAATTATACTGTAAACGGAAACAACGGAGAACGAAAACGAAAATTTCGCTTTTGCTTTGCTTTTTTTTTCAGAGATATAATACAAGGTGTTGGGAGCTATAATACATAGCATGAAATACATGCATGGCGAAAAATTCATACCTATAAGTTTCCCGCCATGCATCATAGTGTCAGGTCCTATGTTTTATTACAAATCCGAAATAAAATATGTATATAGCACCCGCAACATATAAATCATGGCCGCTTTTGTTCTCAGTGTAGAACCCAATATTTTGACAAAAAAAAAACTTGGTTGACCCCAGTGGACTGGGCACGTAGATCGTATAAGCGACCAAAAGACTGCTTTGAAAACCCTATGTAACTGATTTTATAGTTGAGGTCAGCAAGGGGTAGACCTTGCTTGCTCTAGGGTGATGGCGTTTACCAAGTCGCTGACATCGGCTCACGATCGGAACCGTTGGAAATATTTATTGGAAGGGGCCGAAAACGTCTTTTGCAAACACCCCAAAATGCTCTCGCTGGCAGTGTACACGTCTATATTCCATGAAACTAGCTCATTTTTCGTCTTTCAGATCATCAATTTACCTTTGATATAAATTCCACTAACAAGTCTAAGAAATTTCGAGACGTATTTATCTAATGAAACAAAACAACAAAATAATAAACTATCCACTTTTTTCATTTTTAATGCTATATTTAAGCCTCCAGTCAGGAGATAACTATGAATTGGAGATTCCAAAAGACGTATCTTTCACAGGGGACTAGTAACAATATTTGACCCATATATCTTCGAAATAGCTTTCAGAAAATATTTCATTGTTGTCGTCGGTAGGCTAAAAATCTTCGGCTCAAAACATTAAACTTTATAAGATGAATAAGTAAGATAACTATTATTTAAAGTGGCGATTGCACGATTCTTGTGCAAAATGTGATATTAATAGTCGTGGTGATTTAAGAGGTTTCCCGTTGAATGTTAGAGTCATAAATATATTAAGTATGATCGCAGATAAAACCGAAAGCAACCATATTTGTTGAATGAATAGTTTGTTTATTTGATCAGTGTCATTTTGCTTACTACGCGTTTTGCCTTGTTGTGTTGTAGTTGTTGACATTTCAAAACATAGTAATTCGACGAAGTATCTTTAGAATGCTATTCCAAAATCTCTTGTATTAATTTAATGACAACAAAATGCTGTTTGCGAGTTGAAAGTAGCGATATTTAACAGTTTACATCTTTGAATAAACTTATATTGCATAAACTTAGGTATATTATCACAAAATAATTTTCGGCTAACCGATAGATGTTCGGTTAATATGTTCGGGTTTTTGTGGTTGTGTGTTTGTTTTTTGGGATGGTTTTTTGTTTGTTTGCTTGTTAATCATAATCCTGCTATCTTCTTTTCCAGTTTCTATAGGTTTTTTAATATTCTTCTTCAAGTTTTCACCCCGGGTAAAAATTGAAGAATAACTAACAAAAACGTATAAAAAATACACGAGAAGACAACACACTGAAGATAAACAAACAAATAAAAAAAGTCTAGCGCATCAGAACCGCTAGAAAACTAATTTTCGAAGAAGCTATCTTTGAGGGATTTGAAAATGTGTGAAGACGTTATCCACTTCATTGTAGTTTCATATCAACCATTTCTTACTCAAAGAAACAAATATCATTTTCTGACAGCATTTTTTATAACACAAATGATGAAAATGTTCAGTGCAGGCAACATTTGTCCAACACAGCAGCAATAAATCTACCATAATATGCTCGTGCTTTATCCACCTATCCTTTAAATTTCATTTTCATCCGAGGATGTCATCGAAAGTTTCAGCGATTAAACTATGTCTGGGGTTGCCATCCGAAAAATTTCCAAAATTCGGAACATTTAAATATCGGTTGCTTATTTTATTGTAAATGTTTTGCTTATGAATAGAAAATGGAAGCATCTGTTGGTGCGATATTTACGAAATTGTCTGGTGCTGGCAATCATGTGCTAGCACCAAAGCTGCTTCACGTTGTGTTAAACCCACCCTATGAATTTCGTTTCGATTGAATGGCTGCGCTGTAAGTTATAGGAGTGAATTAAATTTTAGGGTTACCATCGTCCAAACTTTTTAAAATTTTGAAACGTAAATATTTGTTGTTAATTGGCATTGCAGGATCATTCCCATTTGGAAATTTTATGACAACATCGCTCGATAAAGAAATGTCAATAAATTACGAAATTCATCATAGCTGGCAATCCTTTCAAGGTTTTTCAAAGAAATTTTCTAAGAAATTCCTACAGAATTAGAAACGCAACAAGATATGCTTATCAGATGAATTTCGTTTTGATCTCGTTACTGCATCGGAAGTTATAGGGAAAAAATCTTTATTTTCCTGAGCAAACTTACAATATTTAGGAGACAAAAATTGTTGTAGCTGGCGTCCCTATACTAATTTTATCTATCTTAGAGTAAGGTTTACCTACTGCGTGAATTTCGTTGAAATTTGGTGGCTAAATCGGAAGCTATAGGCCAAAAACCATTTTTCCCCAGCGATTTTTCCAATTGATACCACTGCCACAGTGTTGCCTGTATTTCAAAATCTTCTATCAAAATCTTCTATCAGACCTTATCCTAGCTAATTTCAACATGTCCTGTAAATTTCATATTGATTGCATTATCCGATCGTCAGATCTCGTGAACAGAAGTTTTGAGTGCTGAAAATAGAGGTAATTTGATCACGGGTTGTCGTTCTTGTTTACCGCGGGATTTTGAAATATTTTATTTGACTTGGTGGACAAAAGTCAAAATTTATCAATAATTTGAATTAATTTTCAAAAATCAAAAAATTTTCAGGAAGGTCGATGAATTGAAGGATTTGTTTTTAGGAGCCTGTTGTAGCTACGAGTTGCCCGCACAGTCTTGAAAGTCCATGTGTCTTAAATTCTAGTCTACATCAATACGCTCTGAATATTTCACGACGATCCATTGTTTTTCTAAGAAGTTATGACAAATCGAAATTTGAAAAAAAAATCATTGCCTACTTTTAGGCACTCAGTGCCTACACAAGGCTCAAAATTTGCATTTCTTTATCATAAACAAACTAAAAACATAATAAGTTTTCATTCCGAGTATTTTGTTTAAACAAAAATCTACCCTGCTTGGAAATATAGGAGTACCTGAAAATTCTTCGAAAATTAGTAAAAATGTCGGGCAGTCATTGAGGACTGCCGGCAGAAGTGATAACTTTAAGCTATTAATTTGGAGTGTGATTTTTATACTGGATTTTCAAATTTTATTCAATAAATAAATAAAAAGCTATAAAAAGAATGAGAAGCTATATGTTAGATATGACTCACCGTAGACATTTCGAGCCTGACGCAAATCTAATGATTTTAGACTGGTGATTAAACTGTGTTTTTTATAAAATTATCGGTAATACAATTGTTAGATTAAGAATTTAGTGACATCTATTGCTTTTTTGCGAATTTGTGGCTCGTTTAATCTAGCCAGCACATTTAATAAGTTAGTTCCATCTCCAGTTTTATATGCGATTACTAGCCGTTTCGCTGCAATGAATATGTAATTATGTAATTGAATGTATCATTTTTGTAGTCTGGTGGCTATCAGTGAGGATATATCGAATACCTTTGCGAAATCATTCCCCCAACTCAGGGGCGGATTTGGCCATTTCGCCGCCCTAGGCCTCAGAAATATTTGCCGCCCTTTTCGTGAATTATATTAAATGTAACAATCCAGATTTTTTTGGATTTCCTAGAATACTTCGTTGTTTTTCGTTGCACCCGAGCTCACAAAATAGGAATATCAGAGCAAAACTGGCACCGGTTCGTTCGTAAAAATTCCCTATTATTGCGCCCTTGCCACACAAATAAATATTAAAATACACATACGGTAAAGAACCTAAAAGTACCTAAAAAAAAAAGAATCCAGTAATACCCATTTTTAAGAGTCCAAAATTGTATACATCGCATATAATTCCAACGTCTTCGCTCGTATTTTTATAAGTAATTTTACTATTCCGTTCAAAGTTTGCTTCCGCACTTGACTGGAGATCAACTATGAACTCGACTACTGTAAATTAATGTTCGATATGTTATTAATTAAGGATGAACCCGAGATATTTTGGCCTATGATGTTCTAGATTTAATTTTTTTATAGAAATTAATTTCCGTAATGAAGTACAATTTGAAAAAACACGTCAAAACTAAAGAGAGATTCGCCAGTAGTTGATATACCCTGTAATATAGTAATAAAAAAAAATTCTGTGAAAAATGAATGCTCGCAAATATTTACCTCTGATAAGCTTTTCCTAAATTGAAGAGGTATTATTTGGGTTCTTTTTAGGATCTTTTTACGTCTTTTCAGGCTCTTTTTAGGTATTTTCAGATACTTTCTAGGCACTTTTTAGGTATTTTAGGTACTTTGGAGTTTTTTTGGTCCTTTACCGTGATCGCATTTCGATATTTATTATAAGTCAAACTTTTTAATGTCCGAAAAAATCATCAGAACTGAATTTTTGCGTGCATTAATTTTTTAGAGAATTCGGTTGGCCTGAGGTGTTAGGCTCATTCAACTCAGATATATGTACATATACGATAGAAAAAAAAATGCCGCCCCAAAAAAAAAAAATCGAAAATTTGCCGCCCCCGAAATTTGCCGCCCTAGACCCGGGCCTACCGGGCCTACTGGCAAATCCGCCCCTGCCCCAACTCCTGTGTGTTCCTTAATCAACTTTTTATTAATGTTCGAAGAACATTAGTATTAAAATCGATTTGGCCAAAAATTTATTTTTCTATATAGATATATATATATATATATATATATATATATATATATATATATATATATATATATATATATATATATATATATATATATATATATATATATATATAAATATATATATATAAATATATATATATATATATATATATATATATATATATATAAATATATATATATATATATATATATATATATATATATATATATATATATATATATATATATATTTTTATATATATATATATATATATATATATATATATATATATATATTTTTTTATATATATATTTTTATATATATATATATATATATATATATATATATATATATATATATATATATATATACATATATATATATATATCATCAAAAAAATGCAGTGACTATTTCTCGGGAACGCGCCATTCGATTGAGCTGAAACTTTCAACATACATTTTTGTATATGCAGAATAGGTCCAGGTATCACCAAATGTTAATTATCTTTAACACTTTGGTGCCGGCGGCCATTTTGGTAATATTTTAAATATGCCTATTATTCTATCAAAAATTAGTTTAAAAAGGTAAGTGTGCGAAATAAATTTCGAACGTGTTCTTAAACAGGATTTGATAAGGTTTTGGAAATTTTTAACCCTTTGCGTGCGCTAAATGCCTAAAATGAAATCGGGAAAATTTGAAATTTTTTGTTTTGCGATAGCTTTTGACAGAGCTATTCTATCATTTCAAAACTTACAGAGCATATTAGTGTTAGGTCGTTTCACACATATGAGGTTCCATTCGGTTCGGTTCGTTTTCGGTCGCTGCCGACAAGTGTGAAACGATAATTCGGTTTCTATTCGGTGCCTAATAGAAACCGTACAGAACCGAATACTCCCTGAGCACGAATAGGTTTCATCGGGTTTCTATTAGGTGTGAATTCGTGTCCAGGGAACAGAAAGCAATCAAGGCGTTCACACATGCACGGTTTAGTTTCGGTTTCAAACTGATTGGATCATTTGAATTTTTTTTAAATTTATAAATTATAAGTTTGGATCTCTTAATTTGAAATATTTAGACGTTTTACCTAGTTAGTTTAGTCAGTTTTAGTTAGTTTCATTATCACCTTCAATTTTTTTGAAATTATCAGTCGCAATTTTTCTGATAAAATGAGCTATTTATAAGATGTTGATGTGGATCGACTGATTTGTCCTGTGCAATCTAAAATAGCACTGTGGGACAAAACTTGTGCAACATATGAACATAAATTTAAGACGCAAGAGGCATGGAAAAACGATTGTGTGGAAATTTTTGAAGACTTTAATGATTTTTTTAATGAAAAAACACAAAACCTAATATGAACCGTGTAGGGACCGTGTATGTGTGAAGGGGTTTCATTCGATTCGGTTCGTTTTAGGTTGCAACCGAAAACAAACCGAACCGAACGAAACCCCTTCACACATACACGGTTATCACACGTTTCATATTAGGTTTTGTGTTTTCTTCCTCAACTTTGCGTAAAATTTCCACACAATCGTTTTTCCATGCCTCTTGCGTCTTAAATTTATCTTCATATTTTGCACAAGTCTTGTCTCACTTAGATTGCACAACACAAATCAGCCGATTCATATCAACATTTTATAAATCGCTTAATTTATCAGAAAAACTGCGACTGATAATTTCAAAAAAATTGAAGGTGATAATGAAACTAACTAAAACTGACTAAACTAACTAGGTAAATTGTCTAAATATTTCAAATTAAGAGATCCAAACTGATAACAAAAAATTCAAATGATCCAATCAGTTAAAACCGAAACTTAACCGTGCAGGTGTGAACGCCTTGATTGCTTTCTGTTCCCTGGACACAAATTCACACCTAATAGAAACCTGATGAAACCTATTCGTGATCAGGGAGTATTCGGTTCCATACGGTTTCTATTAGGCACCGAATAGAAACCGAATTATCGTTTCACACTTGTCGGCAGCGACCGAAAACGAACCGAACCGAATGGAACCTCATATGTGTGAAACGAGCCTTACTAAGTTGTATACTTGTGTAGTTTTGTATGAACGTGCTGGCAATCCTGTAGCTACAGCAGGCGCTGAAAGTGAAATCCTTCAAACCATCGACTCTTGTGAAATATTTTCGCTTTTAAGAATAAAAGGAATTCATATAAAAATTTTATGCTTTGCCTACACAGTCAAAGTAAAACTCTGGAATCATCAAAAACTTCTATTCACGGGAACTCACGACCCAATATTTAGATACAGTTTACAGAATGTATTGGTCTTAAGTAGGACCAGATCTGATAGAAGCGATTTTAAAACATGGAGAGTTCTGTGCCATTTTGAAAAATCACTAGCAAAAAAAAACTACTTTTGGCCTATAAATGTTGATTTAGTCACCAGATTTTGTCGAAATTCTCACAATAGCTGAATCTTACTCTAAGCCATGTTTGGTAGGAATTTGGTTGAAAAATTGGGTTGGAGCTGCCAGCTATGGTAATTTAGGTGTCTTAAATTTTGAAAATTCGCTCAGGAAAATAAAACTCTTTGCCCTATAGATTCCAGTGCAGTCATGGAATCATAACGAAATTCATATGGCAAATTAAACTTATTGTAGGCAATACTAGCAGAAAACTAATTGGAAGGACAACGATAGGGTTTCCAGCTATGCTAGGTTTTTTTTGCATATCTTTAGTAAGCGATTTTATCATAAAATTTTCAAATCTTAGTGATCTCGTAGTGAAAATAAAAAACAAATACTATGATCTAACAAATTTGAAAACTTTTGCAGGTGGTAACCTTAAATTTCTTTGTGTCCCTATAACTTCCAATGCAGTCATCAGATCAATACGAAAATCGCAGAGTAGGTTCACTTCAACGTAAGGCAGATCCGACATATTTTTGGCTTCGGTGCGAGCAAAGGGCTGCCAACACGTTTTTGTTATTTTCGTACCAATAAATGCTAAGATTAAATATTCACATCGCGAACATTTACAATGGAAATAAGTAATCAATGTTTAAATTTTCTCAGATCGGCACATTTTTCGGATGGCAGCCCCAAACACCTTTCTATCGCTGTAATTTCCGATGAAGTCATCGAAATTAAATTGGCTTAGGGTTTATTATTACTTAGGGTGTATTGGTCTTAAGTAGGAGAAGGTAGAAGTAGCTGGTGGTAGAATACACATTCAAAATCTGCACAAATCCTCTACTGTTCTTCTAACATTAGTGTTTCTAGCGGTTCTAATGCGCTAGGGGTTTTTCGGCCTTAGTACTTCATCCAACATTATCCCTTCTATTTAGAAATCCGATGATATTCTTCCCATTCTTGAAGAAGGAGATACGTCTTGCATTTTCAATTATCGGTCTATAACTATTTTAGCTTGTTTCAGCCATTAAAAATTCTGGGCAACATGGATTGACGAGATGTAAATCAGCCGTACGCATTTCAGTATCGTTCATTGATACTGTTGCTTTCGCTATTGACTTGCAAGGCTCCTGGATGTAATATATACAGACATTGCCAAAGCTTTCAATTTAAAGAACTGTAAAGTTTTCTTCTAAAAAGCAAATTGGTTTGGTGTCTGGAGCCCTCTGAGCTCCTAATTTTCGTCTAACTATGTAACCGTCCATGCTTTGTAACTGTTAACTCTTGTTCTTCATCTCCTTTTTACACCACTTCTGGTGTTCCACAAAGCCCGATTCGTGGCCCTCTGATTTTCCTATTGATCATAAACGATCTTCCTTCTCTCAAACTAATTGATTGATCCAGTGCTTGAGGGCCAATATTGATATTCATATAAAAAAATTTTTTAAGTTGTTGTTAAAAAATTGGATTCCAATCAAATAGGTCTTTCATGAAGAATGAAATTTTCCATAAACATGTTCGCAGCATTAAAATTATCTTGATTAGTTGATTATTCTTAATTTTAATAGACTTATTAGATATTTCGTCGAGAGACTAATTTTCTCTTGGAATTCTTAAGAAAAAATTCACATCTACGGTAAATATTTATTTTGTGTTCAATTGAGACACTAGTCTTATATCATTCATAAATCTTCTCCTCATTGTCGGTTCGATAAGATTTCACAATCTGAAATATTTCTGTGCCACCATGAAGAATATGATGGCACTAGCGGTGAAATATGATTATTTATGTACATTGTATAGATATATACGAGTATGTTGCTTTTGAGCATGTGAAAATTATAATATGGTACGATGCCAGTGATCATAGAGAAGATAATTTGCCGATAACAAACTGACGTCAAACTAGAATGAAATTAGAAATAACAATGTTTACTGAGCTAAAACAGTAGCCACTACTGTTTACTTTAAGTTATCCAGTACGATCTTAGTTTGAAAAATAAACTGATTTAAAGGAATCACGAGTTTTGACATTATAGGTGCTCCTTGGATTCGTTATCTTTTGAGTTCAGTAGAATTTTTCGTTATCACCCATATACAATAAGATAATCACTAAACGCTTCCAGTAATATTTTCTTGCAAAAATACTAAAACAAAAACAATAATAGTTATTTATTCATTTTTTGTGCATTTTTAAAGCAGATATAAGAAACCGAGTGAAAAAAAATTGAAACGAATCTTCAAAAAAACAGTGTTGAACTTATTTCAAAAATCTAATTTCGGTATATTTTTTACTGAAAATGTCATTAAGTCCAAGCTACGGCGTGTATTTTCAATCAAAATCAAAATTTTTACTTCGCTGTTGAACTGTTTTCTGAATTCTTCATCCTTCTCGTGCTTTCACTGTAGTTCCACACGTCAATGCTTTTGAAAGATTTATTGATTTTCCATTTATCCTAAGCTGTCGCTACTTTATATTCTTTCATCTCCTAAGGATGTTGTTACTGTATAGTCAAAGTTCAAGAGTTCACTGCGAACAGAGAAGTCGATAGGTTGTATTTTGAAATTATTATTTAAATTAAAGTAAGTGACAGGCTTGAAAAAAAAATAAAGTGCCAGTAACATTTTTAACAGTGTGCCAAAATTAAAAAAAAAACCAAAAAAGTTTAATCTATTCGGCTTTATCTCGTAAACTCTGATGGGGAAAAGATTAAAAGCCGATAGGTAAGAAAGCGATGAAGAAGGTTGCATGCAGTCCTCGAGAAGGAAAATCAAGCTCTGCGGAGGGAAATAAATGATTTACATCGACAAATAACGCCTTTCTTGGCTAGCAACTGGCACCAAAGTGAAAAGTCTCATGCAGCAAGACAATTACCAACAGCAGCAGACCTAGAGTGCGAAACCAATCACCCATGGAGGTGCCAAAGTGCGCCGAAAGTAGTAATTTTACCTGCAGCAACATCAGCCTAATTCGACCGAGATAGCCCGGATTTCAACTTGGAAAGACGAAAACAACGGAACAGATTTTGTTACCAATAACCAATAACGACATCCCCTCTTACTCTACTTAGGAAAATCCCTACGGACCAGCTTATAAGGAGCCTATAAGATGGACATTCTAAATTTATCACAGAGCTTTACGCTCAACGGATCAGAGTGCGTATTAAAAATATTTCGAGTGATAGATCACTCATCCCTAGAAGACCACTAAAAGGTATTCGAACTAATTAAAACCACTGGTCGAAACGCAATGTCTTACACTGCAGCGACGGAAAAACCGAAGTCACTTATCATCCGTGGCCTGCACAGGGGGCGTTCAACCTGCAGATATATACTCTGAGCTATTGGTGCAGTACCCTGATCTGAAACTAAAGCCGGTATCGCACTTTCTCACCCGTAAAAAAACGGGATCTGAGTAAGTCTGTAGCGGCTGAAGACTTTAGACCCCAGCCCCAGCTCTTCATTTCACAATTCGAGTCTTCAGAGGAGTTAGCTTCTGCATTTGAAATACAGTCCACCCTCCGGTAGAGTGTCTTGGGAGAAAAAATGGAAGAAAGAGAGTTGCAGAGTTATAACTGCCGGAATTTCGGACATTTTGCAGGCAACTGTGCTATTGTCCACCGCTGCGTGAGACGCCTGCTAGAAAAATGGAAGGTACACAGCCTGCATGCGTCAACTGTGGTCTAGATGGTCACCCAGTCAACTATCTTGGATGCCCGGCATATAAGGAAATGGCAGCCAGGATTGAAGTGAAGAATATTCGCCGTGATCAGGCTCGCAAGGAACGCCAGCAGTTTGTGACGCAGAGCGTCTTGAATTACAGGCTACGTGGTATTTCATAAGCACAGGCAGTAGAAAATATCCCTTCTCCTGTTTCTGGTGCTTAACGAGCTCCAACCTCCACGAGATCATCTCCAGCCAATGCCAATCTTGGACTGATAAGGAACTTTATCACCTAAGTATAGGCACCGGGAACTGATGCTGAAGGGCTGTTTGCTACTCTTGAACTGTTGACTACTTTTCTTAAGTAAGTTAGTTGAGGTGGCTACATTTAAAAGCGTTTCGCTTATCTCGATGCCGCAAAGAGCGTCTGCTTAACATGACCTTGATACATTGAAATCGTATCTCGATAACGGAAATCAGACTCAGAAATCAGAAAGAGGAAATCAGAATTCCATAGGGTTAGCTTTAAAGGATTCGGCACTGTCTTTGACAATCAAAATGGTAGCTCTGCACTCCTGGCTAAGAGTAATCTAGACATGGAACTCGTTGCGGTTGGTGATCTTAGATACTCTCCCAAAGGACCTGTGACATCAGGAGTTCCACAAGGTTCTGTAACTGGACCGATTCTTTCTACCATATTTATCACTGACCTTTCCATTTCAGTGGGCCAACCTCAAGTCCAACTTCTTCAATAGGCCGCTGATATGCTCTTATTCGCGTCGAGCTAAGATCCGCTCAAACCAGTGAAGAGTCCGGAATACTACTTGGCAGAATTAAGTCTTTGCTTTGACGAATGGAGCAAAAAACCAAATAGCAGTAAGTACAGCTTTGTGTGTTTCGCAATCCTTCTAACTATAGGGGAACGCAAACTATTTGCAACAAGACCAAAAGCTCGCAGTATCGTTCGGTACCTCTAAGATTACTAAAGTACCTCGGTGTTGTTTTTAACGTATTTTTGAAGTTAAATCCTTACGTGCGGCGTAAAATGAAAGCTGCGAAATCCACAACGCATCAGACATCTTTTTGTCAGAAAGATAGGCATGATCACCAAAGCTAAATCCATTTGCTATCAAACCCTGATGCGGCCTATCCTGACTTATGCTTCCCCATCCTGGATTACCTGCTCAAAGACTGTTATGGCCGAAACGGAGATATTCAAAAGAAGAATCCTCCGCTTCTGCACTGGTAGGTTCTACAACCCGTTAACTAAGAAGTGGTCGAAGAACCTTCTCCTGTATCAGGAGTTGGGACTGAAGCCACTTATGAACCAGATTGTAGAATTAACAACAAGATTCTACGGACATGAGAACGGCCTGATTCGGTCAAAGGACGTACAGGTGGGTCCAATGAGACATTTATGTGACCGCAAAGTCAGCATGTCAACGGCAGCTTATGGATACGCGATTTAGTTATGTAGCCCTTCCCTCGGACTGAAGGGGCTCGATGTGAGACCTAGGTTAAGTTTTAGGTCTAATTAAGTTAATTATAATTATGTATAGGTTAAAACTTAATTGTAGTGTAAGGTAGATTTTATGCCAATTATTGTCCAGGTAACTCCAGTACTTGTACAGGCTGGGTAGTATTATTAGTGTGTAAGATAAAAACTGTCCAAGAAAAAAATATGTATACAAAAAATGATAAAAGCTAGCGGTCAAAATTGTTTGGCCGATAAATTTTAAGTTATCATAGCTAGTTAAACTTTATGGCTGGTTAAGAATTTGCAACTAAAATAAAATAAAAAAATCTTTTTAATTCAATGCAAATCATGTTTCCAGTTCTCATCTTTTTCTTCCGCTTTAAATTAACCCAAATGATTCCTTGGTTCACTTTGAAAATTTTAGATGCTTTTAAAGCTAAAGAGAAGCACCTAAAAACTCAGGAACTTTATGGTTTACGCTCTGAAGTAAAATGAGTACTCAAGCAGGCAATATGCGATTACTTTTTGAGACTTCAATACGTTCGAATTAACCGAAATCCTTCTGGCCCTACAGCCGGCTCCTTTAGTTAAAATCCTCAGTTCCTGATTCAATTTATCTTGATGATGCTACAGATAGAAACCCCTTTGGTTACCTTCAATATTTTTTTCTTCATCCTTTAAAAGTGCATCAACTGCCTCGATATCTAGTGATTCCCCTCGTGCGTCACCTATCCCATCGAATCATTTGGAAGCCAAAATTCTAACGCATACCCTAGATTCTAACTCTAGTCCCCATTCTGACAGAAAATCCCTTACATCTTCTTTCTGTTTTCCTATAGTTTACCTTTTAAACATTAGGCGGCTTATTTATAATAGAATTTAATTTTTACTACCATCGACATCAAACATAATAATAAATGGCAAAACGATTTTGTTTTTGTTTTTAACTGGGAATGTAAATATTAAGTTTAACAAGAGATTTTCGATTCCAGTCGTTTCCCATGCATTTTCCCTGATCATTTGATTCATACTTTACCTCTAGTTGGTATTTAACACATAAATTTTTCATTTTCCTGAAGAGCGTAATATCTGTTCTCTATTTTTTTCGCCTCAGCCATCTTTTGCTCTGTGAAACATAAACTCCTACTCAATAAACTTCGAGGGTTCAATCCCTTTTCTCCAAATGTTCCTCCTTTCCGCATAGCCGTACCTACAAAGTTACCCTAAACAGTTCAACTTCTTTTCCTTTCTTTCTCACACCTACGTTTGTTCATGGATCTATCCTATGTCCTTTACTCTTCATCTTGGGCCTCAATAATCTGTCTTCGGTTATCGCCTCCTCCTGTCTTCTTTACGCACGTGACTCAAAATTATACAGAGCTATAAAATCAGCCGACGATTGTCACCTGTTGCAAGCTGATTTATAAGCCCAGTACTCCAGTTTCCGGAACATTTTATTCCGCTACACAAAATCCAATCAAATTGTAAATTTTTTTTATTACATTCATTCCTTTTCCAGGTTGAATCAGTTCAATGGACCTTCGACAAGTTGGCTCCAGAAGATGCCAATGGCGAATTGAGGCATTTGGCTGAATTTCTGGCTAACAAGCAGTTTGACATGGTAATCAATCTACCTATGAGAAATAGTGGTGCAAGAAGGTAAACCATCATCTCATTTTCATTTTTTAGAAAACTGATCCAAAATTGATTTTCCAGGGTTTCTTCGTTCATGACGCACGGCTATCGAACCAGACGCTTAGCAGTCGACTACTCTATTCCTTTAGTTACTGACGTCAAATGCACTAAATTGCTTGTGGAAGCAATGAGACGGATTGGACGAGCTCCGCCGATGAAAACACACACCGACTGTCTGACCTCCAGACGAATGATCAAACTTCCTGGTTTCATTGATGTTCACGTCCATTTGCGAGAGCTGGGTGCTACTCACAAAGAGGACTTTGCATCAGGAACAGCAGCCGCATTAGCTGGAGGTGTAACACTTGTGTGTGCTATGCCTAATACAAACCCATCGATTACCGACAGAACTACATTCGCTCTTATTCAGGACTTAGCTAGAGTAGGTGCACGATGTGATTACGCACTTTATGTTGGAGCATCTGAAGAAAACTGGAGCACGGTCTTTGAGCTGGCACCTCAAGCAGCTGGACTAAAAATGTATCTCAATGACACGTTTTCAACTCTCAAAATGACTGACATGACAATATGGGAAAAGCATTTATCCATGTGGCCGAAACGAGCGCCACTTGTATGCCATGCAGAGAAACAAACAATGGGTGCAGTGATTCTTTTAGCTCACCTCATAGATCGACCAATTCACATTTGCCACGTCGCTCGGAAAGAGGAAATGATGGTTATACGAGCTGCAAAACAGAAGGGAATAAAAGTAACATGTGAAGTTTGCCCACATCATCTCTTTCTATCGACAGATGATATTGATAGGATCGGCAAGGGTTGCGCGGAAGTGCGACCCGTACTCTGTTCCAAAGAGGACCAGGAAGCGCTTTGGGACAACTTGGAGTACATCGATGTATTTGCCACCGACCATGCACCTCACACAACTGAAGAAAAACACTCAGACCATCCCCCACCTGGATTTCCTGGTTTAGAAACCATTCTTCCATTGCTCCTAGACGCCGTTCATAAAGGCAAACTGACTTTGGATGATATTACAAATAAGTTCCATCGAAATCCAAAGAAAATTTTTAATCTACCCGAACAACCCAATACTTATGTCGAAGTTGATCTCGATGAAGAATGGGAGATTCCGAATGATCCAGGCCAATCAAAAGCCAGATGGACTCCGTTTGCAGGAATGAAAGTGAAAGGACGCGTCCACAGGGTGGTGCTGAGAGGCGAAGTAGCTTTTGTTGACGGTGAAATCCTAGCAGCCCCAGGTTATGGCTTAAATGTACGCACACAGAATCTTCGCAGCTCTAATCTACATCTTTCAACGGAGAAAATCGATCAATACCAGTCGCTGGAAGCATTAGATACTCTTCCGAAGTTCGTTTCAAGCAAACCAAATTCAGAGTTTGCAAGTGACGTGCAAACAAACGAGGCGTTCTCAAAGCTCTTGTCAGACCCTGTGTCGAAACTGGCTGTTCACTTTGCAGGTGACCCAACCAACCTCCGTCCTATTTCCCCACTCCCACGTATCAGATGTGATTCTACAGGCAACAATCCACTGAGGGACCTGATTCAACAAACTACAGCAGCAAACATGCTAACACCCCATGGAATACTCGGCAAACATATTCTTACGGTAGATATGTTCAATAAGGATCAGTTGAATGATGTTTTCAACTTGGCTCAAGTGTTTAAAAGCCGTGTAGCCAAAGATCGTCCGTTGGATGATATACTCCGGGGTAAAATTATGGCGTCCATTTTCTACGAAGCAAGTACGCGGACAAGCTGTAGCTTTGCAGCCGCGATGCAAAGATTAGGAGGACGTGTGATATACATGGACGAGAAAACATCGTCCGTGAAAAAGGGTGAAACGTTGGAAGATAGTATATCAGTGATGGCTAGTTATGCTGACGTGATTGTACTTCGTCATCCAGAACCAGGTGCAGTTGCGGTAAGATTTTGTGCTATAGATTTCTAACAGAATATTTCAATAAACTAGAAATACGACCTAATAATACTTCATATGAAGAGAAGTATGTCCAAAGTAATCCCATTTTCATCTTCTCTTCTTGCAGCGAGCCGCGCATCATTGCCGCAAAGCACTCATCAATGCAGGCGACGGAATTGGCGAACATCCAACTCAAGCTTTACTCGATATTTTCACGATTCGAGAAGAAATCGGCACAGTGAATGGTTTGACAGTAACTATGGTAGGAGATCTGAAACATGGACGAACCGTTCACTCACTAGCCAGATTACTTACATTGTACAATGTACAATTGCAGTATGTTAGTCCAGATAGTCTCGGGATGCCAGATCATATTGTCCGTTTCGTGAATTCGAAAGGAATCAGCCAACGTACATTTAGAACAATGGAAGAGGTCCTGCCAAACACTGATGTTCTCTATATGACTCGCATTCAGAGAGAACGGTTTTCATCGGATGAAGAATACAAACGGGTTAGTATTAGCTATGACAACAAATTTTATTGCTCGTTTCAAAACTATTGTAAAATATATTTTTAAAATTCTGCATTTCGTTTTAGGCTTGCGGACACTTTATTGTTACACCTCAAATCATGACTCATGCTCGTCGAAAAATGATTGTGATGCATCCGTTGCCCAGAGTGTTTGAAATTAGCAAAGAATTCGATACAGACCCTAGAGCAGCTTATTTCCGTCAGGCAGAGTATGGTGTTTATGTACGAATGGCACTACTGGCAATGATATTGGGGAAAAATTAATTATCAGATAGTATTTTACATATTGCAACGCTCATTCTTTCCAAAAGACATTTTATTCAGTTATTTGCTCATTTCGATATAGATATGCTAGAAATAAGTTGATTAATTAATATAAAATGTAGTTTTATAAAAATTTATGTGGTTTTGTCATTTTTTAAATTTACATGCTGCCTCGGTTTAAGTTAATAAGGTAGAATAAAGAAGCAAGTGTGTCTGTCTAAATTTCATAACTATATACCTAACCAAGCAATACTAGCGGAGAATAATATGAGCTAATCTGATCAACAGTTAAACGGAAAGTATAGTGATTTCATTTGAATATTACTTGTTTTGAAGCTTAGGTGTCCACAACATATTTTACTATCAACATCTCTGGTTTTCATAATTTTGTGAAGCGAAAGAAAGCAAAATGAGGCCTGGGGGTTAGTACACAGTGCCGAGCGTCAAAACATGTTAATTTTCAGGAATTAATTTTGGAGAAACTATTGTTGCAATATTGATTTTTTTTTTGTATCAGCTCGTGTACACATTAAGAAGTGTGTTTAAATTTTTTTATGGAAAGAAATATTTAATTTGACCCAAATATGTCTCTTCGCGCCTTTCGATGATTTCCGTGCGCGGTTGTTCGGTGATGATTTGCGTGCATCGGTATTTTGAAACAAACAAAAAAAAATATATTTCAATAAAAAAACCGATTTTCCTTTCGAAGCTAGATATATTGAATTTTGTGACAAATATCGATATTTCGAGGGTAATCTGTCCTTTTCTTCAGTGTCTATCAGACCGATAGACACTGAAAAATAGGTTTTTTTATTAAAATATTTTTTTGAGCTAGAAAAAAATTGGTACACATGAAATACAAAAAAAATATGTTCATTAGCTAGATTGTATAAGCTTTCTGCTGGTGGAGCATTTTTTTTTTTGTAATCTTTGGCAACGAGAAAAAATATTTCCTGAATTTTTTTTTCGTTCTCCGGTTCAGAAATTTGCCATATTATTGTTAATAATTATTGAAACGATAAAATCGTCCGTCAACAGAATATTACTATTCCTTTGAATATGTGTACCAAATTTCAAGTCGATTACAAATCGATTACATCCTGAGATATGGAGTACACCGTTTTGAAAACATAGTTTCGAGAAAAACGCGCGTGTTTCACGACGTGTACATTTTCTGATCTCGCGAATATTTCCACAGCCACCTTCGGCTCCATTAGTGTATTGTTTATGATATATTCTATAGAAATAACTTCCTCATCGGATTATAGAGAAAAGGGGCCAGTTGAATGAAACCCCTGCTTGACGCTCCCCAGCACCAGCGGGCCGGCTCGCACGTCTATCTGTGCACCAAATTCTTACCTGATGCCAAAAATACCCTAGCTCAAAAATTTCATGTAGAATGAAATTTTTTGCATATTTAAATTGTTCAAACTATTTTTAGGAGAAAAAAATTAGACAAATTCACTGTGTACTAGCCCCTTAATTGTTGTGTAAAATGTAACTAATGTTTTAAATTGACGCAAAAATATCTTGAATTTAGTATCATACTCTATCAAATAGGCTTTAATTTGAATTATATCGCATTAATTCTCTTAAAGCAAATACAATAAGGTATATTCCCAGTAAAATTTGACCCTTTTAACTTTGTTATAATAACCGTGTGTATACCTACTCCACATCTTTAAGCCATATCGTAACCTTCTATACAAAGGACAGAAAACTATATTATTATTCATTCATCCATAAACTCTCTAACTGGCAACATGGAGTCGAAACAAGGAAAAGTACAAATTATTTTCAATCATATGGAAAACCCCGAAATCAAGTTTTCAAAGATTGCTAAGGACTTTAAAACGTCACTTTTAACGGTTAAACAAAAAATAGCAAATTATAAGAAGGGGCTAGCTGTTACAAGGAAAAGAAGGGCAGGTAGAAAATCTGAAAGTATTACATAGACAACGACTTACCATAGAAAATTGGAAGTTCGAGATCAAACCCAATGGTCTGCTGTCAGTCCGGATAAATTCAAGTAGGTATAGCTGCGAGGTTATATGACCCCCACATGATCCTGGTTGCCCCGCGGAACTGAGTTTTTTTTGCCATCTGCGAACCACAACATACATCATATTGGCGTCAATCAAGCATTTGACTGTTTGGATAAGAATTGGGAAGTCTGCCGAACCAACAACAGATTTAATTTCCAACCTGACCTGACCTTTCCAACTGTTTTATGGATGTTCGATTATTTTAATGGGTTATTTTTGGTTTTTAATTACACTGATTTGGTGCTTGTAGTAAATATCAATGTCAAAGTCCGCATCTTATATAGTTTTTCACTAGCTCAATGATAAGTCTTTGAATCAGCTTGTCGAGGCTATGCTTAAATATTTTTTTCCATAAATTAGCTCTTTACTTGCCAGTTGATGGGATATAAGTGTTAAAACATTGCTTGGACTTTTTAGCGAACATTCGGGGGAAAAACCCACAAGATAAATACTTACTTGATCTGACCAACCAGAAAACAACTACTGAGAGATATCGAGATGAGATAAAATATTCCTTTCTAATCATATGGTGTGATCGACTCAAAATTATTGGATGCAGATTTTCCTTATAGTCTTATATGCAGAAGAAACTGATTTTTAAGAAATTAGAAATGCCATTCACCTATAGAAGGTAATTTTTAGATCCATGCACTATTTTTTGTAGGGTATCTAACTGGATTGACAGAACTTACCTGAAGGATGTAGTGCGATTATTTTGTCTATCATCCGACATAGTAAACAGCTTTTTTAACTTTTATTCTTCTATTAAGGAAACAGCATTTGATCAATAGATTACATTTTACTCAAATCTAAAAAATTTCCATGAAAAACGAATTATAAAATTTGGCGGTCGATAATGTCAAACACCTTCGTTAGATCGACATTTACATATGATTGCTTCATCGTTAGTCTATACATTTTTTAAAACATGGTGCTCTTGAATTTTGTTTTCCAGGATGATGTTAATAGTGTCCTACTTTGTGTCCTACTCATTTTCTCATCCAAACTACTCTTCACTAGCAAACTAGAAACAACGAGAAAACACGTCTTGAATTTTCTGTCTATTTCTCACCTTTCCGCTTTTACTGCCATCTAAACAACGAACCGTACATCAAAATTGTTTGCATTCATATTCCCATCATGCCAACATGACAGGGCTAACGATATGAACAAAACAGAAACGAAACTACCGAGGAACATTTTGAATTCGGACCAACACAGATTTCAGATTGGACAGAACTGTCAAGTCAGGAGCCGCAGCCGTATCGGGTGGGGTGCTTGCATTGTGTCGTGTATTGGGTTCGTGTTTCAAGTGTTTTCATGAATTGGAAAATCAGTGAAGTATCTGAAATGATTAGGTTTTAGATATTTCCCGGGCAAATTTGATGAATGAACGTTTTGGCAAAACCATTGCATAATTCTCGGCAACATTAATCCGACGCCAAAGATTCGCGTCTCGTGAAAATCTCGTGTCGGTAGCAAAATCACTTACTTCAGGAAGCAAGGCGGGGGTGAAAAATCGATTGCCCAAATTTCCCTACATTTGAACTCATTTCGGAGATTTTCGTGTTGTGCTTGTTTCGAGAAATTGTGCGAGTGAATGATTCGTCTGGCCAATAAACAATCCTCTTCGCTGCTGTGCACTGATTTCTGACTACTTGGGGTAAGTCAAATTAACTTCATTTTTATTGTACGGGTAGCGCCCTGCCCTGTATTCAGTTTTAATATGATAATGATATTCTGAAGATAAATAACCAAACAACATGCATATGATGCTGCGCCCCAACTTTATGCACTTGTAGTGATCGAAACGCCCCCGGTATGCGTTTGATTGACGAAGTGATTCAACGCGTGGCACAAATCAAACAAACAATCGGCTGCCGGGCGACTCGTACCGCGTCTGTCGTGCGAAATCAAGTACGAGATTTTGTAAACATTGACAATGTTTATGGTGTCGGAAATGAAATTAACGGCCGTGACCACCGTTGCAGCATTCTAACGAGCTCCTGTTGTGGTAATACGAGACATTGTTTTAGTTTTAAGTGTGTACTGACAGTAAAATTGCCGCAACTGGGTGACTCGCTTCTGTTCATTGCAAAAGATAGCTGACCCAGACGCTGTAGGTGCACCACTTGGAGATCACCCCAGCCCACATGAGTTGGCATCACATTGCCCGGAATCCTCTGTTTCCGGCGCATCGTCTGTAATTAGTGTTACGAATTTTCCTCCTATGATTCACTTGCTATCGCATGCCTGCTTGTACAAATTGAATGAGGGAGACCCCCAGATTAGACAATAGAACATTAGCTGCTATATTTTGCACGTTATCCATAGCTTGTTGATAATAAATCGGTTGCTTTCAATGCTACTATTCTAATGAGCTCCGGATAGATGAGCAAAAAACGCGACTATTATTGTGAAATTTTAATTGCTTGACAAACAAACAACTGACGAGCTGCTGCTTAGCCAAAATAGAGAATCAATGTGATTCTTGCTTCTGATGCCTGCTAGGCTCCCTAGCATAAAAACTAGGATGCGATATTAAGTTTGTTTCAATTTGAATTCTTAACGCTGCGCGTCCTACACCTTTTATCTTATATTCTGTGCGTCCTACACCTTTTATCTCTTATTCTGCGCAATAAAATTAAGATTCCATTAAAATAATCTCACCCCAAGCAGAAAAGTGTTCGGTGCTCCTAAATTTGACTAAAGAGGATCTGTTTCGAATGTTTACCAAATTGCTTTCGATTTGAACCATGACGACGAACAATTTGGCGTGGATAATTTGTTATTCGAATGAATGCTATTAGAAAAATTAAATATATTCTCGTCTCATCTCTTGTATGACTCCAACAAGAAATTTTTGCTTCCAAAATTTCAGAATGCTGTAATTAACTTTTCAAAGAAAACCCCACAGAACCGAGCGAACAAAAAAAAAACGAAAAAAGGGTTTGTAGGAAAAAAAGATATATAAGCATCTTTTAGCCAGTCTCCTACAAGAGACAACAAGCACTTCTAAATGCAATGCAAAAAGTGGCCATTTCGTATACAATCTACAAGAAACAACATCAATCTTATTCGTTTCATATGACAAGATGTAAAACTTTGTGCCCCGCGAACCGAACGACCACCGAAAGTCAATTTTTTCCGATTTGTTAGTCGCCGGATTGGCGCTTAAAGGTCTGCCAATTTGAAAAGAATTGCGGCAATTCAAGGTCAAGAAGTTGAGGAGATCGACGAAAAAAGATGCAAAGTCGTACAGAGCTCTATTTATTTATATGTTTGTATGTTCGTTTCGAAACGAGTAGTGGTCTTTTAAACCCATTAGAGGTTCAGTAGTGGACATAAACAAATCGGATGTAATCGTTATTTTTACGTGAGATAATTTTGCTTGTGAGTTTAAGTAGTATTGTTTCGGTTTGATATTATGAATCGGTAAATCGTGAATCAATACTATTTATTATGTTTAACAATAACTTCACATATATTTTTATGAAGTTTTTGTTGGAAATAAGTCACAGTTACAGTATCTAAAGCTTGAGTAGCCTAGTGTTTAGAGCACTGGCTTCTTACGTGTAGGATACAAGTGAGATAACGCTGAGTCGAATCTAGGTTCGGAAGAGGGCCCGCGCACCAAGCTCTGAGTTCACCTAGCTCTGATTAGGTACGTGATTTAAATCACGGGTAAAGTGAGTCGTGGAACTAATCACTCCATACTCGTATTCACATTAATTGAAAAATTGTAATGAAGCTCTCTACCAGCTTTCAACCCCTACACTCGTAAGAAGGTTGTCCTGGGATTACTTTTACAATATAGTATCTAAAGTGATTCAGACGTTTACTGTATTAATTGTGTACCAAAAAACGACTAAATGATATCCCTTCTAAACCTTTAAAATGGTCAAACTAAGTTGATAATAAAGTATTGAGTACATACCTAGCTTTCTTAATGAAAAATGATTCCTTTTAATTGCTTCTTTATGAATATATTTCAAAATTTGCAAAAAATTCACTGATTCTCCAGCAGTTAGGCAGCATAAAATTTGTTTTGAAATAAGATTTGTTGATTTTAAGTGATTAACCTAGTGTACGATAATATGTTTTTGTGACTGCTGTTATTACCGGCAAATTCGGGCATCCAATTAAAAATAATTGTGTGGGAAATAATGTATTATGTTTCTTAATTCGTAGCATGAGTAGGATTATAACAAAGCTGACAACACAACCTATTAACTATGCTCAGATATTTTAGCAGATATGCGTCACATAGTTCGTTGCGCCCTAGGAAAACGGAGGGAAATTGAAAATAGAGGAGAATAAAAGTATATCTCTTAAGCGATTTGAAAATTACATGGATGTTTTGCCATACGCTATAATAAACGAATTGAAACTTAAGCCGTGATCAGAAAACCAAAAATAACCAAAAGAGTAGACGATATATTATATTCAAACTGTTGCCTTTTCAAGGTGCAAAAACACTCTTCAAATCTCTCTTAAGTAAACTTTCGATTCCATTTGAAGCATCTCTTTCGAAGCATTTGAATCAACGAATTACACTATTAAATCTTCGCGCAAAATTTAGAGCTTTAGCGATATTCGTCAATTATAATTTAAGTTTGAGTCCTAAAAATATGATTTTATACTAGCCTATTCTTGGCATGTTCGTTGCTTTATATGAGAAAAAAACATGTAAATATTAACGAGAAGACATAATATTATATATAAGTACAAGATATAAAAAACATACTGAAAACCATACAGAAAAATGATCACCCTTCAAGTTTTCTTTGTTTTAAAAAACTATGAATGATATTGAACTAATGAACGGCTATTGTAATATCAATAGAAAAGCGATTCTTCAATTACTCTTAGTGAGTTTTTTTTTCAAAGATCTTTAATAATTGACTGCTACAAAAATATAAGAAAGATTTTAAAATCTCGATTTTAGGATTTCCTTTGGTCAGTTTGTATCGTGATTCCTGGAATGAAACATGTGAAGACAGATTAAATAAGTTTTTGTGAGAAATGGGTCAAGAAAAAACTTATGGAAGAAGTAAAACAAATATTAAATTTGAAAAAAAAAAAGATAATAGTGTGGTAAAAATCACTAAAATTGTTATGATTAGATGTATAGTGGTGAGCCTTCTCAAAAATCCTGAAAATTATGGCGAAAGGCCTACCTAGGCAATCTACCTGTATGCAATCTTCTATCTCTATGGCTTATTCGAATGTGCTTAAAGAAAATATGAACGGAGGGAGGCATGCAAGTTTTGGTCATAAAAATATCTTATTGGCTGATAATAGAAATAAGTACTATCTTCATTACATATAGTATGTCACAAAATGTATGTATATACATACAGTTAGTCACAAAAATAAGTATACGCCCCATAATTCATTGTATTCTTCTCAGATACCAATGCTTATTTATGATAGTTCAAAGAAAAAAACAAAAATAATTTTTTTAACAAACAAATCTTTTGAAGATGAACAATCAAAATGAGAAACAACCAGACTTAAAAAAAACAAACATCTGAGCTCAACTAAAAATAATACAAATTTAATGTCACAAAAATAAGTATACATTATGAATATAAATGCACTTTGTGATTTATTTGTTTTAGAAAAAAAAGTCCTAGTTCTTTGTTGAGCATCCGTAGGCTTTTATAACGGTATTCATCTTTGAAGGCATCAAATTGACCAAGCTTTGAGTTACATTTGGGCTTATTTTATGCCACTCTTCCTTAAGTGCACGCTTTAAATCATCTTCGGTTTTTATCTCGCGTTTTCTTATTTTTCGGTCACAGAGGAGAGAGAGTTCCCACAGAGGCTCAATTGCATGATTGCGGCGGCGTTTTCAGTTAGCTCCGAGCATTGTATAATATCTATTCCGTAACGATATTAGATTTAGGGTCATTACCTTGCTGGAAGATAAATGACCCCTCCAAACCCAATTGTCTGTCACTCTCAAGTAAGTTGTTCTTTAAAATGTCCAAATAGGCATATCGATCCATTAACCTGTTAACTGGGTGTGCCGAAATATTTCGTCATACGAAGAAGTCAACTGCAAAGGGCATGACGAAATTTTTCGTCATGAAAAATTTTAATCGTAAATGATTTATTTATAAAGTCTTTCGCGAATTGCAACCTCTTTTTTTTATTAGTTTTACTAATTAAAGGTTATTTACTAATTGTATTATTTTTAGTTGAGCTCAGATGGTTTTTTTTAAGTTTGGTTGTTTCTCATTTTGATTGTTCATCTTCAAAAGATTTGTTTGTTAAAAAAATTATTTTTGTTTTTTTCTTTGAACTATCATAAATAAGCATACTTTGCAGCAGACATGTATTATGTTTGGATTCGTAACGAACGTATATGACGCCAAATCAAAAATTTTCAAATATGAATTACATACACGTTTCTTTTTAATTCAAATAATCTGACCTCATTTCAATAACGCTGTATCAAGGTGTGTCTTGTTTGTTTTAATGTTTTATTTTTCATTCAATGATGAAAAATTTTGATATGAAAATAAAAGTTTTATAATAAAGTGGAATTCAAATAAGATTCGTTTTTTATTTAAAAGTGTTTCAACTTTTGATTTAAATTTGATTCTATTAAATGAAATTTTTCTGACTGTAGAGATGGGCTTAGAGAGTACTACTAAGACTCGTTTGAAAACTTTTTTAGTCTATTGGCTGGGAGAGTACTGACAGTTAGCGTATGTGGTCTTTAGATTGAATCCAACCCTAGACGATCAACCATGATTACACAACGGGTTTCAATTTTATTTATGTATGAGTGGGCACGTGCGTCAAATCAGCAACCTCTGCGCAAACCAAGATTAAGTATTTTGACAAGATTCTGCTCCTGCTTATGAGCAGAGCAAACTAATTTTTATGGTAGATTGAACATCTAGTAGATTGGATGCTCACTCGCTCGACTACCAATCGAGACCGTTTTGGCGACTAAAGTTATTCAAACATTTCCAATGCAATGGAGAATGCTAGGAGACTTGAATTCTATGTTGAAAGAGGAAGAGAAAGAAGGGGTGTGTTGTGATGTTTGATTGGCTACGGCGTTTAAAAAACTATACAATTGCGGAAGGAAGAAATACATTTAGAATAATGCAATTGATTTTAAAGCCATTGCACCAATAAATTTTTTTCATTTATAGTTATCATCGTTGAATCTAACGGGATACATTTTATATAAACTTATAAAAGAGTTTATAGCGCCACTAAGTAGTCATTTTTTGGGTTTTTAGTCGTATCTGCGATATCATGTGTATACTTTTTTGAACCGACTTTCAGCGCTAGTTTGGTTAGCTTCTCCTATTTCATTTGCTTAAATCACTGGAATCACACAATATTGAATCTATAAAAACTTTCCGATGCGAAAAAACTAACAACAAAATTTAATCAGCTCGAAAACTCCCGCACGGATTTATTTATAATAAATAAATTGTATAATAATTTTCATATTGTATACATAAATAAAATAAAAATACGCATATAAATTCTTAACGCAAAACCATAAGCACCATAGTTAAATCACATTACTTCCGGCGATCATCCGTCACCACCTATCTAAAACTAAATAGATACTAAAAATATTTAATGACATCGTAAATCTAGTGTTTCACGCCAAAGCGAAAGTGTTTATACACACGTTGTTTAGAGTACACTTGCACCTTCCCATTTCGACTGAACTCATCAATCTTCGCATACAGCATTTAGAATTGTCTAGTGGTCGATGCTCGTAAGTCGGTAATTATCAGGTAACGAGGAATCTGCAATAATTTCAAATTTTATACTTTGCAGCAGACATGGATCTTACTACGCATATGTATGCAGAAATGCATGGCACACTCGTACGTGACTTATCGACGATAAATCACACATTTACCTAAAAACCGATGACACAACTTTCCATGCGTAATAAAGAGAAAAAAGTGATAAATTGATAATAATATTCTCGTGTGTAATGTTCTAGTGTAGTTATTTTAGAAGCAATAATATAATATTGACGTCTCACTGTATTTATGGATCGTGATATGTTTCATTCGGGAGAGTTTAATTGGTGGTTTCGATTTTTGTTGGGATTATGGTGTGGGTGTTTTGATTAATGGCTAAATTGCTTAGTCAGACAGGGCTATTTTCGAATTTTTCAATGTTATTCCTCATCATTAAAATTTTGTACATGCAAACAAATGAGGATTAACAATTATAAATATCAAAAAATGTATATAATATTATTGACACTTCAGGTGAAAAACAAATGTGTAAATCATGTTAATAGGAAGTTTCGATAGACATTTGTATGTTTTTTGTTCTGCATATTTACGACTGTCAATCCAAACGAAAAACCTAACTTATGACGTAGACAAAATATTTTTTTACCTAATTATCATATAATTCAAATATTTTTATGTGTGTATATTCACACGTCGCATTTCTACTTAAAACGCTATACAAGATATATTGTTTTTTCCTGCGCAAAATCAAATGGCGTGGTGGCTCTTCTATTAGTCAACCCAGTTAATGTTTAGATTGTGTTCGACCACAATTAAAATCCAGATTAGATCTCTACCATGAGTCAACTTAATCTTAATTCTTATCTAAAATTAAACAAACATAAAACCATTGAATTTCCCTAGCGATACATTTTTCATACCCAATCATCATAAAAACATTTATATTGTATGAACCTGTCTGTCTGAAATTCCACAGAATCGTTATTTTCACGTTTTTGTTGTGTTTGTTTATGAAATATCAAACCACAAAAAATGCAAGTTTCACCCCCTGCAGACACTCTTCGCTTACTTTCCGAACAAAACACTTTTGATCATCTGTTATAATTTATCCGCAATGAAGCAAATCCGCAAAACACTGAACAGATAGCTTCTTTTTTTATTGCACTTTCTTTACAATATGCAAATATAACCGTGCTGCGAACATGCATAGACATAAATGGCTCACGTCAAACATTCCGTATGCACTTGTGCATTTTGTACTCGAGAAACACTTTGTTATCTTTTGAATTGATTTGGAGAGGAGTTGCGACTCTTCAAGCGAATAACAGCTTATCAAATATAAACATGAAATTTAAAAGATTTTGAAGCACTATTTGTCTTCGGACAGCTACAATTCAATTAAATTAGATTAAATAATGGCTCTTATTTTGCAATTTTCTTATCAGCGAAAGTTTTTTGCAAGGTACAGTTTATTAAGGTTGAAAATATCTGTCTGCATTGTTCGTTAAGTGTCTTCGAGAAAAAACTGCAACATATTTATGATAATTAATGAATAGTAATTGTTGTCTGCAAGTTCCCATTGTGCAGTGGCTAATCGTTGCAATGACTTTAAATCAATAACGATTAGAGTGTTGGGCTTTTAACTGAACATGTAATCATATCATAATGCACAACTTTCTGCATTAAGGTTAATTCGGTGAATAAAAGGTATGTTTTAAGAATTTTTTTTTTGTGATAAATAGAGCGTTAAATTATTCAATAGAGAGTTAGTTAATTCCATATAATAATGCAACATTTGAACAATATTTTCCTAAATTTTCATTCCGAAATATTGATAACTAAGCGAGTGCCATGAATCTGCGGAGGTGCATCGAAAAAATTTTTTTTTTTCGCTGTTCATCATAACTCGCAACATAATCATTTAAAACAAAAAAAAAACATCAAAATGCATTTGTTATAGGATATGTTTCTCGAGGTAACACTAAGAGGTAACACTTTTCAATTTCCCGCAGCACTTGGAAGCCAAAAAATCCATTTTCACTAAAAAAAATTGGCTAATTTGTTATTGTAAAATTAATAATTAATTTAAAAAACAGAAAAGCTCCCAGTGATATTTGGGGAATTAGGTTAAAAAGTATTGTGCAAAAATTCAAACGATTGGTCCGGTAGATTTTGAGTTATGGTGTACACGGACTTAAAAAATAACAAGTTTCAGAAAAACGCACAGCTGTCGAGCAGGTATGGAAACCCGGCCTGGTGCAACAAACGCTCAAATACTCATAACTTTGTCAATTTTGCTCCAATTGACTTGAAATTTTGACACAATATTTTTGAGAGACTATGCATTCATTTAATATATATAATATAATAGTAAAAAATAATCTGATTTTGTGTGCGTTAAAAACTTGATCCGGAGCGTATGAGTTGGCAGTCATCATTGTAGTAAATTTTGCGAGATATTTTTCTACTGCAATTGAATCAACCGAGGCTTTTTCGCATTTTAGCTTTATATTGTGCAAGGAATACCGCATTTTGAGTCTCAAACCATCCAGGGCCTGCATTAAAAAGTTTGTTCCTTTCTGCTGAGGAGACGATGATTTCGCAATTTGAATTTTTCTGTAAATTTTTAATGCCATGTTGTTGCATTGTTTGAGCTTTCAGCACTAAAACCTGATCCATGTTTTTCCATCGCAACATTTCTTACGTGTGAAATCGTGCTTAAGCTCGTAGACCAATCAGATGCTACTCTTTTGCTGATCGAGTCTTCATTTTTCCTTATAGTTCTTATGTTAGCTTCGTTCATAAAATACAATTTAGTCACGTTACTTTTTCTCCAGTGCGCAGACGATCGAGAATTTTGATTTTGGCTTCTAAAGAAATCACTTTCCTCTTCGCCTGTTTATCTTTTTTATCATCTTTTTAGGATTCAAAGATTCATTCATTCATTCTCGAACAGACAGTTCTACTATTAAAAGTTCAACTATTCATATCGGATTTTTCTGAAGGTTTAGCAGACATCCCTCATATTTTTTATGCAGACGATCTGAAAATATACCACGCAATTCAATCGAAATCAGATTCAGTTTTCCTTCAATCGAAACTGCTTTCTCTTGAGCAGTGGTGCAAACAAAATTATCTCGACATTAATGTCAGTAAATGTCAAGTCATTAGTTTTTCCCGCAAAACCAGTAATATAAATTTTGACTACCGCCTCAATAATGTTGACAATGTCATCGACCTCGGGGTTACTTTAGATAAAAAGCTGCGTTTTAATTTACACTATGACAAAGTCTTGAGCAAGGCTAATAAGCAGCTTGGATTCATCAAAAGACGTGCGAAGGAATTCAAAAACCTATGGGTGAAGAAGTCTTTATACATAGCGCTAGTTCGGTCATTGCTCGAATATGCATGTATTGTCTGGCACCCTACCTTTGATGTCCATAGCGATAGGCTCGAATAAGTGCAGATGCAGTTCTTGCTATTTGCGCTGAGAGATCTGTATAATCCTTACGAATTCAATCATTTACCTTCATACAGATACAGGCTAAATCTTTTAAATCTCTCTTCGCGGAGGATAGTCATATGCTCCTGCTTTACTTTTGATGTTATTATTAGGGTTTTGATCAATGTTGTGTTTCTGTCCAATATGATGACCTTCAAGGAATCAGTAAGGCGGACGAGACACACACAAGTTTACTAAATGAATACCGACACCACACAGTTTACGCCAACAATGAGTCAATCAATAGATGTTGCAAAATATTCAATAGCTTCGCAAAACACTATTCCCCAACCATTTCCCGACCTAGGTTTAAAACTGCTCTGACTAAGGTGCTCACGTCATGAATGCCCTATCCAATTCCCTACCAAAGATGGTTATATTTTTAAAATTCTTGTATTGTATATTTCATCATTGTGTATTGTACAAATGTATTTAAATATTAATTGTAAGTGTTTTTTGTACGCCTTGTTTGATTGAAAATAAATAAATAAAATCCAAATTTTTACAATTTATCTTCGCCCGACTAAATTAATACCCGCACGATTCGATTGTCTCGCTTTCGTTAAAATACCTAAAATTGCAGATTATCTTCGCATCATTGCGTCAGAGATGCCGTTTCTTTATTTCATCATTATGCTAAACTCAATGAAGCAACATAGATTCAGTCGTCAGAATGTACATACTTATTTGGGAATGAACCTTTGTTATTATGTATTGCAAAATACTCTCTCTGTCTCTCTCTCTGATTCCTGCTAACTTCTTCAGGATTTATTTTATATGCATAGTCATTTTGCAAATGACTATGCAATTAAACTAAAAAATGCGAATTCTGCCTGTCAAATGTCATTTAAAATGGGGTAAACGGTGAATTTCCAAAATCATGCAAAAGCGAAATCGTGTAAAAAAAAAGTACGGGGTAATAACTGGGATAGGTGTATTAGGATTTATTCCTAAAATTTAACAAAGAATTGAAATACCTTCTGCTTAACATGGAACCATACTGTATCATTTAAATAAATCGCGGTTGATATAAAGCTAAAATATTTTTTTCTGTAAGTCTGTTATATGCTCTCGTGTCAATTTTTAGCGCGATCTGTCTTGCAGTTTCTTTGTTATTGCAGGTTATTGCTTTGTGAACAAGTTTACATCGAGCTTGATCTGTGAATTTTATAATGGAAAAAAAATAGAGCCAAGAGTGTATTTGAAATTTTGTTTTATCAATGGCATTTCCAGATCAGATGCATTGAAAAGTTGCAGAAAACTTATGGGGAGTCTGTCCTATGACGTAAGCAAGCACTTGAGTGGTATAAATTGTTCAAAGGGGGTCATCAGTTGACAATTTGGCTCACGCTTCTCGTCTGACAATATCAATAAACGTCGAAATGGTGAAAAAAATTGTGCTCGAAAACTATCGTAGATATATAGCTAACGAGCTCAGTATATCGACTAGATCCGGGTACAGCATTTTACATGATATTTTTGGTATGCGACGGATTGCGAAATTGCTGCATTTTCTTCAAAAAGAGTATGTTCTCTATTAGACGATAGCGATATTCAACTCATCACTCTAGATGTCAAAACTTGGGTGTACGAATATGACGTCGAAACAGCTCAAGAATTTACAAAGTGACGCTATTCACATGAATAAAAACCCGAAAACCACGTCAAAACCGTTCTAAAATGATGTTGACTATTGTTCTTCGGTTCTCAAGGTTCTCTTCCACCACGATAATGCGTCACACTTGTACGCGAGTATTTGACCAAAAACACCGTCAATATCGTTCCACAAGCACCATATTCGCCAGATAGGGTTTCCTTTTCTCCAAACTCAAATTACCGCTCCCTGGAAAACATTTTCAGACGATCGAAGTCATAAACGAGGATTTGCAGAGAGACCATTCCGAGATCGGCCTGCCAAAAATGTTTTGAAGATTGAAAAAAACCACATGTGTGTTAGCTCCGATGATGATTATTCAGAAGGGAATTAAATAAATATTGGAGAATAATTAACCGTTGCTTTAAGTCTGGTTAAATTTTGAACAAAAAGCAGGGATAATAATTTTCATCAGCTCTAAAATTTATATTACAATTCATATCCAAACAATTTCAAAATAAAACTGCATTTTCTCATACAATGATCAGTATATAAATGAATGATCTATCAAAATCTTAGTCTGGGTGCGTCTACGAATAATCCATGTCTCCAATAAAAAAGCAATAAAATTAGTTTTAGCTAGGTATTTTTAACGATTGGTAAGAGTAAGAATAAGAGTTTGGTAAGAATAAACTTTTGAGTAGTGCCTCTAGACTTCCGCGAAAGGTTGAAAAATAAAAAAAATTAAGGGACTTACCCGCGAAATATCGATAGTGCGCAACTCACTAAATTAAGTTAAGTTAAGTTAAGTTTTAAAACCATTTCTACTGTAAGAAATTAACTCCGCAGAATTAATATGAATTTTCCATGAGCTCAGAATATATGAATAAACATGTGAGTACGGATTCGCATCATGATCTGCACTATTCTGTTGGGATACCTTTGATGTCTCTCTATGGAAAACCTTCAAAATGTTCCCCACTTTTCTCTAAATTGAAAAATTCCTAGTCACCCTAAAAACTGACGATCGAACATTATGCTGCGAATTCCGAAAACAATTATCATTTCTTGGCCTCCGGGTGATCAAATGATCAAAAACAAAATTGGGGAATGAAGGAATTAATGCTTACTGTTAAAATATGCTTACTATTTTTAACTACTATTATTTTTTGGTATCCGCTTTCACCTATTTATTTGTGCGAAATGACAAAAGCATGAAATGAGCAAAATATTTCTACCTGCGTAAAAAAACACAATCTCTAATTTATACAGTTTGAAAGCTCCAAGTATGGAAAATATAAAAAATTTCTAATGGAACTGCTTCCAAAACCAACGTAATATTAAATAGTCCACGAATAATTGTCTACCACGTTAATGTAATTTAAAGCTTCTTTTAAGCGCTTGCAGAGCATTTCAGCAGTTGTTCGAAATCACTCAGGAATTTCCTTTGAGACTATTAGGATATACATAGCTAATGAACAGGAAATTTTCAATTTTACTCAGACCAAGCAATTCAAATCCGTCTGTGTAATCGTGATTCATAGCCTTTAATCTGACTCAAACACAGGGCCTACACAATCCTTAATATATTTTCAAATAATTTTCAACTCTACATTTCCTAGAAAGATCATTTGTATACGTATCTTATATGTTTGAAACAAATTTTCAAAGCAACAAAGTTTCATTTTATTTAACTGTACACAACCCCATTCACTTTTATTTCACTTTTCAATAAATCATTTTCAAGTGCCTCATCCAAACTCAGATACTCCAAAGGCATGCTTTTTCATAACTGTGAGTGTTCCCATAGTTTCCTTTTGTACAAACAGTCCCTACACAACGTTGTGATATTGTAACTCGATACTTTTCAACAACCACAAAAAATTGTTTGTTTGAGTTGAAATTTAATAGCGTTGAATGCGAGTAAGTTTCGGGTAAGTGAACTTCAAAGAATGTTTGGTTTGAAATTTTTATTTTCCTGCCGTTTATTTTTTGTAAAAATTGTTCATTTCAAAGGGAATGATTTGAAAGTGGTCGATAATATTTTATTGGTGCTCGACTTTAAGGCACTTGAATTTGACTTTTATTTGAAAAAACTTGGATGAATACAATTTGTAGTGAAATAAATTTCATAGATTTTACTTTTTTATATTTATACATAAAAGCAAACTGCAGCTGCTCAAGGTGGTAATTAAATTAGAAGTATACTTATGTTTACAAATTAATTTTAAGTTTTATCATTTGACAATAGAACTCGCTAAATGAATAAAACGGAATGAACACTCAGTTCCAAAGCTATAAATTCTGTTTTCTCGAGATCGAATACCATTTCTGATGAATAACTTTCAGAATATAAAGTGACAGTCAAGATTGTTCTAACGCACTGGGTAAATTTTCTGGTCACTACGGCTTTATCGGCCTGTAAATGAAATTTAAAAAATTGGCAAAAACGTTGTTTTCTTGTTATAAACGAATATACATTTATTTCTAAAATAGTAATAAAAATCACAAAAAACACACATATTCAGTATTTAATAAGTCCGACATTATTTCACACCAACTCCCTAAACCCTTTGGACAGGGATTTTTTATACTATGCACAATTTTTTTTTGGGAGAAGAGTTCAGATGCGCCACATCACTCAATCAATTTTTCTGCCTACTTATGTTTACGGTTAGGGTTAGAAATTAGGGATAGTAGTAAGACCTGCTTCGCTTAAGAGAGTAAAGAAATAACTCAATCAGGCCATTAAATCCATCAATTTACGCGAAATCTAAAGGCACACGTTATTTGAGCACCAATCTACAAAAGTCGAAAATGATCTCCTGAACGAGAGGCTGATTGTTGTCGTGTTTCTCGCCGTTTTTTTCTGGTGAATACGAAAGTTGATCCAAAAGTAATGATAATCAATATAAACCAAGGTGATTAAACTTAAAAAAAATATTTATTTTTCAACATAGTATCCTAACAAGTTAATACATTTAGTCCATCTTTTTTTCCAAACCCAGGGTACCCTTAGACATTTTTTTTTGTATTTACTCTCCCAAAAAGTCCCAACATCGGCCATCACTTCGCTATCATTTTCAAATTTCTTGCCCCGAAGGTGGTCCTTGAGCCGAGGAAAGAGGTAGAAGTCACTGGAAGCTATATCTGGCGAATAGGGTGGATGTTAAAGCAGCTCGAATCCTGTTTCTGGAATTGCAGCCATCGCAACTACAGCCTTGTGAACCGGTGCGATGTCTTGATGAAACGGCACTCCGGCTCGCAGTTTGCCGCGTCTTTTTTCCTTAATAACCTTCCACAATCTTCTTATTTGGTCGGCGTAGTAAGAGCCTGATATAGTGGCTCTCTTTTTCAAATATTCCACCATAATAATTCCTTCAGCGTCCCAAAAAACTGATCCAAAGCATTCACTGCCGAACTCTATATCTTGAATTTCTTCGGCATCGGTGAAGAGGGTCACTTCTAGGTCATCGATTGCTATTTGGTTTCTTGGTTTCTTTATCAAAATGGTGGATCCAGGTTTCGTCCATGGCTATGAAACGTAACTTGAAACTTCTCCAGATCAGCATGAAACTTTTCGAGATTCACCCTCGCAATATCGACTCGTTTCTTCTTTTGCTCGTTGGCTAACATTCTCGGCACCCAACGCGCAGAGATCTTCTTCATATGTAAATCGTTGGCAAAGATTCTTTGAGCACTGCCATTCGAGATCCCTGTGACCGCAGCTATATGCCTGATGGCCACTTTTTGATCTGCCAACTCTACATCTTCGACGAGGGACGTGGATGGACGTCCTTCGCGGTATTCATCTTCAGTGGATGTTCTTCCCAGCTTAAAATCCTTGGCCTTGCGTGCAATGGTGGAATATGGAGGAGCAGAGTCTCCTAGTATTTCCACCAAGTTGCTGTCTATGTCTTTGGTAGATATTGTTTTCAAATACAGGTACTTAATGACAACTCTAATTTCGATGCTCTCGCTTCGACTATTCGAATTCAAATGAAAGTACCTCGTTGGAATCGTAGCCTGTTTTTGCGCAGACTTAGTGGATATATGAGGTAGTAAAATTTTTTTATTTTTGAATTTTATGCGAACTGGAAATAGCCGATTATCATTACTTTTGGATCACCCTTGAAATATCGATATTTGTCACAAAAATTAAATATATCTAGCTTCGAAAGGAAAAATCGTTTGTTTTTTAAAAATAGTTTTTACAAGCTTGAAAAAATTGGTACACATTAAAAACAATAAATAAATAGATTAATTAATATGAACATAAATCCCATGTGAAAGTTCTTCCTTTTGGTGAAAAAACATTTAAGAATATCGGCGAGGTCTTCGCTTGTACTGAATCTTTTTTTTTTTGAAAAGTTATATACAGTCTGTGTCAGAAGAAAGGAACCAAATTTTGTGGTTAGCGCGCATCATTTGATTCGAATTGCGGACAGATTATTTGGCGAGATGGGTTTTCATTATTTCCCACACAATTTCGTTTGGTTTGGAATCTACGGACTGTGAAGGCCAGTCTATTTCGGTAATGCCATATTGTTCTCTCTAGGACTAGCAGAGTCGGCTTCGACGATTTGGTTCGTTAACCTCTCGCAAGACCCAATTTTAGATTTTCCGCGGAAACATCTTTACCGATTTTTAAAGTCCGACCATTTTTTTCAATTTTCAGTGAGCTTTAAATATTGGCAAAAAGAGCTTCATAAACCAAAAACCAGGTTAAGAGAAGCATCCCCAAACATTCATCTTCACTAGATGCTAGATAACATTTCTATCTACTGCGGGTGAACCAAGCTTGCTTCAGCCGAACCTACACCCAAAATGTTGCTTCCTCGGAAACAAACAACCTTGGTTCAAGACTCACCTATTTCGATGTTTCTCAGAGAGTAGCGGTTTTGATGTCGTGGAACGGCAAGATACGTCAGTCTCCTTCAAACGCCGTTCAATGGTCTTGATGCGAGCATCTATTCCTCTTCAAGCGAGAAGCCTGGCGTAGTAGCATAGGGGAATCCAGCTCAAACAGCTGGAGAATTGCCTAATCCCGCTTGCCCATAGTCGCTCGCTCCAACATTTTTGTGCACTTTCTACCACAGGTTCCATTTGACAACTACCTCAATTTTGTAATCTTTTTCGCAGCTGCGGAGTACGATAATTGTGGTCCTTTCTAGTACAAACATAAAAATACCACCTCCTCACGCTTTGCATACTTTTCGCTCATTTTGGTTAAGTTTCGTTCACTACGAGATTTTGAGAAACTTTGAAGTGAATAAGCACAGAAAAGACTATATTTTTTACTTTAAACAGAAAAACGGTTCCTTTTATTGATTCCTTCTTGGTTCCCATATTTTGAACGAAATATCCGTTTTTCGTGCACCACGTAGTTCGGCAACCCAAAGCTTTCACACTTTTAACAAAATTTTTTCTTCTTGTGCATTCTACATTCTCATTTTCCAATAAATTTTTCGTACTCCACTGCTTTGGAAGAACTGTCGATTTACAATTCATTCAAACATACTTTTCACTCGTGGATGCGGTTCCCCATGTTCTGAAATCACACGGTTTGGCCTCAATGTGAACGAACTAATACACATCCACTAATAGTAAATTCACGAAAGTAGAACGAACTGATAAGTTAAAAGGCTCCATTAACTGCATTTAGAGTATGCAGGTTTTGGAAATAGAAGATGGATGCTACATACTGCCTACTTTGAAACAAATAGTAGGCACAAGAATGCAATGCGCCACTTCTAATCACATAATGTGTCACTTTTGGCACGTACGGTATAGTTTGGCCATCCCTGCCTTAGCTATAAGGGATAAAAAGCTACAAGGACTCTGATGGCGTTTTTTTTTTTAGCTCTTTCATGGTATTGAATTATCTGTTATCGGTGTTTACCATGCGAACAACCCATTCCCAGATCTTTTCTATCGGGCTTAGATCAGGAGAACGGGCGGGTCAGCCCATAATGTTAATTTTATGATTGAAAAATCACTCTCGTGTTGATCGAGAAATGCTTGCATTCTCGTGCCGAAAAATCAGGTTTTTTGGAATAATAGTCAAGAACTGGTAGCAAACAGTTCTCCAGGGCATCCTGATATTCCAGACTTCTAGGATTCAGTTCTAAGGTACTGAGCTTATTGAGCACTCCCTAAATTATCTCTGCTCAAGTTGCTTTTTAAAAAATAACGCACATCCTTCCTTAGATCCCACTAGTATTTGCTCAAAACCGTCTGCACCATCCAAGGTGAAATTCTTTTCTTTAAAAAGATCATCTGTAAGGATTTGTCCTTAAGGTTTCTGGAAAAAATGCACTATACAAAATATATCCATACCTGTAACCACAGTTGTTCGTTGCTCCCGACAGTTGACGCTGTCGCGGAATTGTTACACTGCCTTTTAACAGATAGTAAAGCTTTTGTTGTGTGGGATATTTTCCGACGTATTCTTCTGCTATCTCAAACTGCAAGTATCTTTTTTCGACCGAGAAATGATCTACAATCGTTTTCTTTTATCAAAGTAATGCTAGACACAACACCCTCTGATATACTAGATTCTTCAGCTATTTTTGTCTTTGGAAGTCCTTGATCAAATAAAACGTCGATAATTCCTCTCGGTCAGAATATCCAATTTCTTGAAATCTCATTTACTGAGCTCAAATACCGTTATTACCAGACAACTTACTCAGTGCATTTAGAACAGTTTGAGTGTCACTTCACATTCCGAAAAACATTTATCACAAGTTTTCTTCGTTTTCGAGAAAACGGAAAATTTTCGCATTTGAAATTAATGTTATAAATCCGTTATTTTTCAGTCTATGGAAAAGTGTACAATTTTCGGCGTTGCCCGTTGTATTTTGAAATGGCAACTTTCTTCCTTTAAAAAATAAGATAATTAATAATATTAATAAACTGTACTAAATCAACGGAAACCAAATGAAAAACCTGCTGCTTCTATTAATAAAGGAGTTAGTATCAGATATAATTAGTTAAATGTACCGTTTATAAACTTACAATTCCGTTCAGTCCACCAATCAATATTATTGAAATGTTATAATAATACTGTTTCTTATTTCATGTTTTCACAATTTCACAAATCCTGACGTCGCCAATAGGATAGTAGTGACCAGGTCTCAATAACATCTGAAATATTTTAAAAAAGATTTTTTTAAATTTTACTAGAAATGAGAACACATTGCTTATTAATTATTAGAAAAAAGTAAACGAAGAAAATGAACGAAAATGTTTATGTTTATAGAAAAATGAGTACAAAAGCCCTTGTAGAAGTTATTGCTCTCTTGCTGAGGCAATCAATAATTCATGTATATTTACTTACAAACTGAATAATCTATACCATTTCAGTTCCCGTTGCGCTGTTTAAAAATTTCATTCCCAACTTCAAATGAGCTCCGTTCAACTTGTGCTTAATGTGTAAATATTTGTTCAAATGTACTTTCCTTTGTTCAATTGGAAAAAAGGACAATGACTTGAGCATGCAACAGAAGCAGTTCGTTCACATTATTCGTAGTCATCGCGGCGTTAATATCTGCGCCGAGAATAGCTAGCCATTAACCGTTGCTAAGAAACGTCTTCCCCGCTACTAAGTAGGTGACCTACAAAAAGTTCGAATAAGAATCAAATTATATCTGTGATATCTTACATTTGGTAAAATCAGACCATTTTTCACTAACATTTAACTAATGAATTAGCGGCAATAAAATATGACACTCGACTTACGTTTTTCAACCTCATAACTCAATCGTAATATTTTCAAATTACTGTCAGCGAGTATCAACATCTGAATGGGTCTAGTATTCTAATCTGCATGTCAAATGATAGCACGTCGACGCAACACCACAATGCGGTCCCAAGCTTAAATTCAGTCATATTGCAAGCGGACGAATATCCAAATTGGTTGGCCTAATTGAAGCCTTGATCTTGTTATGACCATTCTATTAACCTCCCGCCAAATTGAATTAGTTGCTTCTATCGCTGTGCCAATGATACAGGGACCAATAAGATTGTTTTTTTCTGGGAGTCCTGTGACCCGTGCGTTCTATCCGTTGTAATAAGTAGTGTGTCATCATCGACTATTTTACAAGTACGTATTTTCAGTACATACTGGTGTATTTTGGTGTGAACACTAATTAAATTTGGACAAATTAGCAGTTGTCTATTATAATCCGTACTGAAAGCAACATACAAATTTCTGTAAGATTCTGGTGATAATTGCAGTTAACGTTGGATGTTTTTGTGCTATTTTTTCACGGTGCTGTGGACAGTGAAGAATTGAATGAAGTGACAATACGAGTACCTGAAAACAGTGCTATTGTTGAATCAGCAGACAATCTGTTTGTTATGTGCGAAATGCTCGGTTGATGAGATAAACTTGGAAAATCACTTGCTTGGGCTATTGTGTACGTGATTCTATGGTGAATAAATGTTTTAGAAAAATGTGTACAATCTATTTGCCATTGTATATTTGAAAAGTTTTAAAAGGTGACGATATTCTTGGATGTTGTCATCCAGAATTTTTAAAAAATTGTTTTGGAATTTCGATACATATTTACTTTATACATTTTAGCCTCCAATTTTATATGATCTCACTAAATTCTATTGAAATGACATCAGTGGATAATATAGTTGGTAAATTTAAGCTTTTGTTTATGAATTTATCATGAAAGCTCAATGACCTCTTATTTTCGAAAGTGTAATAGTAGTTTGTTAGTGAAACCTATTACAGATATGCCCGTCAGGTTAAACTATGTACTCCTGCAGATTTTTTTCTATGTGATATTGAGATATAGCTCCTTTTGTACTGCTATTTCACATCGCTTCTAGCAATACGTTTGTAGCTAATTGGTGTTCATTTCTCCCTTGTCTATTCCCTGTTTTCAACTATTTTTTCTGTTTGTTGATTTGTCGCAATTGTTGGTAAAGCCCTATAGTTATCTTTTAGGACCGCGTCAATTAGATTATGGAATTATAAAAATTTTAAATAATTATTAATACAAAGGGCAAGGCATGATAGATTTCTAAGAAAACTTTCAAAGAAATGTGCTTCTCGAAATGCAACGACAACATAAACGCAACATCACTTCTGTTACTTTTTGACTTAAGTGTCGTCCCAACTGGCAAATCCAACTCGCTTTACCGTCGATTTGTGGATCAGTAGGTTCAAATAGAACCCTTCACATTCTTGGGCATCACCAAAGGTTTCATTAACCTACTAATATAATAAAACTTCAAATAAAAATCGATGTGCAAATTTTTGTGGTTTAATGAGCAGTATCAGAACTCACAACTCTTTGGGATTGCGGCCAATATAGTCAAATTAGCTATTTATCGCAGATTGATTTTCGTCATCTACCCCATGAAAGGAACACATGATCATCAAATAAAATAATCCGGCTTGCGAAGAGGGAACAATTCTTCACAATCTGTGTGAATGACCGATCCTCGTTTGAAGAACGATGAGGCCTCTTTGCTCATACTTCTTTACTTGTCTAATCTAAGTCGCTTCGGTGGTGTTGAAGAAGATCACTCCGCTCATCAAGGTTTTTGCACTACGCAATGCATTATCACAATGGGCCCTTAAGTGCTTTCACCGGAGTCTATCTGAAGGAGGTAGCCGAGGAATCTAACCTTTTTTTTTTTAAATATATAACATCATATTAATATAGATATAACAACAAGGTATCCCACTAAAACCCATTTTCAGCTCTCAAAGTTTGAAATTAGTAGAGCTTCATTTTCCAAGTCGCAATGTTTGCGAGTGTGAAATGATTTGACTCATGTACGCTCGTGGTTTGAGGACCAAAGTTAATTATATAAAGATCTCCTCTGTAATCGTGTCTGATCATATTGTCTGCCTAGCAGAACCCTGATTGTCTGGAGATATATCCAACAGTTAAATTTTGCCCTTTCACGCTGTCTTTGTCACTAGTCATTGGACCGACCTGTCTGCAATCTTTCATTAGGAGGTGGTGTTTTGATGTACATAAATCTCTGAACGGAATGCTCTGCAGTGACTTCATTCCCTCCACTTCGGTTGAATTTGTGATTGCCCGTATTTCTTCCTCGTCATCCTCAGTGTTGCCTGTTTCTTCAATCTACATCTTTTGTAGTAGCCCCGTACGATTTCTTTCTATCTCAATGGCCGCTTCTCTTCTGCTTCCTCGCTTTTATGTGGTGACTTTAATATGCCGTCGCTGAATTGGAATTATAGTTTTTCGAGTATTTTGTCTTCAAGCAATATTTCACTCGCTACTTCTTCCTTTTTGTCCCTTTGCTCACTTTTTCAATTCAACAACATACCCCATGCTACAACAGGATTCTCGATTTTGTTCTGGATAACCTTTCTCCTTTTTTCATTTGCTTGAGCCCTTCTCTATCTCCATATGTGCGTCCTGGTCTTCATCATCATTCTTTCTTTATGGAATGAACTCTAAACCGTTCGTTTAAATTCAAAACTACTTCTACTCTTCGTTTCAATTTAAAAAAAATCAAACTATTCTCCTCTGTCCAATGAAATAAATGGTACTAACTGGTATCCGTTCTTCAGAGGACTAAGTGTGGACGATGCTCTCTGTAAATTTTATTCCTTCTTGTCCAACTTAATTTCCTTTTACACTCCTTCCTTTCGCTGTAAAAGCAGATCCGACCCTCCTTGCTTCACCGTCGATGTTGCGATTGCTTTTAGAGTCAAATATGTAGAGCGAAGCAAATATAAAAGGTCTGGCTCGCTTAGGGAAAATATTTAAAAGTTTCAAAGGTTGCGGACTGTTGCTAAAAAGGCAGCCAATGACGTGCTTACCTGGAAAAACGAAATTTCTATTATATCTGACAATCCTAAGCTTTTTTGGATCTACTCTATTAAAACTTCCTCTATCATTCCTTCTGTTATGTATCTTCATGATACGTCTGCGTCCTTACCTCAGGATTCTTGTGAGCTCTTTGCACAATTTTTCACTTTCCATCACAGTAACTATTCGCCATCATCAATTTTTCCCGCACCTGCTTGTATCTTTTCTTCCCTTATTACTAATCCTTTGGAAGTGAAATCATTAATGATGATGGCCTTCTGAATCTTTTCGCTAAATATCTTCTTTCTTTCACCTTCTTTGTGTGTTCCTCTGTCAATTATTTTTAACCTTATCTCAACCGGGACCTTGCCATCCCTTTGGTAATCCGCCAAAATATTTTCCGTTCATAAAGCTGGTGATGTTCCTTTTACCCTCCCATATTATTTTTTCCTACCTCAGGAGCTCCGTAAGGATCCATTCATGACCCTTTATCGTTGTTTTTGTTTATTAACGATCTTCCTTCGCTCTTCAACTCACCCTGCCTTTTGTATGCTGATGATCTTAACATTTTTAGAGTGATTGAATCCGTTAGTAACTGTTCCATATTACAGAACGGATGCTTTGGCTAACTGGTGCGCTGCGAATACTCTCACATTGAATTTAGCGAAGTGTCATAAAATGTCCTTCACCTACAAAATATCCCCTTTGCTCTTCTCCTACTTTGTTCTTGGGTCCGATCTCAATGCTGTTGCTATTTCAGTACTTTGGTGTGATTTTTGACTCCAAGTTGAAGTTCGACCTGTATATTTTACGCATCATTGCCAAGGCCTCGCGTTTTTCCGGCTTCATCATCAGATCCTGTTAACCTTTTGTTAATCTTTCCACCTATTTATGTTTCCGTCCGTAGTGTTCTTGAATATTATTGCCAAATTTGATCTATAAGTTCAGTATTCCGTATTGTGATTACAAAATGCGCCTTTCCATCCTTCCAATTTCTTCCCTTGTGTCACGCAGAGTGTGCCTCCTTTTTAAAAATTTTAATGGTTGTATAGAGTGCTTTCTTTTTAAACTTTTTAACGTTAGTATATTTGTTGGCCTCTACATTAACCTTTCTGTTAGAGAATCGGGCCGTGCTAATAGAACATTATTCAACTTAAATGTTCCATTTGCCAGTACCAACAACTATTTCATTTCCTTGCTTTTGTGCTTGCTTAGTTAGCACAATATGGTCAGCTTTGGTCATCTTTCTCGAACGTTATCTGTGTTCGAAGATACTTAAAAAAAGTAACTCTGAACATGTCCTAATACACTCTATTGTTTGTTTCTTTTTTCGGTCATTTTCTTTTGAAAAAAATGTTGATCCGTTTTTATATTACCATTCCTATTTTCTTAGTTTTCATGTTATAGTTATATATATATATATATATATATATATATATATATATATATATATATATATATATATATATACGCACATTATTTTTTCGTATCTAATCTATGTTTGGATTTATTCTGTGGATTTGGACAATAAATAAATACTTAAAGCTCGGTGCTTGACTCTCGTCCGAATCAGGGACTCCTCACACTAAGAGCCAGTGATCTCCTCACTAAACAACCCGAGCTTCCTCGATATAGCCTCAATCTAACGTATTAGATACAGCCATTTATTTTTTATAAATAAAAAGAAAGACACTCATAAAAAACCTTGCTTCATATGTCAACGCTAACCAAATCCAGTGACCAAATCCTAGTAATGCAATTATAATTATAATGACAAACGGTTATCTGTGACTAAAATTGATGACGCTATCACTAATGCGGCAAACTTCAAAGTTTTTCGAAACACAACACCGTATGTATTAGTCACACTCTGTAACATTTACTAGAAATGTCGATATTAAGTTTATTGATGAGACATTAATTAATAAAACATAATAATTGCATGAAAAATGTATGAGTCAGAGAGAAATTTCGAAAACTCTGAATTGGTTTCAATGCACAGTAAAAACCGGCCAAAAGTACATCGATGAAAAAGGATATACTATTAACGACGACTACTTCAAGGCAAACTGTTAGTTGTTATGCAATCCGAATGGCGCGGATTTTTTTCCTGAGACGCAGCCAAAAAACTGAAGACATTGTCATACTTAAAAACTGTAAAGCTAAGAATCAGCATTTTCTCTCAAAAGAGTCGGTACGGTAGTTTCAATTGGACTAGAAACGCATCAATATTTAACGGAAGCCCCATATTGTTCGATCAGACAGCTTGAACTTCGAAATACCCGTCAAAATACTTTCCTCATTCTATTTAAATTGGACAGGAAAATGCCTTTATTCTGTTTCGACACAATTTGAAAAAAAAACACTTGGCATTTTTCAGATCCTTGAAACGCTGTAATACTGGCACTGTGTGAGCGAAGAATCCCACTAAGTTTTTGTCGTGCCAATAATAAAACATAACGGAGACAACATTATATGATATGAAAAAGATTCTCATGCATAACGATGGCACTCTATAAATTAATTAATTTTATTAAAAAGATGTATCCAATCATATGTAATGAATAGTTTCGGTGACCAAAACTTGACAAAGGTTCAATTCCATCGGTGGCAGAATTATATTACGCAATTCTGCTGTAACGATAATTGATTTCGTTGTAATGCTGAAGACCTACTAGAATCGCCTCCTCAATTTTCGGTTCTCAGTTCTATGCAACATTTATTAGGAATCCTAAAGTGTGAAACCCGAGACCAGTCAATAACACAACTGATTAGATTTTTGCAGCAAGGAATTACAAGAAATACTATAGAAGTTTTCCAGAATCTTGTGGTGTCGGTACCGGAAAAATAGTACCACATTGAAAACACAGGAAGTTTCAACATTTTATTGAGTTTTTGATGCGCGAACATTGCTGGAAATATTAATAAATTTACGTATGTGAGTTTTTTTTATCCCCATTTAAAATGGACCATATTTTAAGGCATGCTTGATGCTTTAGTAAAGTTTGTGGTACAGCATTGCTTTGCAACAGTAAAATAAATAAAGGCTAAAAAATATAGATTAAAACGGTAAATAACTACTATATTCAGAATATTTAGTTAACATTAAAAGTTCAGAAGGTTATTAGTTATATCTTTGGTGTCTTATCTCCAATTATATAACCATCGGTCTAATATAGTAATAAAAAAACTTCATTAGCTATGGATCTCATTAAGTAAAATTCTGGGACATTGCTAACTACAATTTCAGTGCTCCAAAATTGAATTATAATTAAAAGGGTGATAGATTCAATATACATAATTCAATAAGGCCCTCACGTTTTCCATTTAAAACGGTTTCAATTAGCTCTAGCTTCTGCAAAGACCTGAGCTAAAAGTTCAGACCAATTCTTTGGTGGTCTACCTTTCTATGTTTCAATTTTTTTTTTTTTTTTTAGCAAGAAAACCTACCATATTTTCTCCTTTGTCGGTTCTCTTCTTGTCACAAAAGGTATTTCCGAATAACTAAATATGCCTCGCAATGTCATTTGCTTTTAATTATTGGTTCGAATTCATGTATGATAATGATAACAATCATTGGGGAAAGTTCCTATTTCGAAATTCAACTTGTATGATAAGCGAAGTAAGTTTCTTTTTATCAAAGCAAACTGCTTTAATATAGTTGCTAACATATGTAATTTGTTCAATGAAAATCACTTATCCGTAATAAATCATTTCTTGATTAAAACCAATAAGTTCATACGTGACATGCATAATATCGTTATGCATGATGTATGGTCGTGTTTTTTGTTCAATTCGAACTTCCATTCCGTTGCTGTTCCTTATCATCGCTTTTCTCATTCCGTTTCGATTATAATGAGCTGTTGTACTCATTTAGATGTGCATAGACAAGTTCGCGAATCCCGCTAAACAACTGAACTGACTCATCTGTTTAACGAAGCAGATAACACAGGAAATCTTTCTTTCTTATCAATAATATTTAATTAACGATACCCGTTCATGTTGTTGGCAGCGATTGTAGCAGTTATAATTTTCAACGACCTGACTACACTATCATGAGCTATGGATCAGAAACTGATTCCAAGTGTGAGTCATAAAAAACATTAGTGATATCAAAGTTCATTTGAATGAATTGCACGGTCTTCTAATTGACCTTAAGTAAACAATTTTTTGCTGCTAATTGAACTGGAATGATTTTCTGTGAAAATTCTTTTGTATATCTACGAGTTTACTAAACATTGCCCGCAATCACTACTTTCTACTACATGTTTGTAAATTGAAATAGATTTCCTTTTGATCATGGGCTGATTCTATCATAGAGCCTATTTGGCAAATCTGTATCTGCTATATTCCATATTTTGACGCGATCGTGTCGAAAAAAAGTTTAATATATGTATACACTTACCAGAAAAAATATCTGTACACCATGAACAGAATTCATTGTAAAGAAACTGTTACATTTAAATGTTTTATCAACAATTTTTATTCAATAGTTAAACTATCTTTTCTTTTCATTTTTTTGGAGTATATCTTTAAAAACTAAATGTCACAAAGCAAAAACAAAAAAATCCACTTAAACGAAACAGAAAAAGTATTCGTACAGAGCAATAATAATTTAAAATATTGAAATTGTTTTTTTTTTAATATACGGGCTTAGTAACTTGTGAGATAACCTTTACGCTTGAGGACTTCCTTAACCCTAGGCTCATAAACATTCTTGGGAGTTACACTATTCATAAACATTCGTCGCTCAGACGAACATATTATATTGATGATTTTTGTTTTATAGAATGCAAAGAGCAATAAAATACACTTAAAATCTCTTAATATGGTTATTAATCATTAATTTTCTGAAATGGAAATAAACACAATAGTTATTCTGAGCAATCGGCACATAATAAACCGCGATGATCCATACTATTTTGTGCGGTCTGTGGCACGAATGTTTATGAATCTAGGTACGCAACTGAAGATTTGTGTTGTAGAGCAACCAAAGCTTGACATTATATGCCTCGTGCTTGGGATCATTATCATACTGGAATCAGAAGTAGTCACCAAGCCCCAACTGTTGAACGCTTTGCTTAGTATTCGTTTTCAAAATATTTGGATAAGCGAACTGATCCATTGTTGACTATAAAAACTAGGTTGCCAACTACTACCGCCACCATACACCCTTCGACTATCACACCGCATCCGCCATGTTTGACAGTTAACACAAGATTTTCTTTTTCTATCGCAGTACCGGTTTCCTGCGACAGTAGCTTTCTTCTTTTGATGCCAAATATACATAACTTGCTTTCGTCCGAGAATAAGATATGTTTCCTTCAAATCCTTCAAATTATTAATCCTCCTGAAATTTTTTTGCTTTTTGATGAAAAACTCAAATTATTGATAAATCTTAACCTTTGTCCACCATGACAATTTGAAAGTTTTGAAATTCCGAGTTGCACAAAAACGGCAACCTATCACAGAATTACCTCTATTTCCAGAGCTCGAAACTTATGTTCGCGAGAACTGACAACGGCATAATCAAATCACTACAAAATTGACAGCACATGCTGTTATTAATTAGGACCAGGTCTGATAGAAGTGATTATGAAATGCCGGCAACCCTGTGGCAGTGGTACCATCTTGAAAAATCACTACGAAAAAAAAAGCTTTTTTTTGGCCTATAACTTCCGATTCAACCAATAGATTTTAACGAAATTCGCACAGTATTTGAATCTTACTTTAAGCCAAATTTGATAGAAATTTGTTTGAAAAATTAGGACAGGGCTGCCAGCTATGGAAGTTTTTGTCACCTAAATCTTGTGAATTCGCTCAGCAAAATAAAAAATAAAACAATCAAGAGGCCAAAATATTATAGCCGCTAGTAAGTAATTTTTTTTTAATTGTAAATAGTGCTTAAATTAGATTAACAATGTACAAAAGAAAACTAAAAATAAAATCTTTTCTAATCTCTCTCAGCAAAATAACGCTTTTCCCCTATAACTTCCGATGCAGTCATGAAATTAAAACGAAACTCATGTAGTAAGTGGATATTGTTGTTAGCCAACTTTAGTAGGAGTGTCGTAGAAAAATCTTGAAAGGGCTGCCACCCGTGGTCATTTTTGTAATTTTTTGGCATTTCTTTACTAAGCGATTTCGACATTCAATTTGCAAATGAGATGGTTCCTGCAATGTAAATTTTTGGAAAGTGCCGGTTCTTTTCACCCTTATAACTTCCAGCGCAATCATTCAATCGAAACGAAATTCACGAGGTGGATTCAACTTATCGTGAAGCAGATTTGATGTATTTTTGGTTATGCTGCTAACAAAGGGCTGTCAGCACCAGACATTTTCGTAAATATTGCACTAACAGATACTTCTGTTCTATATTTATTTACAATAAAAATAAGCAACCAATGTTTAAATTTTTCGAGTTTTAAAATTTTTATGGATTGAACATCGTTTAATCGCTGAAACTTTCGATGAAATCCTCGGATGAAAACAAAATTCAAAGAATAGGTTGATTTTAGCATGAGCTTGTTATGCTAGGCTTATTGCTGCTTCGTCGGAAAAGCGTTGCCAGCATTGAACATTACATTCTTATAGAAGATGCTATCGAAAAATGGTTTTTGTTGCTTTACGTAAAAAAACGATTGATACCATACTACAAAAAAGTGTATTACGTCTTTCCATATTTTTTGGCCGCTCACTGTTCCTAACAAAACGTACACGAAAAGACAATACACTGAATATAAATAAACAAACAAAAAAAAACCCTCAAAAACAAACACACAACCTTAAAAATACAAACATACACTGAAGATAAACAATCGAACAAAACACAACTCCAAAATCAAACACACCACCACAAAAACACAAAAAACACAATCGGTAAAATTGTCTAATGGCTATGGGGGGCACGTAGTCGAGTTTTACCCTTACTTCTTAGGGGTCTATCGGCTCACATTCCTCAGCTAAGTGAGTGGCTCTTATTAATTGAGTGGCTCTTATTAATTGAGTGGCTCCAAATATATACCAAATACGAGGGTTGATCCAAAAGTAGTGATAATCAAATATTTCTAGTTCGTATAACATTTTAAAAAAACATTCCATCGAAGTACATTCGTTTGAATACGAATAGTCGAAGAGAGATAATCAAAATAGAGAAAAACGAGTTGTCATTAAGTACCTGTGTTTGATAAAAAAAATCTACTAAAAACATATACGGCGACTTGGTAGAACCACTAAGGGGCTCTGCTCCTCCATATTCTACCGTGGCACGCTGGGCTAATGATTTTAAGCTGGGAAGAATATCCACTGAAGGTGAATATCGTGAAGGACGTCCATCCACGTCCCTCACTGAAGAAAACATGAAAAAAGTCGAAGTTGTGTCAGCAGATCGAAGAGTGACCATCAGGCATTTAGCTGATGTCACAGGGATCTCGTATGGCAGTGCTCAAAGAATCGTTGCCAAAGAATTACATATGAAGAAGAACTCCGCGCGTTGGGTGTCGAGAATGTTAACCGACGGGTAAAAGAAGAAACGAGTCGAAATTTCGAGGGTGAATCTCGAAAAGTTCCAGGCAGATCTGAAAAAGTCTTTTTCACGTTTCGTAACCATGGACGAAACCTGGATCCACCATTTTGATCCAGAAGCCAAACATCAATCGATGACTTGGAAGCGACCCTCTTCACCGATGCCGAAGAAATTCAAGCTGTTGAGTTCGGCAGGGAATGCTATGCATCAGGTTTTTGGGACGCTGAAGGAATTATTATGGTGGTATATTTGGAAAAGGGAGCTACTATATAAGGCTCTTACTACGCCGTCCAAATAAGAAAATTAAAGGCTATTAAGGAAAAAAGATGCGGCAAACTGCGCCCCGAAGTGCTGTTTCATCAAGACAACGCACCGGTTCACAAGGCTGCAGTTGCGATGGCTGTGTTTCAAGAAACATACACTCTATCCACCCTATTCGCCAGATCTAGCTCCCAGTGACTTCTACCTCTTTCCTCGGCTCAAGGACCACCTTCGGGGCAAGAAATTTGAAAATGATAGCGAAGTGATGTTGGGGTTTTTTGGGAGAGTAAAGACCAAAAAAAAAATTCTAAGGGTACCTATTCTTGGTTTGGAGATAAGATGGACTAAATGTATTAACGTGATAGGAGACTATGTTGAAAAATAAATATATTTTTTTTAAGTTTAATTACCTTGGTTTATATTGATTGCCATTACTTTCGGATCAACCCTCATAAAAATCCTGTTATTTTTCTATTTGCATGCAATGATCAGTATATGAACACTTCTAGGCCCAGGCTCAATTCAAAACTTATCGTGCTTTGCATTTCCTAAGTAAAGCAGTTGCAGTAAAAATTTTCGCAATTCATTGAAGTTACATTTTCGGTATGTCCTAAGGTTACCAACTAGACATCTTAAATAAATTGTGGCCAGACACAAATAGGGTTTTGTAATAGAAGTAAACAAAGCTATTCATCAATATTCAAAATTTGCTTGCGTTTATTTTAAAATTATTTTGACAATCTATTGTATTTATTTTGTGAATCGTGGTCGTCTTAAAATTGTTGACAGCCAATTTTCAATAAAATTAGACGCAGCAGGCCAAATTAAAAACCAACGCCCATATTACAATAATCTGGGCGTGTTTAAAAATATGCAATTTTAATCCAATGAAAATTTACCGCTTAGTGTGTATATACTATCCACTGAAAAAACACTCAGTTATTTGGCTTCTCTGTTAATTTTGAAAGAACGATTGAATCCACGTAAAGTGCTTCTGACCTGTTTGGTAGGATCGTCCCGGAATTAGGTATTAACAGACATCCCTTATATTTTATACAGCATAAAGCAAAAACTTGACGGTTGTAAATTTTCCACTAAAATTTATGAATTTTAGAAAATAACTCAAAGTATTATCTATGTCATACAAATCTCCGTCATTTTAAAAGCATGTGCACAGAAAATTTAGCAGTCAATTAATAATATTTTTTCGTATGTGTAGGTGTATGAAGAAAATCATCGGCAACATCATCAATTTTCATTTTTTGGTGCATTTATTTTGTGTGCGTGAGCAAGTAAACGTTTATCTCAATGAAACAATCAACCGCGGGCATTATCACTAGAGCTCGAATAGTTATGCACGAAAAATGGCCGAAATATGCATGCATATATGCACAAAAAATCACTGAAATATGCTGATAAATATGCAATTGAAATGAGCGAAATATGCAAAATTCTTTCCAAAACATGAAAAAAAAAAAAACTTTCCAAAACATGAAAAAAACATGTTTAAAATCATATGATTATAACATTTTTTTTTTTGTGTTTTTCAATTGTACACAGAACATAGAATTATGCTCAAAACTGATTTATAAATACGATGATGACAAAAGTGCTTCGTATTCGTTTATTGCATTCGCATCAATGAATCGAAATCCACATTTCGACTTGAGCCTTTTTCGAATTGCTGGTGAATTTGATTTTATTGAATTCAGTCCAAGGTTAATCAAATTTTTTCAATCACGTCAAAATATGCCTTGATTTTAAGCCCTTTCAATTCTAATATTTTGATTCCTTTGACGACGCACATTAAGGTGGCTCTGATGCACACTATGCTTTTATACGCAATGTTATAAAATATGCTAAATGTCATCGTTTTGTACACGGTAAAAAGTCATTATTCTACTCTTAATATATTTTGCAGCTAATATTCATATTAAAAACCTTTCTTAACATTATTATATTGACCTAGCAATAATATTATATTGCCAGCACACAGCATTCTTATAATTTTATATATTTACATGCGTATGGTGAATTTGTCAATTACAATATTATATTAGCATTATAAAAAAACGACTCATGACGCGGCACGCAAAAATTCAACCAAAGCGAATTAACAACAGACGAGATTATTTCACAACTACATTCCAGGTCTTTTGAGCGTGAAATATCAACGAGTTACTTCTGTAGGGAGAGAGAGCCACTGCGTTTGAACGCTTCTTTTCTGTATCTGTTTTGGTCAACAACAATTTCACCACCCTTGGTTAATACATTTATATTAGCATAGTAGTATATTTACGTTAATATGTCAAAACATTTTGTCGAAATATGTTCATAGGTGTTCTTAACATAAAAAGTTAACAACCTTAATATATAAAGTTAAACTGCAAATATAATATTGTAACTTCCTAACATAAAATATTGAGCTGTTAAAATTATGTATTAGTGACCATGCTGTTTCTATAACAATATTAAGATGTTAATATATTTATTTCTGCCATTTCTCAGCGTGTAATTGCTTGTGGATTTGTGTCCATATATGGAAGAGAAATACCATAAGGGTAAACCAGTATTACCAATTTAAATTTCGATAGAACAAACATTATAAAAATATGCACGAAAATGCATTTTAATCCGAATATGGTCTAAAAACCGAAATAAGTTAAATATGCAAAATATGCATACAACATGCACATGCATAACTATTCGAGCCCTAATTATCACAGCCACAAAGTACCCAGACGTCATACGATACAATCAGTTTTGCCCTTTGAAACCCAGACGCATTTCCTGATAACTGCTGTTTTTTCCTAATCTTGACTCTTGATGTCACGTTTATCAATTGATTCGGACCACAATGCGCTGTTTCTGCTGTAGGAATGTATGTATGCATATAGTTAAACACATTTATGGTGTTTCCACTAGAAATAATATGGAAGATAACATCTGTCTAATAATGTGGCTTACGGTTGCTTCAAACTAGTTAGGAAAGAATTCGCATGAAACCTTCTGTACATGATTTATTATCTCATCATATGAGTGTTACCAAAAAATCTATCTCAGCATACTTGTCACATTCTCGCATTAATTAGATTCGAATTAAATTTATTTCCATCCTCTTGATATCAAAACTAAAAATATTGTGCATGATACACACATATTTTAACATGTATATGTACATATTTATGATAAATTAATACCACGGCTTGTCAGAATTTCCAATGTATCTATGTAGTTTCGTAGCGTGACATTAAAAAATTATCTGCATCATAAAAATAAAACAAATCATAGCTGCTAGTGGGAGGAAATCCATTTAAAATTCATATCGGCACTAAGCAACCATCCTGTGGAAACATAGAACTTTGAACGGATTGATGTTAACGCATCAAAAAAATTCTTTGAATTATGAATAATGCGCAGATATAAAAAAACTCATCTTCCTGCAGCGAAAGATAAATATTTTGTGTAGCCCAAACTTCATGGTTGGCAGGCTTGCTGAATATGTGTGCATACATGATGTTGTTTTGCACAAACAAATGGGCGGAATTGAATTGGATGTAAAAAAAAAAATACTAACAAATAATAAATTGTGAAACTGGAAACTTTTTTGTTATATCCTATTACATTGCAAACTTGCTAAATAAATAGTTTCGTGTGTTATTTAAGAATTGTATTAGCACGATTCATCTATCTCGTAAAATGACTTTGAAATGTATTTATGTATCTAATTGAATGAATTGTGTTTGCTTTTAACTAGTTCAATTCAATTTATTTTAAACCCTCATGAAAAGCGCCAACAATCTTTGCTCAAATATATGTATAAGTACATACTTTGAAACTGTAAATATGTAGATAGGTAAGTATATATATATATGCTGTTTCTTGTGGTTTTCCGTATCTATGGGAGTGTAATATATTCATACAGGGTGAAGCTCAATTGACTCGGTGATATAAAATGAAAATATTTTCTGTTTAAAAACGTACTTTTTTTTTAAGTTCGTCAAAGTTGAAAGTTGGCAGCACCTACTGTTCGTGCATGATTAGCCTTGTGATGTGAATGAATCATACAGAAAATATCATATTTTTGTCGATTTAATAATGTACTTTATGAGAAAAGATTGATGATTGAAAATCATTTAGAGTTAATTCTGAATAATACAAGGATTACACCTTGTATTATACACTACCAAGTGCTTATTTTATTATCAAGTCTGTCCAGCTATCTTATTTAAATAGTACTCATGACTTAGATCCAAAGGCTACATGTGTACCTACAGTACAATGTTTTTAGTATTTGTTTAAGTATGTGGGCAGGTATGTCCGTTCTTGTTATCGTATAGGCATTAGGTATGTACTCAAGGAAAACGCTCATCGATAAAGTAGTTTATCTACTAAGCTAACTGTTCAGCACTGCAAGACTAATCGACACATTCCCATTATATTTTTATGTGTATAGTGCTATCTATTATCAATGAAAAGAATATGGGAGATCGTTTAGTGCAAGTAAACCCTAATGCGAAAATTAAATTCGAACTGGAATCCGTTGAAGACAAGCTGAAATTGTTAAAATTCGTCACAACTAACGTAAATGACAATTGATAATCTCCCACTACTTGCGCTCACATCAGTCAGGTATATACCTTCTGTAAAAAAAGTACTCGAAATTTCGAGAAAAAAAATACATAAATTTTTATTTAATCATCCAAATTTATTTTGTTCCCTTCAAAATAGTCTCCATTGTTTACAATACAACTATGATATCGGCGAAACCATTCTTCCATACACTTTACGTAGGCCGAAGATGGTATTGCCTTCAGTTCGCGCAGCGAATTTCGTTTGATGTCTTCAATGGAGTCAAAACGTGTACCACGAAGCGATAATTTGAGTTTAGGAAAGAGAAACAAATCACAGGGAGCCAAATCAGGCGAATACGGTGGTTGTTCGATGGTATTTATGGAGTTTTTGGCTTTGAATTCGTTCACAATCAATGCTCTGTGTGAAGGTGCATTATCGTCATGCAAAATCCATGACTTGTCCTTCCTCAAATCTGGCCGTTTACGACTAATATTCTCTCTTAAACGTCTCAAAACGCCTAAATAATACTCTTTATTGAGGCTCTGTCCTGTCGGAACGAATTCTGAATGCAAAACACCACGATAATCGAAGAAAACACTCAGCATCACTTTAACTTTGAGTGGCTTTGGCGTGGTTTTTTCGGTTTTGGGTCGTTTTCCATGCGCCATTCGGTCGAATGTTGGCTCGTTAAGAGGTCGTATTCATAAACCCATGTCTCATCGCCAGTAATGATGCGTTTCATGAAGTTATTGTCATTATCAGCGCGAGAAACCATGTCCAAAGAGACCTGCTCTCGATGCTCTTTTTTTTTTTTTTGCAAAAAATTGAGGTTTTTCGGAACCAACCTTACATCGATGCGTTTCATGCCCAAAACATGAGTCAAAATTGAATGAACGCTCATGTGACTGATGTTTAACTCACGTGCAATCTCTCTTACACTCAAACGACGATTTTCAAGCACTAAATTCTTGATTTGATCGATGTTATCGTCGGTTGTTAACGTTTAAGGCCGACCTGATCGAGGCAAATCTTCCACCTCTTCACGGTCGTCTTTGAACAATTTATACCACTTTTTAGACATAGAAGTATCACCATAGGTTTTATTTAACATTTTCAGCGATTCGGCACAAGAAATTCCGTTCGCAACACAGAATTTCAAACAAACTCTTTGTTTAATTATTTTTTCCATGATAAAATTCGCAGAGCACATTTGAGGTCGACTGATTCTGACACCTGTTGTAAATAAACTAGTTGACAGATGGTGCTAAAATTTGGCCTGGTGTCAGAGGAACGATGTACCAACATAAGAAAAAACTAATTTTACCATTTCCTTTTACGCGGTTTTTAAATTACAAATTCCGGGTACTTTTTTTTTACAGAAGGCATGTACTATGAGTTGACAATGTTTGATGAGAAGCAGTGCATACTTTCGAAAACTTAGCTAAAATTTCAATTTTTGGTCAAATCACTAAAACAACTCCATTTGGAATTTCCGTTTGAAATAGTGTGTATTTAAAGTATAATGAAATGTATTAATTCAGGAGCTGGTATAGTATACACATCATCCTTCTATCACGCAGTGGTCTTATGTAAAATCAGCGATCTCTTACAGTGATCTTTCGATACGTAATTAATTTTCTCGTGAATTTGATTCTGAATCGTTTCAAACTCTAATAGAAATTTATTCTAATCTATAAAAAATACAGTATCATATCTGTCATGCATCATCTATATCATTGCCTCAAAATGTCGATACTCATCTTACGGCTATTTATAGACTCCAATCCATTTCACTAATTCTCTAGATTAGATTGTCACGGTGAATCATATCTTAATCATTGCAAACACGCAGTTAAAAAAAATCTCTGTTTATTATTGTGACTTGTGACAGCACGTGTAATGCATCAAATGATTGAAAACAGGCTGCATGTTTGCGTAACCTGCTTTTCGTATTTGTTTCATTTGTGCAAAGTGTATGAATTATACTTAGATATTTCGCTGAAATGCTAATCATAGCAACAAGAAAAATGAAATACATATACCTAGGAATTCCATTATCTGTAATTGTTATTTTAATCAGTTAATTGTTAGTTATTAGTGTAGGTTGACTGGCTGGCATTTTGTAGCAATTTCGTGTGAAAAAATCTAATTACTGTGAGTATTCAGGTCAGTTTTGTTGCATCAAATTATAATTTTTTATATAAAAATTAAGTTTTATTTTTTATATTATTTTTTTTCATGTTTTTTCATGTGATTTATTCTGTACCCTATAATTGGAGCACAAACACTAATTCAAATTCCGTAGTTTGAATTTGTGGTCAACTATCCAGAGTCTAAGCAACACTGTGCCTAATGATGTGCCGCGGGAACATTCCCGAGTCGGAAACTTCCCGTTCGGGGAATATTCCCGAAATTTTCCAATGTACCGGGAATATTCCCGAAACATTGGGAACTTAAACAAATTACATAAATGTTTGTTTCGTTCACTTTTTGCTTTTAAAGCTTTTTGTGACGTTCAATAAAAATTAGATTGAGCAAGCTGTAATTTTTTCAGCTTTGTAAGTTTTAGGTTGTTGTGTTTTATGTTATTGCAATTAATATTTAAATCCTTATTTCTACAAAAACCTGCAGATAAAGAAACATATCTTTAATTTACAATTCAAGTCGATTACTTTTGCTTCATTTATATGTATTTGAAAATACTTTTTCCGCAATACCAATTTTTCCTATGTTTTTCAAATTTATCGAGGACGCGATCGGTGCGCGGTGCAATGGGCATTTCAGCAAACACAGAGCTTTTCGGACGCGTGCCACTTCATCACCTCCTCTCGCCCGCTTATTTTGTTACCACTCCGGTTACCTTTCAGTCAACGACTTGAAAAGCAAAGTGAATTATTGCATACTTTACTAATTTATTAATTGTATTATTAATTTTATGATCGAAATCTTTTATGTTGAAATTAAAGTTTTTTTCTTGTGTGAAACGATATTTTTTTCCATTGTAATGAATAAGCATGAAAATAAGTTATTGGTTATGACTTCTGTAGCTTCATGTTAACCCCAAACCAAATAAAAACCAACCGTTTTGATTTTGAATTTCCGGAAATGTTCCTTAAATTCCCGGAAATGTTCCTTAAATTCCCGGAAATGTTCGTTAAATTCCCGGGAATATTCCCAATCAGGGGAACTTACCGGAAATTTATTAGATTTTGAATTTATTTCGGGTATTACGTAACAATATACTTAAAGATAATAAAAACTAATAATCAGACGTAATCTTGGCACTGTTCTTTAAACTCAGTTTTAAATTCCCGTTAAATTCCCCAAGTGGGAATGTTTCCGGGGAATGTAACAGGAATATTTCCATTTCGGGAATATTCCCGGGAACGGCACATCATTAACTGTGCCACTTAGTGACCTAAAACCAATGACAGTAATTTATTTAGCTAACGATATACATATTGATGTGCCTAATACTTTACTGGGTTTTAATTTCATATTTGGACGTACGGTCGTCCACATATCTTCCAAGCTAAAAATTATTTAGTGAACCTTCATATTAAACATCATGTCATCATAATAAACAGTTTCTCCAGAACAAATTCACTTGAGTAGAGAATCATTTATTCTGCGCGACAATGCCAATCACCAGCATTACTTGCTTCTGTTAAAGGTATTTATTGGTAAGAAAATGATTAAAAATCAATCGTTTGACTACCAACGAGGTAATAGACGCAAGAAGCATTTAAGAAAATATCAGAAGCTCAATAGGATCTATCCCTGAAAATAGCTGGGGATCTTCGAGTGCGCTACCGTTTGCATCATTTGGCGCTTGAGTTCGCAGATCTTTACACGTTGTGGAACCGTTTCTATGATGAAACTAACATTTTCCTACCCGCTTTATTAATTGCTAGTGGTGAGTTGATGCCTGAATTTCAACTACATACATGCTTCTGTCTATGGCAGAAGATCTTCTATGTGATAAAATATTTCCTATAATTGCTGTGAATTTTTGTTAAAATTGTTAAAATGTTAAATTTTCTAGTCAGTCTAGCTAAGCAACTTGTGCGAGATTTTCGAATTGTTATGCAAAAATATTCGTTAGGCTGTGTTAACATTAAATCAAGCAGAATATTTTAGATTTATAAGTTTACATATGGGTCCGAATCAACTAATAGAAATTGTACTTTCATTTTGTGTAAATTAATTTAGTAAACAATGGAAACATGGTTCAAAGTGCATGAGGCGAAAGAAGTAATGTAATATTTAAAACCATTAAAAGCTTTCGCTACCCAAGCGAGCAAAACTAAAGATCGAAGATAGCTGGATGAATCAGATGAGCTAGTGTGGAAGCAAAAGTCGAAGTTCAAGCTGTACCAAATAAAGAGCCAAGAAGAATGTGAGGACATCCGAAAAAGCAATCGTCCTACGGGATGGACAAAAGTTAATCTAGGTGAAGCCAAAGAAATGAGCTAGCCGATGAAGAAGAGTGGATGACGGAAAAAGAATAGGATTCGATGAATGAGGAGTATTAAAAACGACAAAGTTAAAAGAAGTCACGTTTAGACCTGTATAGCCCAACGAACCCAAGCAAAAACAAATCAAGAGGCTTGGGACATAGATTCCAATAAACAAATATTTAATATTATCTTTACCCATACAATTGGGGGAATAAAAAGATTGATTATGTATACAATTTTAAGTATAAAAATGAATAAGAGGTACAAACTTATTATAATAGTGCTAAAATTAGTAGAATTAAAAAGTTTTTTTTCGATTTTCGTATTTTTGTGGCCTTCAAAAATCGCGAAATGGGGGATATTTTTATTGCTAATGGTAAATCTAATTATAAACTGGATTCTTCATTTTTTTTATGATGAATCCAGAGCTCAGGAGGTAGCTCTATGATGCTAATGCACAGCCTTGACTGGAAAGAAGTTAGAGTAAGGGAAACGGGAAGTTTACATTTCGACGGACATTCCTTTTGAATACGATAAGTGAAATAATTAGCGTAGAAGTTTAGCTAAGAAAGAGACGCAACGCTTAAGAACCATGCGTAAAATTGCCTAGTGCGAAAATGTAAAAGCCCTTGATTTGAATTGCACTTAAAGATCGAAGGTGGATTTGCGTAGATGGAGGCAAAGAAGAGTTTGCAACAAATAATTCAACAAAGAGATTAGCTTTGTCCAGTGATTCTTTACAAATTTGGTCTCGATGAAAAAGTGGCGGCACGGAAGAGTAAGTGAAATTATTCTTCACGGTTTTAACAAGTGACCAAAAGCTGCTAGTTTTTGTGTTTGCAAAGATTTTCCACCTGATAGTCAAACTATAACTTTGCTTTTTAAATAGCAGATTTGCAGTTGTTATTCGCAGTTTTGTATATCTGCCGCAATTCCTCAGAACTACATCGTGGATATGCACGGAATGCCGCTCCTTTATTCTCAATAGATTTTTTGCAATCATTATTAAACCATGAGGTGGGAGTCGGCTTGAATCGTTTAAAGCTATGTGAGACAAAGGAATGCATCCCGAGGCGTACAGTAAAAGCATATTGTGCCACTTGATTCATGAATATCCCTTGTAGAGATGCATTCAGACCAATTTAGCTCTCTAATAAATTTGGTTCTTCTCTTTTGGTGGCAGATGGATTACTATTGACCAGAGAGCTTGTGGTGAATCGAACCGAAACTAAACAATGGTCTGAGCTGCCTAAAAAAGCTGCTACAGAGATTACATATTTTTCGGGATGAGATGTTAACAAAAGATCTAACAGATTGGCACTTTCGCCTGGTATATCCAGTATCCTAGTAGGATTATCCATTAATTGTTGCAAGTTATGAGACTCGCAAAAAACTCAACCTCTCTATCTGCTCGGCTTGTAGTAGAAGAGCATCTGAGTCACTGAACGTTGTGCACATTAAAGTCGCGGGCAAGAACGATTTCGGAAGAAGGAAATGTCTCTACAAACTTCCTCTTTTGAGCAGTAATAGCTGTCAACTTCAATCTACTTTATACTCAGAGTACAAAAAGTATCCAATATGTGATGACTCTGAACATTTGAAATTATAAAGCTTTTTAAAAAATATCGAGAAAATGAATATTGAAACGTTTTGGGATAAACCGAGTTTGGCTAAACACAGTTTAGGTGAATCAATGTCATCTGTCGCCTTTTATGTTGACTTTAACTCTGCTTTATAATTTTCCTGAAAATGATGTTTTTCTGTATTGAACTTTGTTGAAAATATAACAAAGAACCGATCAGACTTAGAAGGAGATTAGAGGAATTTTAGGAAGCAAGAAACCAAACAATGTTTGGGTGCCACTGTATGACATACTTCAATATCCTTTTATTCATTATATTCATGAAATCATCAGTACTTCGATAACTCTATGCTTCCTTTTAAGCAGAATAATTATTTATTTTATTTGTTTTTTAGAAATTTAAAACAGTAATTGTTCCCAAAAAAATAATCTGAAACTTAATTTCGTTAAAAAATATCCGCTAAGAATCCATCCTCTATTGTAATAATCTCCAAACTATTTATTATATTATTATTTATAGTTTCAGTACTTCGTCACAAATACACTTTTAAAAAAAATGTGAACTTTTTGATACATTTTTACCAATATGATACATTTTTACCAATGACAGTGGGAACACTACTCGTAATCCTTGGGAAGCGTTGTCCCCAGGAGTTGCGGTCCCATATTTGACCGTGTCAATGAATGTACTACCGAGACCGTAGTTTGTCCGCAAGTGTGAATCGAGTGTTATTGGGCCATTTCTTTTACCTGATTGGTTTGCCTAGCGATATTCTCCGCATTCAAATTCTTTCATTCCACATTTTTTTTAAGAAATTTGCTTAGAGGGGCACATTTAAAATACCAAGCAAGCCTGGACAAAGAGTATCCAATGGGATTCCATTTAACCACGCCGATAAATGCATAGAGGCTAAAAAATATCCCATTAAATCTTGGCACTTTACTAATCTTGATTTTTATGTAAAGGGTATGAAACATCTGCTAAGTTCTTTTAACCCTCGAAGGTCACACTGGGTCTAAAAGACCCATACCTCAACTTTGCTCACCAATATCGTTTAGTAAAATTTAAATTTGGCCGTTCGTATGCCATCTGTTGGTAGATTGAAGTATTAACTATCGTTTTATATACATCCCATGTATAGCGCAACGCTCAGTTGTCGTTGAGCGTCGTTCAAAGTTGGTGCAGGGTCATATTGACCCTGTTGTGACCTTTGCTTTATTTTGAATAAAATAAAATTTAGTAGTTATCTCCATTAAAATTAATTTTTTATTCAAGTCAAAGTGTGAAGTGTGGCCACATAAAGTTTCATTTGTATTGTTTTTATAATAAACTGGAATACTGGCGTATAATTTACGTTCACGGTTTCAAAACATACTTCTGCATGATGATTCGGTGATCTTTGATGGCGACGCTTCTGATGAAGGAGACAATTTGTCAGTGCAATCAAAGACTGATATATCAAGTTCGGATTACAGTGAAGCCGAGGATGAGGCAAATCAAACTTTGAACGAACGTTTGTTGGAGCTGCAACAGCGAGGTCGACCGAAAACGGTATTACGCAGTAAAAATAAAAGAAAATGGAGTACTACTGAGCGAACAAGAACATCTAGTAAGCACGTGCTCCACTTTTTATACACACAAATTTATAACAGAGAAGATATTATTTAATAATAAAACAAAAGGAGGCACAGACGTTTTTGATAAGCTTTGTCATGCGTACACAACTGCCCGAGTAACAAACCGTTGGCCTGTGCGTTTTTTTCTTCGGCATGCTTGATCAAGCACAAGTAAATGCAGGAGTTTTATATTTATGTAAAAATATTCAAGCTAACAGTCGTAAGATGGAATTTTCTGCTACAACTACTATAAAGCGATGCAAAATGCAACCTTGCGTAGAGAAATACGTAAAAGTATAGAACTGATTCTAGATGTACAATGTATAGCAAATCCGGAAGGTAGACCTCAATTGCCTAAGAGAGCGAGATGTTTACTTTGCCCTTACAAAAAGGTAGGAAAACAAAAATGCAGTGTCTCAGTTGCTTGCGCCCAATGTGCGACGATCATCGCTTTTATATGTGCAACGACTGTGCTGGAGATTCATAAAAATATAATTTTTATAAAATATAATATAATAATTCAAACATTTAAATGCATAATTAATACATCTATTTAAATGCATAATTAAAAATTACCCATTTATTGTTTTAAAAAACTTCCATCGCCTTGCAAAATAAATACCTTTTTTTTTAATACTTTCTATTTAAATTTCTTTCCCCCGATTTCATTGCTATTCAGGAAGATAATTATAAATTTTCATGCAAAACTATTAAAAATTAAAAAAAAAATTATTTTTGTAAAATGCGCTAAAATGAAAAAAGAATTTTATTTACGAGCTTCTAAAAAATGTTTGCGAGTTATATTCAACTTATAATTTGTAAAATTTGACTTAAAAATGAAACTATATTTGGGTAAATTTTCGAGACGATTGGTTTGATATGGAGCCAAATGGCGAAAAACAAAAGTTTATGCAGTGTCAAATTAACCTAGAGTGACCTCCTTGATCGAAAAAATAGGTGTGACCTTCGATGGTTAATATCCGTAAATATGCAGGTATGATGAGCAGCACTGCTGCTGAAAAGATAAGATCGTAAATGTTGTGAATGCATTTAGTTACAGAATTAAATAAGAGATCAGTTGCATGTACTTTCGCCAACATGCCAAAAGACAAATTCGACTGTGCGTAAACGCTAATTATGGGACGATTACTCTCTATGTGGAAGCACTACCAGTCAAAAAAGTATTCTTGAAAACGATTAATGTGTCATAAATGTGCAAATCTAATGATGTTTTATGATGATGATGATGACTCCAGCATTACCCATGTACTTGACACTCATCAATATTATCATGCAGTAGATAGATTTCTCTTCGACATTTCGCGACCAATGATCTTCTGCTTCTTAACTTTCACTACTTTTCATTATTTCCATTCACTACAACACGCTATCTATATTTTATTAGCCACTAAGTAGATTTCGTTTACCCTATGTGTCATCGTATAATACCTCCATAATACTGCCCGCATTCAAATCTAAATTGCGTTTTTTTCCGCCTACATAAATGGCAACAAGCTATCAGTGTGTATTTTATAGCAGCTTTATCATATTGCTCACCTTTCGCATCATCAATTTCAACAAAATAATTCTTGGCAAATATCCCCTTATCATAAGCTTTATTTAAAATGTGAACAATATTGCGGGTATCTAAGGTATTTTCAAAGCGTTTGCATCTTATTTTTCGTACTCGGTTGAAATAAAAATTAAATGTGCGACTAACTAATGTGCAGTGTATGTACTTAGATGAGATCTTTGTGTAAAGTAATCAAAAAATATTTTAAACTCCGGTGCTTTAGCCTCTGCCAAAAACTGGCTTGTATGAAAACTAGAATAATTTTTCCCAGAACCAGTAAATTTTGGATGGAAAACTAGCATAGAAGTATTTTAAATTAATTTTGTTACTTTTCTTGTCATAAAATGCCGCAAAACCTCATCACGTTTTTATAAGTGGTATTATGTCAATAGACAGAATTATGCCTATTTGAAAGTGAATCGCATGGACACACCTTACCCAAAAGATACACTTCGTTCCATTGTCACCGATGGGTCCAAAACTTACAACCCTAAAGTATACATCCATTATTGCTATCCACTAATGATTATTCAACTAAAGTTTTAAAAGATCCGGGTATACAAATAAACAATGCAAGTAAATCCCAGTGAACTTGATAATATTTGTACACTTTCATATGCGACTATCATAAACTACAAGAACTGCTTCTTACTGGAAAGTAATGTCGGAGTAATATCTATAGGCTTTATCTTATTGATTTATCGTGCGATATGTTATCGCAAAATGTTCAAAACTTTTTTTTCTGGAAGCAAATCATGATAAGAGCATTACTGGTATGCGATAACTGAAAAATTGAAGTATTTTCAAATTCCTACAACCTTCACAACAGTTTCATTCGTTCCTTCGAAAAAGACAGCAGTGAACATACTGCTGGTCGATCAAGGCTACTATCGATTCGATGTAAGTTCATAATAAATGGTATTTTTCCTAAATTACGTATCATAGGTGACATTAATAATAAACGCGATAATTGTCTCTGACCCTTGTGTATTCAAAGTTGTGTCCTAGCAGTTTTCCGATGTGTGCGGTTGACCATATATTTGTTTCGGTGACCTCATGTGGACTCAAGTATTCTGCAAGTACTGTTCAACTCATGTTCATGTGTGACTCAAATCCGTTGAAGTGAAACTCGATATTCTGTATTGATTTCATAATCAATATATGGTTATCGTCGACACAGCAGGGAAATTCAACTAACACTGCTGTACGGAATATTTACTAGTACGATTAGGGAAAACACACTCAAGGATGTAAATCGTGTCGGTTTTGGCAAAATCCTGGTTGATTTGTAATGCGAAAGAGTTTTCATGGAGAGCAAAAATGAAGAAGGTTGTTTGTGGGCAGGTGTTTTCATACATATTTGATAGTTCTTGTGATGTGTAATTTGAAGTTGGTTGACCAAATGTTTAGTTAGTACATATGCAATAGGTTTCTGGCTGTGTTAGAATCATCATTGTATCGGATTGTATTCAATTTAAGTCTTTATTGGATATACCCAGTAACCTAGTAGCACTAACTCCTTTTTTGCGATAATAATATTAATCTTAACAGCTTAAAATATGTAATAAAACACTTTGGTCGGATGATAAGTAATGTGGGTATCTAATCAAGGCGCTATTTCGATTTTGAAACAAATCGATACCGTATCAAATACAAGTGTATGCAGGGGCTATTTTATCGATAACGTTTTATTGTAAATATGATTGTAGGACAAATAAATGCGTCATATTTTCAAAGTACTTCGACTGTCTAGAAATTTATGGGTATAATACATATATTACAAAAAAAAATGGTATAGTATAATACGGTTTTTATTCCCAATGAAAATTCTTTAACGAACATTTAAGAAAAAATGACTATTGGACGACCAAGAAAGCAAATCAAGCCTGAATCGAGCAAAAAACACACACAATTGGGTATTTTATTTCCTGTACTCTCTGAAGTCAGTAAACTAATCGAGTACATTTATAAATTGTATTGCTCGTTGTAGTTGTATGAAGCCAAACAAAAAAGGTGCTCCGAAGGAGCTGATACTATTTTTAAAAATCGGCTACTGAGTTTTGCGATAGAGATCTATCGGCTCCTGCGAACCAAAATTACTGTTGAAATGATAACTTTCCTTTATCGATGTGAGCAATTCAGGACTTATCTGTTCAAACCATGATCACTGTCATGCAATTTTCGTTTAGCTTCAGCTATCGTAAACTAACAGAAAATCAGTTCTTTAAATACTTTAAAGACTATAAAAATGGCATATAGCAAATAACAGACAATTTGGAGCCAGAAAAGAACACCACAAGAGTTGAAAATAGAGATACACTACTCTATGGGCCAGTATTAGTGTATACAGTGGTCCTTTGATAATTCGAACAGTTACGTTCCATGGCTTGTCCGAATTGCCAAATCGGCCGGATGACCGAAAACATTCATAAACTAATATTTTAAGTACCTTATGCATATAACAAAATCGTTTTATTTAAGTGTACAAAAATTTTATTTGCTCAAATTCATAATTATAAAGTTAGAATATAAATCAATAAACTGTACTAGGAAACAAATCAATCGAGCAGTAGTTATTTGAAAAAAATTGTAATCTTTGCTTGACGAACACGAACCCGTTTGAGATCTAGCATGGCTTTTTCTCTTAATTTTTGAAGGCACAATATTTCATTTATATTGTACTCTTCTTGTTCTGCATATTCAATGCATTCGTTAAGTGCAGACACAGCTTCAGCATGGGAAACCTTCGTGTTTTCGACAAGTGGTTTATCGATTTGATCTTCATCGTTTTCACCTTCACTACTCAGTTCTTGAATCGCGTCATCTGCAATCCATTCGTTAACTTCTGAAAAATGGTAGACGTCAGGAGAAATATCATTGAGCAAGTCGATAATTGCATTCTCTTCAGACCTAGCAGTTAAATGTTCTCTTAATGTGGAAATAGGCAATTCATCTTCAGATTCCCATTCATCGACTCCTAAAAGTTTATTCCGACATTTTCGCAAAGTGCTTTCTGTGACAGAGTTCCATGCGTTGGCGACAATCATTTCAACATCTTTGAGATTGAATTGTTTAATGCACTTCATAAAATCGTCATCTAGGGTAGCCAAAATATGGCAAAAAAAAACTCTTGCGGTAACTTAGATTTAGAATTCGAATGGCTTTTTCATCCATGGGTTGTATGAGTGCAGTATAATTGGGAGGGAAAAACATAACACAGATTTTGCCATCATCGCTTCTTATCTCGGATTTTGTTGAATGGCAAGTCGTATTATCTAATAACCGTAATGCAAATGATGCATGAAACCATTCTTTGAACAAAACTTCCGTCATCCAAGCATTTTTGCTGCTGACGTACTCGACGGGTAAAGACTGTCCTTTCAGCGCTCTTGGTCTTTTGAATTTGCCTATCATCAAGAGTTTCAGTCGATGCTTTCCAGTGGCATTGGAACAAACTAAAAGAGTCACTCGTTCTTTTCCAATTTTTCTACCTGCAGCACATTTTTCCGTACGCAACGCTAGAGTCTTTTCCGGTAATTTCCTCCAGAAGAGGGCGGTTTCATCTGCATTATAAATTTGACATAGCTACAAATTCATCTCTTTTACTCTTTGCTTAAATTTAATTTTAAATGGTTGCACAACATTGCAGTCATTGCTTAATTTCTCCCCGGAAATTTTTAGAGATCTGACACCAAAGCGTTTTTTGAAATTATGAAGCCAACCATTACTAGCAAAAAACGTACGTGTGCCTCCTTAAATTTCGTCGAAAAATTCTTTCACCTTTGCATAAACAAGGATTTCAGAGATCGGAATGTGTTGCAACCGCTTTCTCTGAAACCAGGAAAAAAGTTTCTCCTCCATCAAATCGTACTCGGCGGATTTTATAGTTTTCCTGGAACATAGGCTACTCTCAGTTCTGACTGCATAACTGAAAAGGAAGATGTTTTATCACAAGAAAATATTTGCGGTTTTAATATTTCTACCTTTCTATTTTTTCTTTATTCTTTTTAATATCCGAGACTGTCGATTTTCCTACTCCATACTCCTTAGCAATATGCCTTACACTTCCTCCACTTTTCAATTTATCCATTATTTCAAGCTTCTTCCTTAAGGTAATTCTTGTTTACTCGAACCATAATTCACTTTAATAATCACATAAAACCACTTCAATGTAAAAAGCAACTATGCACTAATATTCTACACGTCAACACAAAATGACAAAAAATGACTGAACCTGGGAATTCACCGAATGCATTGAAGTATGAATCGAGAAATGCATTCTAATTCTTTAGTTTGCTAGTCCGGATTACTGAGAATTTTACAAGATTTGAAAATGTCCGAATTACAGAGTCCGCAGTATAAAATGAGGAGGTGTCCAAATTGCTGCGGGGTCCGAATTAACGAGTGTCCGGATTATTGAAGGACCACTGTATGTTGTTGTGTTTTTTCTAAAACAGAGTTCGTGGGCTAATGATTTCTTGCGTCATTTAAACAGTGTATTTTCGATACTTAAGATTTTGATATTAATTACAAGTCGCGTAAAAATAACCTTCATAAGCTCGGTTAAAACAATCGCCGTACTACACTGTGTATCCTTCGAATCGCTTTTTAGCGATTTATCGCTTTAATAATCCGGGCAATAATCGAACACTCTCGTCTAGTTTCTAGCTCGCAAAGATGTTCTAGTTGATCAGATGGGTGGCTCTAGATTCATTTAGCTATTTGAAATGCTTTTAACAATATATAAAAATCAATGTATGGCAGGCTCCTATATTGTTTGGCAAGTTGTTGTTTATATGCCGGTGATATATTCTATTGAAAATAAGAGGGTAAAAAGGGGCATGGTAGTTACATACTCAATTTCTATATTTAGGTCAGCTTAGAGACTTAAAACTCCTTGAAAAATTAGGAGCACTTGTTCTAGCTTTTTTAGAAACGCAAAGCGGCGTGGTAGCTTCAAAGCAAATTTACTGAACTTTACTGAATGCCACTGGAGACTTAAAACTTGTCATGTGCAATGGAAATACAATCTGTTTGAGCCTAAAAAATTTGAGGTTTTTGAGACTCTATTTTCATGATTGAAATTTAAAAATGTGAAATGATTAGCCTACCGCTGCTTTCTGCCTCTGATTTGAGTGAGATACCTACGTGGAGCTAAACTAACTAAAAGCTCAGTTCGGGTTTCTTCGTTCTTATCTGGATTCGAACCAGCGACCCTAGATTCTAGGAGCCGGGGCTCTATTCACTTGGCTACATGAGCTACTCTCGGTATGTGGGGTCTCCTTAGTAAATAAGAAAATATGTTTTTTTTTTTTGGGAACTCAACGTTTAATAGTTGCTTATTTTAGTAACGGATGCAAATATAGAATTAAAGCTCGAAAGTTTAAGAAGTCACACTGAAAGAAAAAGTCGTGGTTGATTTAACTTTTATTGATAGTAATGCAACAATTCATTCAATATACAAAATATTGAATTATCAACAATTTTCATAGTAAGCGAACCACTCTACAATTGTTAAATTCAACAAACATAATTCCAAGCCACAGACTATAGTCATTTACTATTTCGTACTATGTACATTGTTGGAATACCATAGTATGTGGTTGCTTACTTTTTTGCACTACGGAAGTTGTTTATCAACCACGCGTTATGGTACATAAAAGTAATCAGCAATTTTCTTATGGTTGTTTTAACTATAGCCCGTAGTTGATGCAAAAACAACTAAGGAAAATTGTTGATTTTACCAAGATTTTTCTTTCAGTGCATGCAAGAACCGTGGCGCCGTTAACAAAAAATATAATGAAATCTAGATCATATGTCTTGCACATGTTTGAAGCCCAAAAATGAAGAAACAGGTGTGGTAGTGGTCTAAGAGAAAGGAAGCTACTGCAATATAATCAAGAGTGTGTTTCAAAGTTTTTAAAATATTATCACCTAGAAAGAAGTGATCAGAGGTCAGGAGTAATGTGTCGCCTAAAACACTAAAGTTTTGATCTAAAAATTTAAAGGTAGAAATTTGAAGAACATTAAAAAATACTTACTGCAAATACTAACAAAAATTAACACAACTTTTCCTCCATCAATTTAATTGAATTTTAAAAAAAATTCGTCACCAGGTGGTGTAGAACTATTCAGTTTTACACAAGACAAAAAATCTAAAATAATTGTCTATCTAAAAGCAATTTCATAAAATATAATTATTTACAAAATCAAACTAAAATTTCTCTTTCCATTGAGTGGGAAAGTAACGCATGCCGGCTGTGCATTAGCAGAATATAAAGGGTGTTTTTTTGCAGGTGCCGCATTTTGAAACTCACGATTGTCAACCCGATGACAGTTGTCAATGTCACGGTCATTTTTACTCAGCAAAATCTGACATATTACCATGGGCAGATTTACACTGCAGTAGCGTCTTCAAATCATGGAAATTCATTTCCGAAATCAGTGTTCAATTGTGAAACTCAAAGATCACTTCGTTAGTTTTCCATCAGCACGTCCTATTCGCCATGTGACTGCAAATTTTCGCCATCGCTTGACGTTGCTGGACCGTAGACCAATGACAAGAATGAGAACAGTGCGTTCCGAAGAGAATATCGCAGTCGTGGAAGCCAGATTTGTCGTTCTGTAAGTGTACGCAAGAAGTTCGGATTTGTCCGTTAAGAATTTTACGCAAGGAAACCGAGATCGAATTGGTGTTAAAACTTGCATGACCACCGGATTCGTCAGATTCGAAGAATGGGCCGAAAATCAACTTGAAGTTAACCCTCTGTTTTATGAGCAAATTTTGTTCAGCGGCCAGGCTTATTTCTGGCTCGATTATTGCGTCAGTTAGCAAAATTGCCGCATCTGAAGCGAGGAAAAGTCCCGACGAGTCATGGAGACTTACGAAAATGCACTGTATTGCGCGCACTGCATGCTGGTGGCAATGCCTTCTAGATGTACGGGCCGTAATGCAGAATGACGACGTCAGAGCATCGGGACAAATGTCGCGAAAAACACACGTAGTCTTATGGGACGTCCGCGGGAAAATGTTAATTGTACGGGTTGTATTTAAGTGAGTGACATGAAAACTAAAGTGGGTTATGCAGAACAGTGCTAGTGAACAGCTAAAACACAAATTGATGCGGTGCGTGCGGTATAATGTGGAAAATTCGCTACGAAATGTATATCGGTTGGTGTTAGGTTATGTGATGGTTCGTGTCGAGTTACTGTCGCGATACAATTAATTGGTACAAAGTGTACGCTATGACTAAATATTATTATTATAACGCGTCCACGCACAAAAAACTAACGTTTTATTCATATTTTAGCCAAAAAACCGCAAGTGAAATCTCCGTGTACATCGGCACTGCCTCGTGGAAATGTCAAATTTCCTAAACTCATGACGTCACGGCGAGAACGATTGCGTAGCCTGACGGCCCGTACTTCTAGAAGGCATTGCTGGTGGCATCATATGTCCAAACTTCTTCAAAGATGAGCACGGCGCACAGTGGTCTATTTCGCGAAAAAGGTGAACTTTATTCATGAGAACCACTAGAAGTATGAAATTGAGTGTTTCTTGGTTTTTCAAACATGGGAAATCCATTTCTGGGGCTGTATTGGCTCCAACTTTTAACAAAAAGTTTCCAAAAATGGTCAAAATTTGGAAAATTTCACTTTGAGGAAAACATTTTTCTTGTTAATAAACGAGTGTAACTTATCATTTTCAGAGTATTTTTGCTGGCTGAACACGAAACCGCTGTCCGAATCCGCCTATCGTGTCTCAATGTTGAGGAAAATATCATTTTTAGAATTGTTTCCTGCTGACGCAATTTTTATCAATATTGTGACGTGATAGCCAAATTTTGGATCACATTCGTGGCAGCAGGCAAAAATGCTGTGGAAATGATTATTCAAATTCGTTTGACACAAATGATGTCGGACAGTATTATTAATTTTATTTGCACCCCTACCCACAAAGTTTAATCGAAACAATTGTAATTATTTTGAATAATTTTTTTTATAATAATAAATCAACTAAACAAAAATGACATGCGGAACTCTATATACATATTTGAAGTAGTGAAAAAGGCCTATCTACAGCATATAGCAAAACACATATCGAATTTACAAATATTATCATTCACCCATGAATGGATATTTACAATTTTAGAAATTGTTTTGTACAGGTAAAAATATATTTTCGATAATGTTACTTTGCATATAATTTCAATACTAGGCATATACATGAATTATCATATGAACATATTTCATTGAACTGAATTCAGAAGCAAGTTGGGAAATTTGATGATACTAAAGTACAGGTGAATGGTTAAATAAATGTATGACCAGCCAAATACTTGAAACTTTGCCAATAACATAAGAAGTAAGTGTAGGGTTTAGAAACTATTGTTTTATTTATGAAATTCAACGTTGTGTTTATCTCAATCTCACAAGCTTCAACCTGGTACAAATGCTTGCTATTGTGTGCTAGTGCAAATGATAAGAAAATACTGCAGAGCACGTGGACTGGCGGAATAAGCGCGCAAAATGTTGTATTTTATGCAAGGTCGCTGAACTTTGAAAGGAGTTGACGAGCGTAGCCGCAGCTAGCCGCAGGCAAACTAAGTTTGGATAGTTACTTTGGACTTTAATGAATACAACTAGACCTATTTCGTAACAACTCTTTGTGACCCTCTAAACTTAAAAGGGACTAGAAGTTTTAAACACCGAATTCCTATACTATCTGCAGTATGAACACGATGAAAGGGGGGGAGGCTAAATCATCAATGTCTTTCATAGCTTAATAACGCTGTATTACTCAAAGATATTTTTGTCTTCATATTCTTAATTTAAAAAATAGGTTAAAAGACAGATGCAATTTTTGGCTGTTTTCAGCACCTGTGCTCTTACCCTTAAACTTATGAAACCCAATTACTACCTCAAATGATGGAGGCCATATAGGACAATATTACCCCCAAGTTTCAACTTCATACTTAAAAGTCCGTAATTTGAATAAAGTTCACCTTTTTCGCGAAATAGACCACTGTGCGGCGTGCGCACTACTGTCAATGGCGATTGGTACAGAGCGATCTTAAACTAGTTTTTTTTCTCGAAGTTGTGTCGTTTGGATGTGAGAGAGAAGTAGTTTCAACGAGGTGGCGCTACGTGGCACACAGCGACCGTAACGCAAACATCGACTCATTGAAGATGAAATTCAGAAAACGCTTTTTCTCGAGAAATGGCCACCGAGGTCGTGCGATTTGACTCCGTTGGATTACTTCTTGCGGGGATACATGAAGTCGTTCGTCTACGGTGGCAAACAAGCGACGATCGACTACAACTTGCGTCATTGACGATATACGGCCTCTTTCAAATCAAGGTTGAAATCGGAACCCTATAAAAATACCCTTTGCGATTACTATTAGCATTATGTGGCTGATTTTTACAGCTTGGAAGGGGATTCTTGTAAACTTCAAAACAAAATCTGAAACCACTTAAATTAACGAATGAAGCTGTAAAAAATTTAAAAAGTTCCATATATTCATAATAAAAAAAAATAAGGAATACTAAAAGGGTCAAAATTAAGATCCTATCGGATAGTCAAGCGGCTCTCATGGCTATAAATCGCGATCAAATAAATTCGGCTATTCTCCTAGAGGTGGGAAAGGCCTTAAATGAAATAGGGGCACAGAACAGCCTCGAGTTGATATGGATCCCCGGCCATGAGGGGCAACGAGGAAGCTGATACCAGAGCCAAAAAAGTAGCAAAAATGCCCTTCATAGGTCCTTCTCCGTACTGGGGTTTCACAAAAGCAGATACGGAAAAGGAAATCAAAACCTGGAGCAAGAAGAAGATCGAAGACTATTGGCTTAATATTGAGGGTTTAAAACACTCGAAAAAATATCTTGGCTTCGATAATAAAAGAGCAAAAGAAGTAGTGGCTCTCTGCAAAAGTGGCATAAGAGCCCTATGCGGAGCATTGACAGGACACCTTCCATGCAAAAAGTACCTCCACAGGATAGGTGAGGAGCAGGACGACCGCTGCGGATACTGTGGGGAAACGACAGAGTGTGTAGAACATTTGCTCACAGTCTGTTCAGCACTAGCGAGAAGAAGATTCGAGCTACTTGGCTCTGCTCTTCCTTCCATCAGGGATATCACAAATGTCCCGTCAAGGAACATATCCAGGTTCATTAGAAGACTGGACATCCTATAGGACATAACGCAAAGGAGGCACAATAGACCCAGGAGGTCGCAGTGCTAGGGTCCCTCTGGACCCACTCCAGGCCATCATCATCATATATTCATAATCGAAGTTAAGGAAAATGGGCCACGCCATGAAGAAATGGTTTTGTTCTGCTTTGAATTCTACAATAATTGAACATGTGCTAACCTACAAGTGCTAAAAATTGCATCCTTCCACAAAATATTTGACGCTTTCAAAAGAAAAGTTCTTTATCATGGAAGCCAAACATGACGAAATGATACATGAGTTGAACAAAATATTCAAGGTACTGAAAGAACCGAAAATCAGAAAGTTTTAATCAGAAAATAAGCGATATTAAATTCAATCCTCACAAATTCATACAATGCAATACAATATTGCTCACAATAGCGATTTGAGGTTATAAAATACTCATGCCGATCTGGCACGTTCTACGATGGCACAAGAAAAATTTCTGATAATTAAATTTAATACTATCTACTTAAAATTGCTTACCAATTATGAAACTAGCAAGCTTAGTTTAATTTTTGCGAATCATAAATCCCACAATATTCATTATTCTATAAATACCTAATATCTGCTGTTGTCCCAAGATATTTATCATCCATTGAAAACTACACTGTACTTAAATAACAATACGGTCACATGAACATGCGAATTGATACAAGGGCATTTGCACTGGGTCGCAACTATTCAATATGAGTGTTTGCAAACACTTGGCGCAATCGCTATGATTCACAACGTACGTAAAAAGTTTCTTTATCATCGTATACACATTGCTGCAATATCTTCTTCGTATGATAAAAGGCCTATTATTTTTAAGCATGTACGTCTATCAGTGCAATTGTTTACATTCTTTGACAAAAACATTTTTCAATGATTTTATTTATTTATCTTCTAAATAATAATGATGTCATTCGGAAATGCACTAGTATATTTTCTTGTCGATGTATGTACTAATTACTATTTTATGTTTTCACACATTTAGAGTACATTTTGCTGTGATTCGTAAATCGTTCCAAACTGTTAGATATTTCTATTGTAACGTAATATCTTAAATAGGAGCCTGTCAAGCTATTTTTTTCCATTTTTTATTTACAGGTGCACTCTTAAAATTATTCTAAATTAAATGACATATAGTGAATAAAAAAGATTTTTTTACGAAAAATAAAACTTTTAAGCTTAACTGGCGGAATGCAATATGGTACACAAAACGATAAAAAACGATAACTAATAATTCGATAAAAACGATAGCTAATAATTCAGCAGAAAACCCCCTTTTCTTTTATTTATTATATTGCATATGAAATTATCCAATAATTTAAGCAAGTCACAATTTGTGTCACCAATAATTAATATATGTTTTTGTTATTTTTTATTTTAGGATAATAATGCAGTGAATTGAGCGAAAACCAGATACATCCGTCACCATTTCTTCAATCGAATCTCAACATCTTTTCCATGGACCTGTAACCAAGCAATTTCAAGAATAAATGTAGATAGAGCATAGAAACCGTGTAGCAAGCAGAAGAAAACGAACTCTTATATCAAACAAATTCGACACCTTACGACACGTTAAGAGCTAAGCTTAATACCACCGCTCAAAGCACCACAAACCCATCAGCATCAAAAGAAGCACAATGAATTCAACACTGAAACATTTAATGCATTGCGCGCTCTTGCTTTTTGTGATAATCATCTTTGAAGTATTTTCGGGAGGAATTAAAATCAACGAGGATTCTTTCGTTCTAGTGGATCCTTGGCTTAAATACGGTCACATACCAACAATATTTCTGTACTTACTTAGACTACTCACGTTTTTAACGCTCCCACAAGTTCTATTCAATTTTTGCGGCTTAGTATTTTACAATGCCTTTCCTGAAAAGGTTGTACTCAAGGGCAGCCCACTTCTGGCACCGTTCATATGCATCCGTGTCGTGACACGTGGTGACTATCCAAATCTCGTGAAATCGAACGTGCTTCGAAATATGAATACGTGCCTAGATACGGGACTAGAAAATTTTCTAATTGAAGTCGTTACGGATAAGCCGGTGAATTTGGCGAAACATCGGCGAATCAGAGAAATTGTTGTCCCGAAGAGTTACAAAACGAAAACCGGTGCTCTGTTTAAATCGCGTGCCCTACAGTATTGCTTAGAAGATAACGTAAACGTTCTAAACGATAACGATTGGATAGTACATTTAGATGAAGAAACTCTTCTTACGGATAATTCTGTGCGTGGTATCATTAATTTCGTATTAGATGGCAAACATCCTTTCGGGCAAGGATTAATTACATATGCGAACGAAAATGTTGTCAACTGGCTGACAACGCTAGCGGACAGTTTTCGAGTCAGCGATGATATGGGGAAGCTTCGGCTGCAATTCAAATTATTCCACAAGCCATTGTTCAGCTGGAAAGGCAGCTATGTTGTTACGCAGGTATGTTGTATACCGATTTATATCAAGTAAAATATGTGGTTATGTGTACAGTTTTGTATCTGTGACCTAATATTTTTCTATTCCACACTATATTTTAATTATAAATCGAAATCATCGCATCTAAATCTATTTAATTCAAAATCAATCGATATTTCAAATTCAAAGTTATGTGTAGCTTTCTCATTAATTTTCACATTATAATTGTATGATTTACTAGATCCAAAGTTTAAATATGCTTTAGTTCCAACAATGTAGTAATGTATCCAATTTTCAATCTTTTATTATTTTCAGTGTCATGCCGAGCGAGCAGTATCATTTGATAATGGCCTAGATGGTTCAGTAGCTGAAGACTGCTTTTTCGCGATGCGAGCTTTCAGCCAGGGTTATACTTTCGACTTCATCGATGGCGAAATGTACGAGAAATCTCCGTTCACGTTGCTTGATTTCCTGCAACAACGCAAACGTTGGCTCCAGGGCATCCTCCTCGTAGTGCACTCGAAGCTTATTCCGTTCAAGCACAAATTGTTATTAGGAATCAGTGTATACTCCTGGGTCACAATGCCCCTGTCCACATCTAACATTATTTTCGCCGGACTTTATCCGATTCCATGTCCTAACCTTATGGACTTTGTGTGCGCCTTCATTGGTGCCGTGAATATTTACATGTATGTATTTGGTGTAATCAAATCGTTCTCATTGTATCGATGCGGCTTTGTTAAATTTGTTGCATGTGTCCTGGGTGCAGTATGTACGATACCAATAAATGTGGTTATTGAAAATTGCGCTGTAATTTGGGGCTTAGTCGGTAAAAAACATAAGTTTTATGTTGTACAAAAAGACATTGGCAACGTCGAAAGCGTATAAGATAATTTTGTATTAAGTATAAGGATATTGTTGTAATGGATCTTAAGTATTCATCCCACATGCTGTTTTGGGACATGAATTTGTTTTTCACTTGATTTACTTGAAAGTAGGAAGCAAGAAAATTAAAAGAGAAGGTATTGCTACTATCGTGTATGTACATAATGCTAATTTCACACTATCGTCACATCTTTAATTTCCATGAAAAAACTCAGATTTACTTTAAATTCTTATTCGCACACTATATACTTGCACAACTAGAATTTATAAGCTTGCTTAATTTCTTATCTTTTTAATAATTCCTACAACTAATTATCATTAGTTGTTCACAGCAAACGAAATCGCCACTCATATTGCCCATAGACATTTTCTTCCAATCATTTTCACGTCAAAGATATTAATTGAGCACAAACGCAAGACGTAAAACTTTTCATGTCCTGAAAGCTGAAATACTATAGAGCGGAAAATTTTTCATTTTCTCAAATTTCATAAGACTTTTCCTACTACAACATATACATCAATATTTTGTTGTTTTTATTTTTGTATTAATTTTATATATGAACTAATTTAAGGCTAAAGTTAAATGTAAGAAGTTTATTTATTAAAAAAAAAATCGAAATCAAACATTTGATGAAACAAAACGAAATAAAAATCACAAAAAGTGAACAAACGGACAACTTTTCTCTTTAAAAACAAACGCTAGACATATTAGGAAATGTTACACATGCAAATGTGAATAGTGAAGAAAATCTTGATTAGATCGATTTTAATATTGCGAATGAATTTTTTTGGCCTTAATTTATTAAGGGGACGCACGCAAGAATACAAAACAAAACAAAATGTTTAAGAGAACAAATCATGTGAATGCACCAAATAATATTTTGTAAGAAGTAGTCCTAAGTTAATTAGCTGATTGTTTGATTTTTTTGCGTTTTGATAGAGATCGATTCAGATTATTCCATCCAATAGGGTAAATGAAAGCAGATGCAAAGAGAACAGTGAATCGTACATTAGAACAAAATACACCCATAAGAGAAATAATATCAATCGTATCGATATAATTTGCAACATATAAATGGGTTTAAGACTTGTACATTGAGTAAAACCCGTTGCTTTAAGTACAGAACGGATGACAGAGGCAAACCACTTCAATTTGTTAATGTTATTAAGTCCAAATTATTATTTTTCCTTAACAAATCATATCGCTGTGATAAAACCAATAGCAATCTACTTAAGTCGTAACTGTCCAATGATTTATTTCTCTTCATTAGAAAAGGCATGATTAATTAAAAAAAGTGTTCACTCAATGGCGGCTTATTAATTGAAAATAAAGGCGTTCGTGTATTAAATAGATTTGCTATCAATCTACACAATGAAGTCAAAGCCGGATATATTGATTATATAATTGTGAAATATTTCTCTCGTATTGGTTCTTATTCCCTGTGGCATAGGAGTTTGTATAATCAAATAGGTACAGCGCATACCAAAGATATAGAAGAAGTGGATAGGCGGCATGCACGTACATGCTATCAACTCTCCCCTTTGACAAAACTCATGTTGTCAAATCAATGTAAACAAAGTACGAGTTCAAATGATTGCCGAATGCATCTATGCAAATTGCGGCCCATTAACAAAATTCGAATGCCAGAAAAGCGGCTCATGGTTATGTTTAAATATGATTACTTACATATTGGGTAAGAAGAAAAGCGGCATCGAAAAAAATCATCTTAAAATGGGGCATGAACTGCATTGTAGAGAGTTGTTCTACTACAATCGGCTCTCATACCATCGTATTGGCGATTTTCGGTTCAAAATTGAACTCACAGAATGATTTTGCGGATCGATAACAAGCTAGTTTGACAACATGAGTTTTCTTAGATTTTTATGAGTATGCAGCGTCAAAGGCGCATCAATTAGTTTGGTGTTTTGAATGATATTTTCCAAACTAAGATGAAGACATGTTTGTGGTTGCAAATGAAAACATATTACGAAAATATAATTATGAATTAGAAGTGTTAATTTCAACGATAAAATGAGATAAAATTTAAATGATATGCAGCAATAAATATTTTCAGAGTATGGTTTCATTGTTCCCATTTCTTGGTGTCGCACACCTGCCAGTATGCGAAATGCATTTCAATATAAAATGCATTATAAAATCCTACTTTTTCTTTCTTGGACTTTCATCATAAACTGCTAAAAACATTTCCGAAGGCTTTCTTTCATGTTAAATAAGATGTTTTTTATTTAGTTAACCTACACTAGCCAATGAACTAAATTAAATTTACTGCATTGCTTGTTTCCACCAACATTATATTTTAAATGTACTCATCATTAAAATGAAAATTCAAACTTGCGCGCCTATTGCCTGCCTCCAAATTTATTACAAATTTTAAATCACCTACATCCTTTGTTATGTATGTTTGTGTTAGAGAATGTCGCATACTAATATTAGCTGGTGCCGCACGAAAGCCCACAGTTCCAATCCACTTCTTCTATATCTTTGCGCCATACTATATGCGATTTCCGGTTGTTTCTGCGAATAAATGTTCACTCACGATTATGAAATGAATGAAAAATGTGTGGTCGGAATATTTTCCGTAACTACTACCTACATCTTGATCAATATATATACATGTAGATGCAATAATGACTGAAAGTCGTAGGATTGAATGGAAGAAACTCGAAAACATTGAGGATTTCCGTGTAATTAAATCCAAAAAATCGTGAAAGAAACTGTCGCGTCTTGCTGAATATCCAATTGCTTTAGCAAAATGACTGCCTAAATGATTCAAAACCAGGCATGCCACTTAGGAGTACTCGGGGAAATTCCGGTCTATATGAGTTGTTTTTCATATAAAATAACCAAATCTCTCCTCTTTGGAATGCACATTTTGACAAATAATGTTCAGGAATGATCAAATAAAACACAAAATATAAATAATTCATTAAAATTAATGAGTCTCCTTCAAAATAGGCTCGATTTAAAGCGATACGCTGCTTCAACGTACATTTTTCGAAGTCATATTCCGGAATTGTTTTAAGTTCCTTCAGCGATTTTGTTTTTAATGTAGTTAAAATAAGTTCCAAGAAGCAGAATGTTAAGGTTTGGAAACATGCAAAAATCACACAGAGCCAAATGTGGTGGTTGTTGGATGATATTCGTGGCGTTTTTATTCAAGGATTTGGTCACAATGATGGCTTTGTGAGACGGTACACTTTCATGGTGGAAAATCTGTGTGATACTTCCAAAGATCTGGTCTTGTTTTATGAATATTCTCTCTCAAACCCCTGATAACATCCAAGTAATATTGTTCATTCAATGTCTGATAATCCGGAAGGAACTTCTTGATTATAAAAGCAACAGTAAGGAGAACCTTAATCTTGGAACGACTTTGCCCGGGCTTTTTGGGTTATGTCCCCTTTTTGCATATTATATTCATAGACTCAAGTTTCATCACACATAATGACACGATCGATGTATGGGGATCCAAATTCATTCGGTCTAGCATGTCTACATACAATCGATTACGATGCTCCATTCGAAGTAAATAGAGGACTTTTGGAACAAGTCGGGCAGGGAGCAAAAAATTAACCACAATAGTCCGAGGCGATTCAGGTGGGATTTTGAATTCTCCAGCTAGAGCTCTGGCCTTTTCCGAATTCACGTGACGTCAGCAGAGTAGCTGGGCTATTCTAGCAGTTTGAAACAGACCAAGACGAGGTGGCCGAAATCGTTGGCTTTGCTTCGTAGCATTGCCTCAAAACATGATCAAGCCAACGAAAAGTCAAATCAGAACCTGAATTCTTCCACTGTTATACAGAAGAGCAATGCCAAGACGTAGATAGCTGAATTCGGACAAACGACGGTCTGACGTCACATTCTGTTATAAAAACCAGAAGACGAAGGCGAAGACGTCAAATCGGAAAGGCCCTCTGAGACTATAACGACAATTATCGAGCACTAGTTTCTTGACTTTATCGACGCTTTCATTATCAATTTAGGTTGTAGGCCGTCCAGAACGAGTCAAACCATCAACGGCTTCACGATCCTCTTTAAACACTCTCCTACATTTTCATTGCTTCAAAACAAGGAATTTCATTCGCATAACAAAATTTTAAACATATATTTGGTCTGTTCGCGTACTTCAGCAAACTGCAACAGTAAGAGAATTTGGCGGCTGGCTTCTTTTTGCTGCAAAATTTGGCTTGCAGCAAGAGTACAAAAACAACTTTCTGCGAATCTATTTTAATATATTATAATAGATTTTTATCCGTAGTACAAATCGTTAGACACTATCAAACCAGCTTCTGGTTTTTGAAAACCGGACCCCGGTAGGTAAGTATGCCATCAAACCGCCTTCTTCAGGCTCATATACATGCAATAACATGTCAAGCCTGCGCTTAAATGCATCGAAAAATGCGTATATCATTCACAAAGGAGTCACCGCAAGTCCCCGTCGAACAGACACATGCTATCTGCATAGTAAGACGTTATAGGCAGCAGCGCCCACAGCTAAAAATAAGCAACCAGCCAATAGAATGGCAGCAAATGATCAAATATCTTGGACTAACATTCAACAAAAGACTGTTATGGACCAAACATCAAAAACAAAAGACAATCAGTCTGTAACTTACTAAATAGACTCTACTCTATTCTCAATCCAGACAAACGTAGCTCAGTAGCGCTTAATGATGTGGTATAATTTTTTCAATAATTTAGTGCATGTAATTTTCAAGCTATGAATGAAGAAATTTAAGCGGCAGCGTGCTCATTTGTTATTATTCATTCTAAAACAAGAAAAAGGAAAGAAATTCCTTGAACATATGCTCTGCGTCTCTCAATGTGCGTGAGGTCCACTAGCCAGGACTCACAGAGTCAGAGCTGTATGGTTTTCCCCAGTGCCTGACAGGGACAACAGGGGATGTTGAATTGTTCCTGATACTCTATGCTTCCACACTTCCTACAGGCGTCACTAGGAACAGGAGTCGCAGATTCATGACGTAAGCTGCTACAAAAGAGTGGCTACTAATGATGCCGTTTTTAGTCAGTCCGGTTTATTTCAAATAAGCATTTAGTAGCTGCGAGATTGCATGATCCCACGATTTTGGTTATCTGATAATCATGTATTTATATAATTTTTCTTGCATATTTTGCCCTTTTTTCGTGCATATCTATTCGAGCTCTGCTTATGACACACGCTAGCGTAGAAACAGCAGCCGAATCCCAAATCGAGACTCTTCCCGATCTATCGCCTGCAAGATTTGAATAAGAAATACATCGTGCTATCATCATCAGAAAAAAAAACATTTTAGTTTGGTGAACAGTTCAAAAAGAGTGATGGTTTCACATTCAACGCCCATGGCATGCTTATTCGAAAAGCATGCTTATTTTTTTCTCTCAATTACTTTACAATGCTTTATACTGCGCAATGGTACTGAAAAGGCTGGTTGTCTTATGCTTAGTTCTTCAACTGGTCGATTCTCGGTAAGGTGTAGGCCCGTTATATGTTAACAAAGGGTATAAAGCTGTAAGGATTCTCCTCAGTGCATCCTATTTCAAAGGCAAAATCACGGATCTTATTCAATCACCATTAACATTGATTTAAAATGTTGAAACAAGTTTCAACATTTCATTATTTACTCGTTTGTATATTCGGAGATTTGTTCACGACAGAAAAAATATTTTTTATTTAAATTGTTCGAAGTTTAATTCACAGACATTTTAATGTTGTTTCGTTTGTCAACTTTAAACTCAAAAATGTTAGAATAATCATCTAAATTAAACTGCAATCCCTTTTGATGACGCTAATTACGCCTTTCAAACTACAAACCGGGCGATTGATTTCATTTCTCTTGGAAGCAAATAAATCTTAAACGAAACAATCATCGCGCTCATGAAAAGAAAATCAATTTAAATTACTACCGATAAACACCCCCATTTACTTGGATCATTCTTATAATTTCAATGTAAGTATTCTAATAAATTTACGTATTCTCTTCAATTACTTAAACTAAAATATCATTTTCTGTGTAGTAAAAGCCTATATCTTTGGTCGATTGATTGCACAGTACTTTTACATATTTCGAAATTATTCCCACTCTACTTAGAAAATATTAATAAATATCATATTGATAGGGACCCTAGAGTCGTGAAATTACACATTTGATTCGATTTTATATGTCTAACTAACTCAAAGTAGTGAAAATTTGCTTAGTTAAAAATACTTAATCTCGAAATACGTACACGAATAAATTTAGATAGTAAAAGCAAAGCGACAAAACTGTTCGTGATTTTTGTTTTAGGTTGAAAAGCACTTAATTCGCAAATTCACACACAAACGTTGTAAATATATTTATGTGTTGTTCATAGTCCCTCGATTATGTTGAAAATGTTATAGTGTAATTTTATATAAAACGCAAATATGTATGTTGAAAGACAAGTGTACAAAAAAGAGAAAACGTAAAACCAACAAAAACCAATTTGTAACAAATTGCATGTGAAAAGATTCTATTCTAAATTAAGTTTTGCAAAAAAATTACGTCATAGCAATGAACACTGCTTATAAAGTAAGATCGAAATAAGTTATGGAATAAATAATTCGTATTTTATTTGATCTGTATTTTCATCATTTCATCGAAGTAGTTCTTCAAAATACCAATATGAAGAGATTAATTGCATTTGACAAATGTTAGGTTTCCGGGGATGTATCCATTGATGAAAATATATTTTTCAGATAAGCTAATGAAAGTTTAACATGAGCTCATATTACACACAACAGGAGATAAGCTCACAATCGTTGTTTTGATAATTATGCTATATTTTCCACATTCGAAAAATATAAAATAATATATATAGCAGATCCAAACCATTTTAAACCGTTCCAAGAAACGACCTCTACTTAAATCACTATTTCTTCATCCACGGAAACATTTTAAATTATTCCAAAATCGATATTTCGATTTACACTATTGATTCTGTAAGTTAACTTCTCAACCAAATTCTTATAAGAATACGTTGGCCTTTGTCCAGTTGACGAGTATGTTCGATTCGAACGCTAAGCAATTACGCGATTTAGGAAGATTTGCAATCGTTCAGGTTCAAGATAAGAAAAACACATTCATTACTTCATTTTCATGTATTACTCTTAACATGATTTCATGATTACATACATAGTACAGAGGAAAAAAACAACAGTTAATACTAACATCTACTAATCTCTAAACATTTAACAAATAATATGCATCTATTCACATCATTTACACGCACTAGTCACCAGGCTCTCGCCACTTTGTTGCATACTTTTCAGGAAAGTATCCATGGCCAGCTTCTTCATATAATCGCTGGGAGCAAATGTGCAATTAACTTCACGTACTGGCAGCCCGCACATTTGCCGTCGTCTCTTCAGATCCACACGAGCACTTAAAGCTCTACTTTTACGTCCGGAAGCATTAATTGCCAGGATTTCATTAATTTCCGCCTTTTTTGCTAGCTCCGTTTGCTCAACCACTAATTTGCCAAGTCTTATCGAATCCATTGTCGGCGATTCATCTGCCTCAACTTTGATTTTTTTATCAGCAACGGTAGATTTTTCATTGGCACCTTCCTCCATTTTGATCTTTGGCTCCGTTTTGGTCGGATCTTCCTTGGCACGTTCTGCATCCAAACGTCGATGGCATTCTTGTAGTGTTTTGGAAGCAAAGTCTAAACCAGCGGCTTTCACCGATATTCCAATGTCCAGTATAATTCGATGAGGCTGCCACTTCTGTTTGGCTGTTGTTTGATTCTCAGCGGCATTCTCGCGATTTTTTGATTCTTCAACAAGAGAAGCCCAATCAACACCCAAAGCATCCCCGAGGTTCTTAGCACGAGAGTCTTCTTCCCATTCGCCATCAGATATCTCTTCGAAATCTAACAGGTCATTTTTGTCATCAGCGGCTGTGACCGGTGCTTGTTGCTCAGTGGCTGATTTGTTTGTGTCGTTAGTTTCACGACGAGATTCTTTTTCGGTAGACATATCATCTGGTTTGTTATCATCATCCGTAGACTTTCCAGCCGGCTCTAGACTAGAGTTCAGAGGAGGCTCCACTTGTTCTGATTTTTCAGAACCTTCTTCGACCTTTTCAGCAGGTTTTTCGACTGTTTCTTCTACCTTGTTTAAGATCTCATCAGCATCGTCACTGATCTCACTTAAATCATCTGGAATTGCATCTTCCGGTTCTGGCTCAGCTGGGTTTGAAGCAATTTCTGTGTCAGCTGCGGGGGTTTCTTTATTGGGCTGTGGTACGGTGCTAATATTAGCAGGTTCTTCCGATTTCAATGGTTCGGAGTCTTGTAATTTCGCTTCAGCAGCTGCGGCTTTTGCCTCTTCTTCCATTGGATTGGGAATTTCTGTCGCCATGAGAGGCGGAATATTTGCTGTTATGGAAGCTGCTACTGCCACTGCGGCTGATGATGAAGATGATGATGAATGAACCCCTTGATTCGGGTTGGTATACGTCATCTGCCTCTTGGATGGAAAAAGAGGCCTAGGATGGTGGTAGGCTCCACTTCCAGCAGAACTATGATGGCCATGCTGTTGATGATGTCGTCCGCGGTACAAACTGTCGCTACGCTCGTGGGGATAATCAACTGCTTGAGGACCTGCACCATGTCTGAAACTTGAAGCATGCCTATCTTCGCTCGCGCTACCTCGCCAGTCTTGTGGCCATCGTCTAGAGCCGTGTGATTTCGCATGTTCATCACGTGGAGGCAGATCAGAATTAATTCGTCGATCCTCCCATTCGGGCGCAACTCCTTGATACGCTTCTTCTGTATCCCAGTTCTCTTCCGCAGGTTCGGCTCTCGGCCAGGTTTCTTCCCATTGTGCGTGCTCTTGTTGTGACCATTCAGCATCTGCTTCCCATTCTCTTGCTACAGGTTGTCGTTCCAAAGGATAGTGATCAATTTCCCGGTCGCGTGGATCGCGAGGTGGAAGGTCATGTTCACGCTCCCAGTTTCTATCTCGGTGATGTAGCTCTTCTGCGGTGTATCCTCGTGCGGCATATACCCTTTCCCTTTCATACCGCTGCTCCTCGGTGTACAATTCTCGTTCGCTTGGTCGGATCCTTTCCGGATATTCACGAAGCCTGTGTGGAGACACTGCTTCACGCCTGCGCAAGGCCAAATATTCACGCTCACGTTCAATTTCACGACGATCGTCACGCTCTAATCTATGCTCGTGTGCAAGATATTCACGCTCCCGTTCATACACCCGGTCATAAGCAGGGTCGCCCCGTACATCACGATGCGATGAATGCACACGTCGCGGATCTGATTCGAAAGAACGTTCCCTACTCCCGGCACGAGCCGCAGCAATGGCCATTTCCCGTTCAGCTGGTCGAGGAAGTAGTCTATCTGGCTTATACTCTTTTTCCTTTTCACGCCGACTTTTCTCTTTGGCTAATCTTTCACGTTCCCTCTGACGTTCTTGGCAACGCGCTAGCGCTTCTTCACGTTCCTTATTTCGAGCGGCTTCCCTCTCTATTCTTTCCCGTTCACGACGTTCGCGTTCTCGGCTGTCATGGCGGCGTCTTACATCTTTCTTTCGATCTAAGGGACTCCTTTCTCTTCTAGGTTGGCATATCAGCTTCTCGCGGGGAGACAAATGATGCTGGTGCTTTTCTATAGGAGATTTGCGCTTAAGGTCACGACAGCGGGATGATTTTGGTGACCGTGATTTCACCCTTTTCGGGGATCTGCTACGAACTCTCTCGCGTTCTCTTAGTCGCAACTTTTCACGCTCCTTCTCACGTTCACGTTCTTTCTCCCGCTCACGTTCCCGTTGCTCACGTTCGCGCTCACGCTCTTTTTCTCGCAACCGATCTTTCGAAGAAGAAATATGATGCTTTTTCTCATTTGGTATACTGACAACTAGTTTCCGAACTTTCTGCGGACTAGGACTTCTACGACGCATTGACGGCGAAGTGGTTCGTTTCTTCGCTTTGGCTTCTTTCAGTTTTCTTTTCAGATGCAATTTCTTTGCCTCGAGTTTTTTGTGACAGGCATGCTTTTCCCGCTTCCGTTGCCTTTCATCATCTGATGAACTGCTCGACGCACGCACTGCTCTTGCCTTTTTCACTTTTTTGCGAGATGTCTTTTTATCGGCGCTTGAAGATGATGAATCACTACTTGATCCTGAGTCCGATTCCGAACTCGATGAGTCTGATGAGGATTGACGACGAGCTCGTTTGTGTTTTCGGACGAGATCTTTTGCTGATTTTTTCGAATCCATTATTGATGCAGAAGTATGATGCCGGGAATGTGAATCCTTTAATTGCGGGACCGGAGCCCGCCTATCATGATATGACGTCGCCACGAGGAAGGTTTAGTTGTGGCCCGTGAGACCTGAAAAAAGAAGACAAGGTAGAATTAAAAATAATGTGCAGAGCAAATGAGGTTAAAAGTAAATTTGATAATATACTTGTTTAGATAATCCTTTTCGATTCGTAACCCAACGGAGAGTGGGTTTAAGTGAAAGTACTGTCTTGGTTGTTTATACATACACCAAACTTTCAGTTTATGTATTTGAGTCGTAACTTTGAAAACTGATGGATGTCGCATCGTTAGCGAAATGAAAAACAAACACCTCAAGTCGTAACGAGTCATTGCGAATGTTCTCAATTCAAAATATCTTTTCTGAAAGCGAAAGAAGCGATTTTATTCATGACGGATGTGCTAGTAATGGAAATATACCGTAACAAATTTTAGAATACTTGTACGGTAAAAACTTGGCACATATTGAAAATATCTATGGACACTTTAGTAGAAGATCGTGAGAGATTCTTGAGCCGCCATATGTTATACCTAATAAATAATGCACAAATTTGGCCAAATACAATTTAAAGAGCATTTTTTTTTCTTTGAAGTTAGATATATTTCAATTTTTTGACAGATAACCATATTTTCAGGGTAATATGCCATGTGCTTCAATGTCTAGACTAGTAGAGCGTGCAGGAGATGGTCCGAAAAAATTTAAGCAGATGATGAGTTTAGCCACGCTCTGAGCAACCATCTTTGATCGAAGACGCTATTGTCCGAGCCCTTAGAGACCTCTTTTTTTTATTAACAAGAAGTGAAATTAGCCAAATACCCTCTAGTTATCATCGTTCCTTTCCCTATAAAAATGGTTTAAATTTTTTCTTTCAAATTAGAGTAAATGTCATTTGAGCTCCGCTTGAGTTTTTCGTCTGTTAAGTCATTCTTCAATAATATTGCTAACAAATTGTCATAAAAAAGATCGAAAATTATATTGCAAAATAAATGTTATCAAATGTGTGCAAAATTCACGAACGAATAGACATTTCTGGAAGACCTAATATACCTGTAATTGCATATAATATTGCAATTGAACTGGTAAAAATTAGAGATGTGCTTAACTGCTCTTTTCACTGAGCAGTGATCGCAGAGAGCAGTTTGAGCAAAGAGCAGTTTAGAGTAGCAGCTATTCAATCGCAATTGCGATTGCAGTTTCGTGCGTACGAAAAACCGCTCGCTACTTTTGATTGCTCATTGCCAGTGTTTGCTCGTTACCTTCTCATCGCTTTCGATTTGTGCTTGATACAGCAATTTCTAGCCTCAGATTGCAATCGCATTGTATGCTTACAATGTGACTGTATTTTTCCGTGGCGATGGATGCTCATGTTAAGAACAGATGTAGTATGTTTGGGAATACGTTGCCTGCATTAATTCGGCACTTGCTAGCAGAAGAATGTATTGCCAAGTGCTTGGTAAATCGTATAGTAGTTTTGTGGTTTTAAAAATGCCATACATTGGATGCAAGCAGGGGCGGATTTGCCACTAGGCCCGGGCCTAGGGCGGCAGATTTGGGGGGCGGCAAATTTTTGATTTTTGGGGCGGCCACTTTTAGATTTTTTTTTGGGGCCTCAGTTTTTTTTCTGTCGTATATGTACATATATCTGAGTTGAATGAGCCTAACACCTCAAGCCAACCAAATTCTCTAAAAAAATCAATGCACGCAAAATTTCACCTCTGATGATTTTTTTTGGACATTAAAAAGTTTGACTTGTAATAAATATCGAAATGCGATCACGGTAAAGGAACAAAGAATCTCAGAATTAGCTAAAAAGTACCTAGAAAGTATCTGAAAATACCTAAAAAGATTCTAAAATGAGCTAAAAAGATCCCAAAAGGAGCCCAAATAATACCTCTCCAATTTAGGATTTTTCAGAGAATTTTCTTTTTATTATTATGGTACAGGGTATATCAGCTACATGCGAATCTCTTTATTTTTGACGTGTTTTTTAAATTGTATTTCATTACTGAAATTAATTTCTATAAAAAATTTCTATAAAATGAAATCTAGAACATCATAGGTCAAAATATTTCGGGTTCATCCTTAACTAATAACATATCGAACATTAATTTACAGTAGTCGAGCTCATAGTTGATCTCCAGTCAAGTGCGGAAGCAAAGTTTGAACGGAATAGTAAACTTACTTATAAAAATATGAGCGAAGACGTTGGAATTGTAAGCGATATAAAGGTGTATACGGTTTTGGCTGTTAAAAACTGGTATTTTCGGATTTTTTTAGGTACTTTTAGGTTCCTTACCGTGTGTGTGTTTTAATAATTATTTGTGTCGCAAGGTCGCAATAATAAGGAATTTTCACGAACGAACCGGTGCCGGTTTTGCTCTGATATTCCTTTTTTGTGAGCTCGAGCGCAACGAAAAACAGTGAAGTATTATAGGGAATCGAAAAAAAAATCGCGCATTGTTACATATAATATAATTCATGAAAAGGGCGGCAAATATTTCTGAGGCCTAGGGCGGCGAAATGGTCAAACCCGCCCCTGGATGCAAGCAACGTAGTGAAATGTTATTATGCATGTACAGTATTATGCAGTATGTAATTGAATTTCGAAGATTTATTTTTCCTGGCTAATCTAAAACAATCGGTTTTCCACTTCGCTTCACCGAAGCATGAAGTTTGTCGAACATTTTATTGAGAAATGATAACAAAATTTTTGCGTGTATTAAACATGCACCCACTACGGGGCCAATCTCTTCGGTAGGGCTGGACATGAGTCACAACCCCGGTAGGGTTGGAGTTCAGTCACGAGCACCGCCGCAGAAGCCAACTGGCGAACCAAAAAGGATCTCAACATGTTTAGTGCTACTTTCAGTTTTTCGGGCAGATTTGATTTTGACGTATCTTAGAAACTAGGCCGCTTTTTCCCAGATTTGTATGGAAATTTCGCCCGAAACAACTCAGAAGGGTCCCCAAATTCATAGTAAACAAAAAAGTTTTTTTTTTGGGAAATATGGACGTTTTTGCCCAATTTCCCCTATCAAAAATGTTGTCGCCCTTAATATATCACTAATATACTCCCCGACCACTTTCAATCATCGAAAGCGCCATAAAGGCAGTTTTGGCCAAACTATGGCCAAAAAACCCCTTACTCCCCTACAAAACCGAAATTTTTGTATCACAGCAATAGGTCTTGGCCCGTTATATCCGAAACCACTCTAACCCAAAATTGGCCGATTTTGTACGATTTCAGCTACTTTTGCCCTAAAAACTTTTTGAATAATTGAATAAAATACTTGCAAGTCCGAAAATACTCGCAAGGGTAGAAAGAAAATAATCTGAATAGATGAGCATTTAAAATTTTCTGTATTGCAAAAGAGCAATGAGCAGTTGAACAGCATGAGCAGAAAACAATCAAATTGCTCACTGCTCGCCTCAAAACTTACTGCTCAGCAAAAGAGCAATGAGCAGTCGAACAACATGAGCAGAACACAACCAAATTGCTCACTGCTCTTCATAAAACTATCTGATCTGCAAAAGAGCAGTGAGCAATTGAACAGCATGAGCAGAGAGCAATCGCACTGCTCACTGCTCTTTTCAAAGAGCAGTGCGATTAGTAGCAGTGATCGCAGGAGCAGTCCCATCTCTAGTAAAAATGCATGTGTAAATTTCCAAAAGGGTTCAAATAGCGACGGCATCAAAAAGCTTTGAGACTGTATGCGTCCTATCAAAGTGTGGAGTGTACATTTAAAACAAATCGTTAGCAAGTTGGGGGTACTCTATAGCCAGAGAGAATGCCTCCGGTCTATAAGATATTACAGGCATATTTGCATAGTGCAGTCTTTCAAACAGATTGCTAATCCTAAACTGAAACAAATAAAAAAAAGCCTCACCACGGATTCCCACACCGGTTGACACTGACTGACATGTTCCAGCTCCCATCTTTACGTTGGCGTGTGAGATGAAGATTAATTTCATGTATTATTTACTAATACTAAATCTTAGAGATTAGCCTTTGAAGCAAGCTGTGGCAATAAGAGAAGCACATGTGGGATAAGCCGATTTAAGTATTTCATTCATAGCAATTAGTTTTTGAATTTGCAATTGTAGTTTCTGAAACAATGCAATTTTAATTTCTGAAACACTGGTCTTATATTCAGTCATCTCCAAAGTCAAGATGTGGTAATTAATGGAGCGCTGGTCTGGTATTATCCCGTCACCGGCTCTTAACACAACTGGAACAAAATTGACCATGACCTTACGCCAGGATTCGAATCGGCGATTTCAACCTCAAACTGGCGCCTTACCGAGCAGAGCTATCGGGCCCTTCAAAATACTAAATTTAAATAAATAGTGGAACCTGAACTATTTCAAAAATTAGATGAAACATTTGAATCGCAAAATAATCAATTCCATATTGGTAGCTACGTGGTCCAATGAAAAATGATCAATATTCTCATTCAAATTTCTTATGCCTGTTAATCAGGTTTTTGTCATCACTCGAAGAGCTGAGCATTTTCGACCATGTACTTAAACACAAAATGGAATTCTGAATCATTTTTGGTCTCTTATATCGTACCAAGGATGAAACAGAAACATACATTTAAATGACTTTTGCCTAATATTTTATGGTTGTGGACCGAATTCTTCAAATACATCTACAAATTCTCGATTGTATTCATATCCGGTGATTGTGGTGGAATTTTGAGTTATACAGGCACATTGTAAAGTATCCACTCACGCACAATGTTTGGGATCATTGTCTTTCGTGTTGAAACATAAAACTGTCACGCAAACCCAGTTTCAAAGCATTGTCCTTCAAGTTTAATATGATTGAAAAAACCGTTTTATTCATAGTACCTAATACAATAATACTGCTGCCTACATGCAGCCCAAGACTATCACAGACCCACCACCATGTTTCATGGTTGATTGTAAGTTTCTCCTTTTATATTATTCACCCGGCTTTCCCCACATGTGCTTCCTTCGAGGTGACCTGAAAAACTCTATTTGGGTTTCATAGCTAAATAAAATGTTTTCCCCAAAAATCATTGGATTTATTTGTATGCTCCTTTGTAAAAGCTAATATTTTACTATTCACCTTGTTCACCCTAGGTTTTGTAACCCGGACTTTCTTATGACACGTCGAACTATCTCCATACTTAAGTCTTTATTTATTACAGTACGCACTTCATCACGAACTTGTACCACTGAAAATTCTAGATTACTTTCTACGCGATCAAAATGCGGCATTTTACTGTATTAGCCAAAATTTTCGGCCGACCTTTTCTGAGTTTATTTGCTACTTTGTTTTCCTGTATTTTTTAAAACTATTTTATTATATTTTTCGAGCTCATTACCAATTTTGCGCTCTGAATATCCATTTTGGAAAAGGATACCATAATTTTTTTTTCTTCAAGGGTCCTTTCACGACCTTTTGCCATATTTATATTTTGAAAGATACTAAATGATCGGGTCGAAGTATTGGCGAATACTAAATTCGTCAGCATTTCTCAATTTTAAGAAAGGATTTATTAACCAATTTCCAAACATTTACGTTTTTTTTTCAAAGGAAACATATGTGAGACAACATTTTTGTGAGGCCCATTTCACATCTTTTATGATACATGCCTCGCCTATCCTTTTTATGTCCAACATGTTTACATGAAATTTTCTTGAAATTAACATTAATATATCGCAGATCAAATTTGTAACAATTGTTTAGACTTGGGACTACGATGAATTTAAATAAACTTGAAATTGAATAACATGTGCAAACTGCGTTTATACTTTTGTGACTGGCTGTATTTAAAACTCAAGACCGTGGCGCAGGAGTAATCAATTAGATCCATCTTTATCTACTTTCCAAACAGAATATTCGTTGGTGGATTATTTGATAACACTGCGAGGGACGAGCTGGGTCAAAAATTTTCAGTAGTTGGAAGTGTATTGTCAACTTAGAACGGTTTGGACAAAGCTGGCGTTGGGACGGAACCGGAGGTTCAATGTTTGCAGAGATATCTGTGTGGCCCCAACAACATCCGGTGGCAGCACCCCATCAACAGCAGGGGCCAGAGGCTGTGTGCCTCAGCCCGGGGGCACTTACGGGATGGAAGTAGACAAGCAAATTTTGAAGCGCTGATACACTGATACCGGCGCCAGCAAGGGTATCAGCGCACTGCGCTGATACCATTGCGCTATGATACCATGATCTCATTCGCCTATGTGTGATACTCACTGCGTTTCTCGGACTCACATACGGCGCTGTTAGCATTGCGCTGATACCATGACGCTAAGATTCACTCAAAAAAACATGATTGAAAAAGCTTGTATGGAACGAGAGCAACCCACATTTGAACTTACAAATTTTCCGATATAAAATACCCTAAAATACCCAGGCTATAGTATGTACCCATTCAGATATCTTTCCAAACATGCGTACGCGTAGGTATATTGCTTTGCATCAAACAGACTTGAGATAAGTATACTCAACTCATATCTTTGCGTCGCGCCGTAGTATAGCGCCAAGCCAAATGGTGTTGGCATTGCAAAGCGGCAGCGCCAACACCATTGATACCAGTGCGTTACTGCGCTACGGATGCCGACAAGCGATACCAGCGCAGTGGTATCATGGCTAAAGCTTCAACGCAATTGCGCGGCGCAGCGTGTACCCATTCAGGTGTCTTTCCAAACGTGCGTACGCCTGACTTTTTGATAAGTGTAAATTAGACAAGTATTAACATCATTGCTTTAATATACCATAAATGTATTATTTGGTTGTAGTATTGAAGCATAATGAAATTCTATTGCTCAAACAGACTTGAGGTAAGTATTCTCAACTCATATCTTTGCGCCGCGCCGTAGCATAGCGCCAAGCCAAATGGTGTTGGTCAACGCAATTCAACGCAATTGCGCGGCGCAGCGCTGCGTTACCCATGTCTAGATGGAAGCATATTTTCCTTTAGATTTTTTTCCACTCCTTTCTTTTGCTAGCATACGTGCTTTGTCACGTCTCGGCTGGGTATGGCTTGGCAGCCCATGGCTGAGAGATGCTTCTGGCCCTTTACGGACAATCGCTCTTTCCCTTGTTTTTGTACATTGCGGCTAATATTATTTCATGACGGATGAATACGCAGCTTCCCTCATTATTTCTTGGAGCATATCCAGACCATTGTTTCATGACCCAACCCAGCCGCGGAGAACTAACAAAGAGACATACCAGCATCTGCCGGAGTTGAATATAAGGGTGCTCTGCTAAGGCAGACTAGGGATCTTCACGCCCATTTCTAGGGCACCCTACTCCAGAAGCAACAACTTCTTTTTTGTGTGTTGCCCTTGTTTTGCCGTCCCAACCAATTGGCAGGACCTCTGCTGGACTTCGGTTCAGTTGAAGGGATCTGCCAAGGTCCCATAAATTTCACAATTTATTACAAATAGTAAAAAAGCATATAATAAATAATGCAACCAAATTAATACAATTTTCTTAGCGACACCGCAGGCATGTTTTGTGTGTGCGCCTACTCGGAACCCTCATGTGGCAGATGGCGCCGTGGTCTAGTGTTTTTCAGTGCAACGAAAGCACAATCTAGGTGCGCCTTTGAGGCTGTGATTTTAGTGCTCTCGTTACTGTTCACGGCTCATTATCGAGCAACCATCTTTCGAAGCAGAGCAACATTCCTCCGAAGGCGAAAAAAATAAAAAACAGATTAGGGAACAAGCTTGAAACCATATTTCTCCGCAAATGATTAAAAACTATTTTCGGAAAGCTTTAAGAACAGCCAACAATCTGCTATGGATTAAATATGAAACGAATTACCTCCTTATTGCAGAGGATATATTTGACGACTACATCAATTGCAATGACGACCTGGAATGCTTCAGCATCTCAACTGACGATGAAATTGCTTTGAATCTAAAAAGTTTTGAAAGATTTATTCTCATCAAAGCAAGCTGAAATTTAGAACGAATTTACTCTTTATATTTAGTGTCATAACAACTGAACTTAATAAGGACCGTGCAATCGGAAAATATTTTGGCAGCTCTGCAGTCACCAACATTAAATATTGAAATAAATATATTTCTTAAAAAGAAATTTATGAAACTTTTATCACAAAATGAACTATTTAGTTCTCATATAACAACTAATTTGGAAAATTCGTCTCAAACAAACATTTGTACAATTGAGCTCCCTGGAGATGGCAATGTATGAAACCGTATACTCGTTAATTTTCGTTTAGTTCTCCAAGCGTGAAATGTTTGAAAAGCTAACATAGTGTAGGGATACATAAAATAATTTGAAAAATGATGCAAAACGTCTTCAGGATTCAAAACATTGTTGGATGTCCATTGCGATTTATCCCTTCAATACATTTTTAAAATTTCTTGCAGCACCAGATTAAGTGTATAATCATTTTTCTGTAATTTCTGCAATAAATAACTTTAGTACTATAAACATATTTTGCTGTAATATTTTTGTTAACCATAATTTCAGTTCTATCAAAGAAAAATCTTTCTGACCGGATTTCTTATTCTTTTTTTTGCCCACATTAATTACCCGTATTTCCAAAAAGTAATTATGTACCTGTTTTCATAAACTAATTAGAATCATTTAATTTTAGACGATTGCTGTTTTCATTCTTACCTGATTAACCAAAACTGAAACAACTACCTAATTAGTGTACGGTCATAAAATTGAAGGAATCATGTCATTAAGATAAGCAGAGTTAATTTCACAATCGTTTGCCTGAATTTAAAAGTTATTTTCATAAAATACCCAAGTTTATGAAACTATTTACAATTTCATTAAAAATCAACAGTCCAATTACAATTATGGCTCCAACTGTGACAATAGAAAAAATGTCTGAAGAATGCCGAGACTACATTTTGACTTCTGGATTTTTTTGTACCATCAATAACTATCTGAAATTCGTCAGTTCGAGAAATCGCGGCGAATGCGTGAGAAAGTCGGTCCTTGTAACCGACGACGTAGTTGCCGACTTATATATTTATCCTACTGGCATATCAAAAAAATTCGACGGCTATATTTCGATTTATTTGAGCGCGGCATGGAAAAAGAGCAAAACGATCGCAATGAAATTCGACACAGCTGTTCTTGATAGAAATTACAAGAAAGTTTTTCTCAATAGTTCGGAAAATTTCGAAAGGATGAAAGCACACTCTCTCACTGGCGACCCGGAAATCATGCACTCAGATGTACTGTACGATCGTAAATTTGATTTTTTGAATCAAGGCAGTATTGCCATTCTACTAAATATTAGCATCAATTTTGAGATGATGATACATCCGAATATGTTGGCCCGATTTAAGAAGGAACATCAGATGCTGGTTACGCGACTCAAGTATGCCTTCGATGATCCACGCTTCGGCAATTGCATTCTTGTGGTTGGAGGCAAGAAATACCATGTGCACCGTGATATTCTTATCCGCGGTAATCCAATGTTTTTAGAAATATTCGAGGAAAGACCAGGTATAAACGATTATCATAATTTGGAGGGCCTACGTTTTGATGTTATGGAGCATATTTTACTTGACTGTTATCTAAATGGAGGTGCTGATCGGAAAATTCGGGAAACGATATAAATCTACATAACTGTAATAATAAATATTAGTGAAAACTGTATAATGTACTGCACATTTTTCGCAATTTTGTTTTTTGTATGCTATTTAAATGCTTTGGCAATATATGCTTAATTTATATTATTTACTGCGTTTTTATTTTTATATATTTATTGAATATATTGGCCTGATGTCGCTGGATTAATCCCCAGCATCGTTCTGGAATACGCTTTGAAGTTAAATTAATTATACCATACTTGTTTAAAGGAAGTAGATTCTGAAGTTAGTGCATAATCGAATTATTTTATCGGACCAGTTTATAAGTTTGTGTGCATTCACTACAACTTGATTCGTAGAGCGCTGGAATTACAATCTAGTTGAATTTTAATTTAAAATGAGTATGTGGCGGGGTAAAGGAGTAAAACCCTCTTTTGCACCAATTTTTGCACCAAGTTTTTTCCTAGCTTGTAAAAATATTTAAAATCAAACCATTTTTTATTTTAATCATAATTTATTTTAACTAATCGACATATATCGATATTTTAAGGGTAATCAGACCGATAGGGCAGATTATCCTCGAGGTAATCTGTCCTATCGGTAAGAAGGTAAAGATTGGCTGAAAAGTATAGTTTTATTTTTTTATTTAATCCCCCTCAGGTGAAATACACTTTTCACATAGTGAATATAATGCCTTTATATCACTGAAAAAATATTCTTTCGATATCTCTTCAAAATGGTTTTCTACGGGCGTCTTCATCTCACTATCGTCCGAAAATATTCGTGCTCGTAACTCTTGTTTTAAATTTACAAAAAGGAAAAAGTCACTACGTCCGGACGGTAAGGTGAGTGATCCATATGTCCGGACGGTAAGGTGAGTGATCAATTTCTGTAAACCCCGTACCTTTTAAGGCATCCCTCACAACCCGAGCGGTGTGAACGCGCGCGTTGTCTTGCAGAAACAGAATTGTAGACCCTTTGGGCAAGTAACCAATTAATGAAATTAACTTGCTATCCCAGAAAATGGTAGCCATTCCCGTTTCTATCCACAGCATCAACTCTTGTTTATGACGAATCGAGGTATCATACTGACGAATCGAGGTGTCATCAACGGTCACAATATGGTTACAAATTTCATCCAAATCACCCTGACACAACTCCAAAAAATCTTTACAACTCTCCAATCGTCGCTGCTTGTCGAGGAGTTTGACCATCTACGGTTTCCAACGACTTTTTAGATATTTTCTTCGGTGACGACCTTCACGGGGTGGGCCGGAAGGGTATCGTCTTTACAGGTCTCTCTTCCTTGTTTAAATAGCCAAACCCATTTTTTTTACCATCATATATGACGATGCAGAATCCTGAAGAACCATTGACATCTCTTCAAAAATTTATTTCGGCGTTTTTCTTTTTTTTAACAAGGAATCTAATCACATTGCGGTGTTCAAAATTGAGAGAATTTCCGTAGTATTGTTGCTTGTTCCAGGGATGAAGCGTTAACGAACAAAATAAAAAAATATACGTGTTATTTATACTTTTAATGAGTCACACAATTGGTGTTATCACTAACGAGATGATGAGTCATCGCTAAGTACTTTAGCCCGCGAACTTATTAGCCGCTCCTCGTAGGTAATCCCGCGGCGCTATTTTGAAATATCTTCAATCAAAAAACATTTTCCTCCCCTATCGCTTCCGATGCAGCCATAAAATTTAAACAAAATTCATTAGGTAATGTAAATCCACTCCAATCTTTATTGAGTCTAAAGGTTGAAGCTGGTAGTGAGCAGTATTCATAAATTTACAATCAATGTGATCACAAATTTGGAGTGATTAGTTCCACATCTCAGTATTCTACCAACTAGACGACTAGCGCTGAAATTCATACAGTAGTTGATCTTATAGTAAGCCCAGCCTGCGGAGATTTCTTAATTTTATATGATGATTTCGATCATTTTTGAACTAAAAGGTGCTACAAAAAAGATTCCTAGTTCTAATCATGCTTTAATTTTCCGAACGGCAGCCCTAATAATCTTTCCACTCCTATGACTTCCGATGCAGTCAATAGATTGATACGAAATTCAGAAAGTGAGTCAATTTAAGCATAAAGCAAGTTTGATGAATTTTTAGTTGTAGTACTGATAAAGGGTTGTCATCACGGTGCATTTTATACAGTATTGAAATTATTGCGGGTAGTAGCTCCTAAAGTCTTTCTATTCCTCTAGTTTCCGATGCTGTCATCGCGATGAAAATTTTGGCCACTAACACACTGAGAAATGCTATCTTCAAATTTGCATATGGCGCATTTCACGTGAAAAAAAATCGAGGCTCTGGATTTCGTTCATATTGCGCATAATGGTACTTCTAGAGGATAAGAACGTGGATACACAATTTTTGGTTCCTATAAGATTTAGTTGCCGAGCCATGGGCTTCTGAAAAATGGATGAAATTGATGAAAAGTGATTTTGGAAGCGAATTCTAGGATTCAAAAAAAAATCTAAAAAATACTCATTGGTGTAGAAAATTAACTGTTCTTTTTAATTTAGAAATTAGTAAAAAAATGTGTGAAACCGGAAGCAACAATTTCAACTCGTTTTTTGAATAATTTGGACCAAGTTAATTTTGCTTATTTTTATGGCAAAACAAAGCTTAAAGTATTCTTATTTTATTATAAAAGTTTTAGAATGGGACTGGCAGTAGTTTAAGAGGTAAATGAATTTCAATACATACAAGTCGCATGGGGCGTGGTACCGTGAGCTTGCTTACGACAGCTAGTTGGCTCAAAAATTAAAATTGATATCGAAATAGGATTAGTAGCGCCATCTTTTAGTTGAAAAAGATTTTATTTTCTCATAAAAACCTATTTAATATATATGAAGCCCATATAATATACATATATTGTGCCAAACCATTTCGAATTTCCCCTTATTTTTTGAGTTATTGTTCAGCACTTGCAGTGACGAGATCTTTCGTTGATAAGTTAAACAGTCTTAATTATGTGTATTATGTCTCGATGCGGCTGTCGATGTTTCAATCCTTTCGATTTGAAATTTCATCGGAAGGTTAAAAACCTAAGAAAAATTCCAAAAATGCCAGCTTATATGTACGTATTTGGAAGCCGCAGAAATAAAATGACCGTAGAAACAAATCCAGTAATAAATAAAAGAATCAGTTTAAGAAACGAGAATAAAATTGTAAAAATTGTAAAATAAATTAATTTTCCATAAAAAAGTATTTTTTTTTCGATTAAGTTAATTGGCAGTAGCGATTTTTAATATTTTATCTTCTTTATGTAATTGATATAAATGATACATAATAGTTTTACTACAAATGTTTGGTTTTCACACTCACTAGCTGTCCTAATCAAGCTCCCGGTATCACGCTTAATACGACTTATGTGTATTGAAATTTACCTACCTCTTAAAAACTACTGGCCATCCGATTCTAAAATTTTTCTGATAAAATAAGAATACTTTAAGCTTCATTTTACCATAAAAATAAGCAAAATAAACTTGGTCCAAATTATTCAAAAAACGAGTTAAAATTGTTACTTCCGGTTTCACACAAATTTCTACTTCCGGGTTTCAAATCTAATTTCAAAATTAAAAAGAACAGTTCATTTTCTACACCAATGAGTATTTTTGAGGTTTTGTATATAATTTGACGTTCGTCAAAAGAAGGCTCGTATCGATTGGTGCAAAAAAAAAAAAAAAAAAAAAAAAAAACGTTGAAGAAAAGCAACCGTGACAGGCGAAGAATCTTGAATTTTCTACGCTAGTCTACGAGTCCGAAACTAAATAGCAATCGACGGTATGGGTCTTCCAAGTCGAGCCAAATCCAACCAAAGTTCTTCGCGGACGAAGCCTTGCCAAGAAAACGGTTGCCTATTTCTTCAGAATATCCGATCATGTTGCCAACGTACCACTTGAGCAACGTAGGACGGTCACTTCTGAAGGGTATACAAACATTTGTTTGCCAGAAGTTTTCAGTGAAATGAGGGAAACGAACCGCCAAAGACGAATTATTCTTCTCACACAAAAGATATTTTGAGCGGCGAATCCATCGTATTTATGACCATTCTCGTACATCAAAAATAAGCTCCGTAGTTATCGTTTTTCGACCCCCCAAAAAAGCAGTCAATGGGTTCAAAATGCAAGTTTTGGAGCTACCTCAATGCGAGTGGAAAAAGTGTTCAAGCGCATGTAAAAGATTATTTTGAAAATCAATAAAGGCGTTTCCGAACATAAATTACTTTATTTTTATTAAAATAGAAATAGTGACCCTCGTATCTTTTGCTTGTCAAAGAATAACCAGAAAGAGAAAAATGAAGTCGCAAGTTTCGAAGGTGAAAATCAACGCATAACACGCACGAAAGTCATTGAATGACATATTTGGCTTTTATAGATATTTTAAAATTAGAAATGCAGTCACCAAAATCATCATGTCGATAATTTTTTGTTTCTTTTGTATTTTCCCAGAATGAATTACCCCTTTTTAGTGTTTTTTAATGGGACTTTTGTTTATATAAAAGCTGTTTTCCCTGTTTATGAATAAGCGAACACAAAATTGATTCTTCGACATTAAATTTAAATACTCGTAGTACATTAGGCTTGATATGGTGATATTTTACGAAAAAATGGACTGTTTCGCGTCAATTTATTTGTAGGTATAGTTGTCATAGTCCAAATCTTACCTCAGGCTTAATTTTTCTTGTTGATTCGAAGTTGAATCTTAGGTACTCACCTATAATTGCTGAGTATTTGAAGCTCTAATCAGTCATTAAAACAACCTACTTTTAAGTAAATATCTGCAAGACTAGTTTATAACTTATTCTTTTATTGTTAAAATTAATCAATTACAGGATAGTGTGATTCTGGAATTATTTCGAAACATTTGTATGTTATCTATTCCGAAAAAACTAAAAGAAGTAAAAATTCACTCATAAGTTATACCGTCAAGAGAAAGTAAAGTGCACAGGTTGTCGAAACATCTTCTCCTAAAACATAATGCCTGTGCCTTCTTCTCAACCTTGTACGTGCAATTGCAAATCCGCATCAAGAAGTGATCACTTTTCGCACAATTTAGTAGTTGCCTGCACCACCACCACTTCCACCACCGTATCCATTACGCTGCATCGGGCCATTGCTACCACCGCCTCCGCGGCCATAACCTCCTCGACCGCCCATACCACCACCGCGACCGCGTCCACCTCCCATCATATCTCGTTTGAAGCCTCCACCACCACCGCCACCACCAAAGCGCGACCCGCCGCCACCACCTGTGCGATATCGACTAAAACCACTGTCATTTCCATGGACTGTGCGTGCAAGATTTTCCAGCTCAGGATTTATTTCTTGATTAGCCTCTCTAAGGACCTGTATTAGAGATCGCGATTGTTTCGCGTTATTTCTCGTGAAGAATGCATACGATGTGCCCCGGGAATCAGACCTTCCTGTACGACCGATTCGATGGATGTAGTCTTCGGACGACTGTGGATAATCAAAGTTTATAACATATTTGATTCCATCGACATCCAGCCCGCGGGCCGCTACATCGGTAGCAACTAGGATATTCGACCTTCCAGATCGGAATTCTTTCAGAACAAAATCACGTTCGGACTGCGACTTATCCCCGTGGATAGCCCCGACACGAACTCCAAAACTGCGTATGAATCTGGTAATGTGATCTACGCGTTTTTTCGTTTCAACGAATATTATCACTTTTCCCGGGTCGGTTTCGTCGTAGATCTTTGAAAGTAGCTCCTTTAACTTTGCTTCTTTTTCGGGTTCTCGACAAACTTCAATGATCTGCCGGATGTTGTGATTGGCGGACAGTTCCAGTGAGCCAATGTTTATTTGAATGTTGTCTCCGAGGAAGTCTTCGGCAAGCTTCTGCACTTCACGAGGCCAGGTGGCGCTCCACATTAGAGTCTGACGATCTGGACGAATTTGTCCAAGAATCTTCCGAATTTGGGGCTCGAAGCCCATATCTAACATACGATCAGCCTCATCCAAAACCAAGTATGTGCATCGCTGTAAGTTTGTAGTGCCTGCTTGGAGGAAGTCAATGAGACGACCTGGAGTGGCAATAACAATTTCAACACCTCGCTCTAAGTCACGAGCTTGTCCACCTCTAGCTGCCCCACCGAACACGCATGTATTGCGAACGTATGACGATGAGCCGAAATCCCTAGCCACTTGCTGAATTTGCTGAGCCAACTCACGTGTCGGAGCTAAAACGAGGGCAATCGGACCATCACCCCGTTTCAGAGGTGGCTGGTTGTTAATGTGAACAATAGCTGGCAAAATATAGGCTAGTGTTTTACCTGATCCGGTCTTCGCAATACCAACCATATTAAAGCCACTTAATGCGATCGGCCAGCCTTGAGCTTGAATGGGAGTGGGTTCCGTATACTCTTGTCTGCGAATTTCATTCATGCAATAATCAGGAAAACAGGTCTCTTCAAATTGTTGAATAGGATTGGGAGCTGGTCCCTTCACAGTGATTTCTTTCTCCCTTCGATACTTCTCCACCTCATAAGGCGATCGAGTTGATATTTTAGGATGTGGAGTATAGAAGTTTTTCTTAAACGGTTCAAGTCGAACGTTGGACCAGTCAACATCAAACAGGTCATTTCCGTTTGTGTCATTTTTACCTTTTCCGCCAGCCATGCCACGGGGGACATCCCGTCTTTGTATGCGACCTGTTCGTACGCCACCACCATCCCGACTCCGACCAGCACCACCACCACCGCCGCCACCTCGTCCACCTCCACGACTATCGCCGCCACCACCACTACTACCATTTCTATCACGATTACGAGGAGGCATATCTGGATTTAGATCTTGCTCTATCTGGCTACCAAAAGAATTTTTTACTGATTTATGCTGATTCAAAAACTTCGAATCCAATTGATTAGTTTGACAAACAGCTAACGAAGAGTGCTGGTGTATTAATCGTCGAAAAACGCTCACGAATGTGCTAATAGATGGGAGCAGCTGAAATTGCGAAATTTGTGAATGCCTGAAGGTAGCAAGCGATAGCAATGTAAACGGTCCTCGTTTCGAAGCTGCAAAGCTAAAAACATGAGAACAGCATCTTAGGACAATTGATATTATTTTGAATGTCACAATAGTCGGGTACAATTCCCATGTCAGGAATTGATAGGATTCCCAACAAATTTCTCAATAGTGCCATCGTTGATGAAATTGAGAGCCGCATGGTTAGAGGGCGGCTATATTTAGTTGATTGTGCCACTAGTTTTTCAGTAGATTTCATGATTTGCAGTGTTTTTGAATAAGCGATATAAAAGTTCATAATAAAACGTAAATGGAATAAGTCAGCATTCGAACCACTTTTTAATTCGATTTGCTTCAAATCAAATTCGACGAATAGTGCATGTGAACTAATGCATCGAGGAATTAAATACAAAACTTAAAATTTTCAATAACAGTAAGCAAAGTGAAGTACATTTACAAAAAAAAATAAAGCTCATTTTCCGTTTGTATTTAAAATATAAGTAATTCTTTCAAATTTTTACATATATGCACTGCTGAAAATATTCAAAACATAGTGGCAGTCAACATCAACGACAACAGAGGACTGATAGAAGTCGACCAAAATCTTTGTTATTAATTACACTTTACATAAATCGGGAATCGTTTCCGAGCTATGATCCCGGGCAGCTACTAATTAGGAATGTCGCTTTGCCCAGATACAGCCGACCCATTCCAGCGGCAGATTTTAGCTGGTCGGTTGATGGTTTTGCGGCTGAATGACGGGAGAAGTTTGCCATGGCTGGTTAGTTAGTCGACGTCAGATGGCAGGTGGAGGAGTGGTGGAAGTGGCATTAGCAAGGCGAGTCGGATTCCACAGTACGTCAGGAAGAACATTTGACGGCAATTAGTAGTTGATACACACGCGCAAGGTCTACAGGTTCGCCTGTTGGAACAAGCATGTTGCATTTTAGTCATCCGTTCTTCCATCAGTGTCAGCCTTCGTATCGATGAACACATATCCTGGTATTGCTGGCGGTCGAATCCGAAATGGCTGGCACCATGGACCTCCAACTGCTGTACCATCTGAATTCGATAAATGAACCATCCTCGCAAGCGACATAGGCGCAGAGTTCAGCGCATTGATCTGCTGTCTTTCTGTGGAAACTTACGTTACCGAATGGATTTCAAAGCAATACTTTTGTAAATGCCGGTCAGAAACACACTCACGTCCGCACAGTTCACACATTTCAATAACCACGTTTCTCTCGAGCTAAATGCTGATCACACATGTATCCTTCAATTCGATTCAGACACTTTAAACTGCATTTTTAAATTACTTTTGCGTACAATTACTTGACTAGTAAAAACTCGAACTCGAATTTAGACGATGTACACACTATGCTTTATCCTTACTATTTATTCTACTGATGTCGGGAAGAGAGAAACGAAGGTTAACCTTTTGAACTGCGTGATGTGCTTAAAAAGCTACGAACTCATGCGTTGGTATTGATTATATATCATTGGTGTCGCAGTTCCCTTCAGACTTATTTTTTATAAACGGTCGATGATCGGAATTAGCATTCCGATTGCACATATTGCATTAGTTTTCAAATGCACCTAGTTCGGAAGACACGACGTCTTCTCAAGTTGAGCCATCATACTATTCGCAGTGAGTACACAGTGAAATAGCTCAGTGGTGCACGTCAGCAAAAGATGTTAGCAATACTATACTTAATTTGAGCCTCAAACAACATTTGACATCTATGAGACTAATACTAAGCATCCAGGTTCTCTAGTAATAATTTGAGAATACCAACTGTGTAGTGTTCACATATACTAAAGTTGTACAACAGATTTGTGCTACGATCGTAATTCGAAGGACATTTTGTACAATCTGATTAATACATATGATATGACCCTATGTGTTGCATAAAGTCATAACTGCCTTTTGCAACATTTTCCCTGGATGGTATGCAGAAAATGTATTTGCGGCTATTTTTGCGTCGTGAACGGAGCGACTTAATCGATTTTGAGTGAGATTTAGGTTTTGTAAGTTGATATTTCGCCCACGAAAGACAAAATGCGCATAAAACATTGTTACCACCAGATGAATCTAGTTCCTGTTCGCAAAACAAGATCCAAAAGGACAAAAATTACTGGTTAGAGTTCTTTTGTAAAAGCAACAAAATTACGTAATATGAATTAGGAAAAAATCAAGAGTAAAGGTTATTAAAATTTTTAAAAATCAATATGCAAAAATACCTTTGCCCAAATTAGAAAGGTTAATCATGAATGAGGCGATTTTGATCTAAAGGCAATAATATACATATAATATTTTTACTATTGAGAAACAGTGCGACTTTAGGATTTAAGACGACTACAGAAACTTGACTAGTTTAGCTTTGCTGCACTTAAGACAACAGGAATTATCAAGCAATGTAATTATTTTCTTTACAAGCTATTGCAACTTGCTTTGGTTATAATTTCAAGAGAGAATCTGGCAGATCAAAGTAAAAACAAACTTTTTTACATATTATGGCCGAAAACTACCATATCTAAAAAGTGGATACTTATCATTAACAAAGCTCAATGACCAATTCGGTAATTAAATTGCCGTCACGGGAAATAGCCACACTTAACAAGAAAATTACTCCGTACCTACAGTCGGGATACCCAGTGCCTCTATCGCAACATTAAAGACATATTATTTACGAAGTAACTTCAAATAGTAAAATAATTCAACTAACCGAAAAGTCGATAAAAGAAGAACTGAGAAATGGAAACAGGATGACTTATCAGGTAGTTTTAAGAATTTTCCAATTAAGGTCATGAAGGTAGTGAAGTGATTCGCCCTTACTCCACTTTTCTCTGTGAGAGATCTTGCGCTCACTTAGATTTAGTGTATGTACAAATAGTTTACACAAGTTTTTTAAGAGTTGTCTAGGCCTCGTGTGCTCTAATCGGGAATCTAAAAATATCCACTAATATCAGTGTGTTAGTCTATTTTGTCGAAGAGCTTTAAAACTGTCGCATATCTATTTTTCGATCCTGAAGCCCTTATTGTCCACGTTTCTAATGTACCTGTAGAATTTGTTTGATAGGTTTTGAGGTTCGTCCGAATGCAAGACTTCCGTATGGTAATGCCGGTCTTATTACTTTTATGTAAATTAGTGAATTATTAGTTTGGATGAAAACTGTTGGAGGTGCTGCGTTTATTTGGTGTTTGTGTGCTGTCCAAGTTAGTCAATCATCGAAAGTTAGTCCTAAGTACTTGGCTATCCGTTGTCTTTCAATCAATTAGTTTTCTTATTGTCCGTCTCCTCTTTTGCATGATGAGACCTGCCTGGGTTTTGTTTGAGTTTATCTCAATCTCCCATTGTAGTAAAGTAGGAGTAAATACACAAGAAGCGTTTTTATGGATAGTTGCAGATTTGAAGTGAGGTCTTCTGTTTGCCAGAACGTGTGGAAGATGCAAAAGTTTAGGGGTGTCTGCTGTGCATATATTATACAATAGGGGATCGAGATCTTTGGGGAACTCCAGCTGCAATTTGTCTCTCGAATTAGAAGTGTTTGTAAATTCTAACACAGAATTGTTTACCCTGGAGAAAATATCCAATAGTCTGAATAAGAGAGAGAGGTATTCGAAACTCATGCAATTTTGAAAATTAGTCCTGTGTAGCAGATCTTCTCGAAGGCGTTCGCTATATCGAACTTAACTAGCCCAATCGATTTTGTTAGGTTAAGCTTTATTTGTATGTTTTGGACCGCCCTTGCTAGGTTAGAGTTCTGTGTAGAAAAGTGGCTTGAAGGCAAACCACTCTTGTGGGAGAATATTATCCTCGGAGGATTTTTCGCTCAGTGTATCGTAAACGCATTCAACTAATTTAGCTATGGGTGATAGGAGGCTGATTGGTCTGCAGTTCTAGGAGAATGTTAAGTTTTTGTCAGGTTTCGATAGAACGATAATAGCTGCTGCTTTCTATGCATTTGGGTATGTATTTGAGTATCTAGTCTGGAAGGTATATCAAGCAAATATCGTAACACCAAACGGAAAACTTCAGGATACCCTACATAGATACACAAAAGAACTCTTGTTCGTTAAGCCCTCACGAAGTTTGTGACCTGCTCGCTGACCTTTCCAGGAAGTATTTTATTCATCTATAAGCTTATCTAACATTCCTTTCTCTCGAACATATCAAATACCGGCTGTGAAATGTATTTAAAGGCCCAAATGTATTTAACGGCCCCCACTCACGAGCAGTCCATCCAAAGTCCATGGACTCAGGCCATCGGGCCTTTTTTTGGCTCGACCGTGTGTGGGAAAATAGTAGGGCGAATTTGGACAATCGATAAAATTGACTAATCGTGAGTGTTGAAGCCTCAGACCAAACAAAGTGGGAAACTTTGCTTTGCACGCTGACCTGTGACAAGCTCATTGATTGTTTCTGTGATTATTTAATTTAATCGAAAGTTTCGGCATAATGGATAGTGGTGGCCATGATTTTGTTTTGGAAGTTATCGAATAATATAGGTCACATGAATGTATATTATATTACTTGGCCCAAAGCCAGCAACCGCTTGCGAAGTACCGCAAAGTAGCGGTCAATTTTTCGTGAGGAGTGATAGTTTGGCTCATATTTGTATCCTTTCGTTTGATAAATGGGGTGACAAACTATAGCAACGTGTTATATGTCGTATCATCCGTTCTTAAATAATTTTTCCAATCAGAAGAGTTAATTTACCAAATTTTACAATTTTTGCCACTTCCTTTTGGCTATCGTTGCTTTATGTAGATGCAACTTGCAATTGCAAAAAAACTCCTCCATATGCTTGATCCATTATTAGATTAAAAATAATTTTTTCTTCAAGTTTATCTTTATTTTTTCTAAATTAATGACAGAAAATGAAATGGACTGACTAGATCGAGACTCTATCGTGAGTGGCGAGCTAAATTGGACTTAAATCAAACGGACTCAAGCCAAATGGGATCAGGCCATTTGGACTGCTCGTGAGTGGGGGCCTGAGCTAGAGAGGAGATTGCAAATGCCATCAAAGACCTTAACGTCAACAAGGTTCCCGGTCCTGCCTGGCTACCTCCTAGTTTCATACTCGAGTCGCTTATCTTGCCCATGCATTTAATTTTCAATAAATCACTTTTATGCGGGGTTTACCCCTCCTTCTGGAAATTCTCCCATCTGACGCCGATTTTTAAATGTGATGGTCAATTGATCATTACAGAGGTATTCCAATACTATCAGCATTGTCTGCAAAAAATTGTCTGAGATAAGATCACTACTCTAATAGAACCTCTTCTGAGCGAACAGCATGGTTTTAGCAAAGCCAGATGAACTACTACCAATCTCGTGATTCTCGTCTCAGATGTTCTCTGTGGCATGGAAAAAGGGCATCAAATTGATACAGTTGACACAGACTTCAGCAATGTCTTTGATTTCCTTGATCATGAGATTCTTCGAATTAAACTGCAGAAATTTGGTATCTCGTATCTCTTATTAAACCAGTTAGACTATTTATCTTCAAAATAGGACGCAGTATGTTAAGTTTCAGGGTATATTGTCAAAATAAAACAAGTTTCATCAGGTGTACTACAAGGTAGTCATTTGGGACCACTTTTATTCAATATTTTCATATCGAATTTTTCTGAAGTTTTATGACATTCCTCACCTTTTTTATGCAGATGATCTGAAAATAAACGTCACAATTAAATAGAAATCAGACTCAGTTTGCCTGCAAGGTAAACTGTTATCTCTTGAGCAGTGGAGCAAACAAAATAAATCTTCGCTTAGGATACTCATATAATCCTGCTTTACTTTTGATGTTATAAAGAGCTTGATCAATGTTGTGTCCCTATCCAATATGATAACCTTCTACGAATCAGTAAGGCGGACGAGGCACACACGTTTACTGAATGGACACCGACACCATACAGTTTACGCCAACAATGAGCCAATGAACAAGATGCTGCAAAATATTCAACAGCTTCGCAAAATGCTGTTCCCCAACCATTTTCAGACCTATGTTTAAAACAGCTCTGACTAAGATGCTCACGTCATAAATGCCCCTATCCAAATGCTTACCAAAGATGAGTATATTATTCTAATTTTTGTTGTATTTTTCATCATGTACATTTCAAATGTATTTAAATTGTTGAATATTAATTGTAAGTGTTTTTGTACGCCTTGTTTGTTTAAATAAATAAATAAATATTGTCTATCCCAAGCCAAGGTCAATCAAGAATATTTTACTACTTTGGGATATAAACAATAGTTTAAGATACCCTATTTAAATACACCTCCACATGCACAGAAAACATGTCTTAAACCTTCATTTTATTACACGGATTGGTTAGCTTTTGTAAGTCGTGCCAATTGCTCAGGAGAAAAATAGGATCAAAAATAATCAGCGATTTGTTATTCAACTGATTCAGAAAAAAAAAACAATAAAATTTTCAGTTGAGTAATGTGCATTTGAAATCATATTATTTTATTACAATTTATTGAGGAAAACTATTGTGGCAAGGGCGATTTTCGTTAAAAAATCGAACCATGAAACATCAATAAATAAATCCAGTAAAAGCAGAAGGGTATAAAAAGGTATTTCTCATATCCCTAAATTATTTAATTATTGAATGCGAAGCAGCGATAACCGGAATTCACACATTTTCTTAATATGGGAACTAAATACTGATTTTTTTGGGCATGGGAATAATTTATAATCGTCTTCTCATAGATGGCATTAGTATCATCTGTATTTTTTCTAATCTTTCGTTGTACGGATTTGGAAGGTGTCTGTTTTTAGCTGCTAAACACAGTATAAGACTTTTATTTAGTATTTATATCGCAGGAAGTTCTTCTCCACTACTAGGTTTTGAAAAAAGCTACAGAAACATGCAATTGGCTTGCGGACATCATCGGAAGATATTGGTTCCAACATTCCAAAAGTGGTGATTTGGACGTCAACGATAAAAGACGCGATGATGACCCAAAAAAGTTTCTGGATGATATAGATTATTGTCAAGCTCTTAAAGAATTATTCTGGCGATGAAAAATGGATAGATAAGATAAACCTAAACGAAAAGTTGCATGAGAAGTCAAGTGAAACAGGACCATCACTCCCAAAGTGCAATACTCACGGGTCAAAGTCATACTCTGCATTTGGAGAGACATGCGAGACGTGGTCTACTGAGTTGCTAAAATCTTCAGAAACAATCGATTTTCAACGTTATCGACTTCAACTAATCCGTCTGAAACGAGCTATTCAACAAAAACGGCCGGAATCGCGCGACAGGCACGAGAATCTGAAGCAGCACGACAGCACGTTCGAACATACCTAGAAGGAGTGTAATGGGAGGCCTCGCCAGATTCACCAGACATTGTGGCCAGTGTTCCCACTTTCAAATTTTCAGCTGTATCAAATTTCTTCAAAAAGTGTAGCAATGTTGATACAAATGTATCAAAAGGTTCCCAAAAGTGTATTTGGGTCGAGGTATGGAAACTATAAATTATAATACTATATTTATTGAATAATATAGAGTCTAAAAAAATATCACAAATTACTTCCGCTTATTGTTTTCATCTGTATATTGCCATTAATATTGAAGCCACACAAAATAAAATGTGGGTTCTTTGCGAATGTAAAATTTTTTGGAAATTTTCACAAAATCAGTACGGAGCGCTGTGTATTTTGAAGGGAAGGGGCTGTTTTAAATTTAAAAAAAAAAAATATTCTTCGACTTTAAAAGGAGCCATACAGCTACCGAAATACAGATGATTTGATGAATATGATGAATAAAAGGATATGTTTTGGGCATTGTTTGGTTTCTTATTATAAGGTACAGCTATTAAAGTCAACATGAAGAAAGGCGGCAGATGACATTGATTCACCTAAATTGTTTTCAACCAAACTCGGTTAATCCCAAAACACTTCAACATTCATTTTTCCGTTATTATTTAAATAGCTTGAAAACTTCCAATCTGCAGGGTCATCACATATTAGATATCTTTCGTAGTTCAGAGTGTAAAGTAGAATGAAGTCGGCAGTTTTTAATGCTAGAGAGAGATTTGGTAGGCTCATGGCATCAATATTTAAAAAAATGAATTTATTTGTTCGATGACAAAATGTATCATTTCGTCATAATTCAGTGTGTTGCTGTATCATTGTATCAAAAATATAAGTTTCAAATAAAAATGTATCAATATGATACAAATGTATCAAAAGTGGGAACCCTGATTGTGCCTACTATTTGCCTCGGTCAATGCAGTCGGTACTTACTGGGAGCGTTTCAACTCATATGTAAGCATAAAAAAATTGATCGATGAAAACGCTTCGAAAGTAATAGAATTCATACTCAAGGAATACGCTTATTCCACGAAAGATGGCCGAAGGTTGTCGCTTCAGAGGGAAACATTTCGAATAAATCATTAATATTTTCTTTCATAATTTGTTGTTTTTTTCTACATTAAACAAAATTAAAACTTATTCCTATGCCCAATAGTTAACCACCTGAATGGTTCTGACAACGGGCGCATCATTTATAATAATTTATTATTTATTCATGTACCTATATACTTAAGATTGTTTTAAATGCCCGCGCAAGTCTCTTGTCCATGAAACAACGCAGATTAACAGGAAATGTTACTTGACAAGACGACAGTTCCTCATACAGAAATCACAGTTTCCTTTGACGCAACGATATCATCTAGGCAGAAGAACAGTATTGAAGAATTTTGAAGTATTGAATAATTCACACCATCTTCTTCAGTTCTAGTCAGAAGCGTCTAGTACTTTTTGCAGCAATAATATCGAATGTAGCGAGATGATAGTTTCTTACAATTCGAAATTTCAGAAAACAGTTATATTTATATCAGAATACGACAACTTCTGTGCATTACCTGATTAAGAGATTGTATCGGGGAATAAACGAGACTGCCCATATTGTACTCTCAGGGTATTAGTGCGAAAGTACATGCATCTAAGTTCGACCTTGGTACAAACTTTAAGTAACATGAGGATCAAAAGAAAGAAGAAAAGGACATGGCTTATGTATGGACTTATAAAATTTTTTAGGGTTTTTAAAATTCGAATTTGCATAAGTATCATGCCCACTATTTATAAGAGTGTGTCAAGGCCAAATTCTAACCAGAAAGTAAGTGATCTTAAATACGATTCTATGAGAATTCTTGTACTACTTCGTGATCGAAATTCGTAATAACTCAGGACAGATAGGCAGTAAAAGCTATGTTTTGCGTAGCCACACACATTTATTGATTTCTTAAATTTTCAAAGAATCCATGACTTCAATAATTTTATCTTGTCCAAGAAACAATCTTTAAACACAGCTGCAAGAAAAGAATTCCCTCCCGCCGTGCCCAATTCACAATAAGCATCCCAACATAAATATTTTACGAATATTTTCAAGTTATGTTTGATAGTAAAATTACGTGTCAGTTTCAAATTTCGTTTTCGCAGCCCGAGAATAATTCTATCCACTACCCTCATTTATTTAGCATTCTCAATACTAATTTGCATATTTTGAAACCACAACAACCGATCTAATATAATCGGGAATCGAAAATACCTAAACCTTCACTCAAAATCCGAAAAAATGGCTCCAATGGCGTCGCAGCCACTGTCGCTCAACTTGTTCCGTTTTCCACACAAACGCGAGATTTTTCGCGTAGACCGGCATTTTGTTTTGCATATCCCCGGAACTATGTGTAAATGTTTTGAAAGATTTTGGTCGCAACGAAGCTCTACTACTCAAATAACACGAATATTCACAACAATTGTATCACAGGTCGTGCAATTTGTAAGTTTCGTGTTTTCATAAAGCCACAATTTGTTGAGAAAATTGCCGAGTCCGATGAATTTCTACCCGAACCAGGGGAACAATTTACCTTGGTGCATGCAAGCACGTCAGCTGTACCCGTACGGCAATTCGATAGAAATTCATCATTTCAATTTGACTCCGACTATAATATTCACTCGAAATTAGAAGGAAATGATAATGGACACTGGTTTTTGGATATTTACCTGAAATTCCGGAGTAAATTCACGATTTTAGGACACTGATTTTACACGATAGCTACCACGAACTAGATCAAATTCACAGTCTGACGAGGCAAACGACTTGACAGCAAATGACAAAAGCGAAAGGAGACGATTGCGGTCGAACTCGATCGATAGATGGGGAGGAAAATTTGAGGTGGTATTGGTATTTTTTTCTGATTTGATCGATAGATGGATGCATGCAGGTCGACATGGCAACGCTGTAAAAAATGTTTTTAAATTGCTGACAACTAGATGACTCTGTTAGAGTTCGAAATTCACTTATTTTGGAAAGGGCAGCGCTGCCCTACTGAGCGCAAAAGCGGTATCTAAAAAAAAATTGAAAGCTTGATTTTTTTTACTTTAGAAAGCTTAAAACAATACGCATCTAATGAACTAAACCTTTTAATGGTATCTTATTCGAAGCATATAGAAAACACCTTAAGAAAGTTTTTTAAATCTAAGTACCCGATGGTATCCAAGAGCGGAAGACCGCTCACCGAGAAAAGTGGAGTAAGGAGAATCCTCCACTAGCTCTAAACGAACCCAGTTCCTCATCGCCTATCTCAATTTTACCTATTTGGTCGCAACGAAGCTCTACTACTCAAATAACACGAATATTCACAACAGGTCGTGCAATTTGTAAGTTTCGTGTTTTCATAAAGAAGGAACATTTTTACATAAATAGAACTGCCGCGATCATGGAACGCCAGACAAGTTTGGTTTAATCACTAAGGGAATGAGAGGTTTATCAATATTACTACTTTTACAAAACTTCAATTATCTCGAAACTCGTTTTCTTTGAGATACCGCTTTTGCGCTTAGTAGGGCAGAGCGGCAATGAGCAAAATATTTTAGTGTTTCTAGTTAAAATTTTCAATATGCCGCCATTCGTTTAATTTTGCAGTTCTACATTTGTGGCGCACGAATTTCTTAGTACGTCATATAAGTCCAGATAATAATTTTTGATTAGCCTACAATATTCTTTTCGAATTGTTTCTTTGTTGCAACATTGTCATCCATTCGAACTGCAATAAAGAGCGAATTATACTTATTCTCTTCTCAGAGTGTGCTCAATGCAAGTTTCAATACAATTGATTTCCTTTTGTATCATTTTATTTGTTTGTAAATTCAGTAATGGATCTTTCACAACGTAGTTTCTATTCAACAAGTTGCAATACAACGCACTACAAGCTTCAAAAAAGCATTAGTTTTGTACACTCTTTAGCAAATGCAATATTTTATTCATTCAGTAAACAGCGAATCAAAATATATGTACTCTTTGCGCAATTAGCAAGTGCATTCGAATTCTGCGCATTCTAGTTCTAAATATAATTGTGTGTTCAATTCGAACGATTAAGCTTGTTTGTTTATCATTTCACTGCAGACAGGGTTCGCGATAGCATCAAAATACAAATAGGGAGGTAACTTGCAAATTTTATTTCAGCCGAAATGTAATAAATGGTTTTTTTTTATTTTATCTAAACAGGTGAATTGTTTTTCGCAGCAACATTTAAGCTAGGTGGCATTGATATGAGCATACTAATCCCCATTTTCACCATTAAACAAATTCTTACTGCAATTTTCTATGTTTTTACTGTTAATTTTCAACTATAGTTATTTTTTTTAGTATTCTTATAATTGCGGTACCGCTGTAAAGACGCTTAAAAATTCACCATGCTTGACATGTTACAATTCCCCGCTTTGCACAACCACCATTGCTGTCTCGTTCCGGCTTATGACTGGTACGGAATTGACAACGGCCAGTCCCGTCCGAACAACATGGCTGACGAGGCTGTTGACGGTTTGCTGAGACGTCCGATGTCGCTCTATAAACAGTGTGTTGCCGCGTACGTCGCGAGTTTAAATTACAATGTGGACACTTTAGAACGTGTCAATTACTTGCAACTACTACCGCCGATCGTCCTGGCCGACATTTACGTGAAGGTGGGTCGCGAAATTCCTGTGCGGGATGCAATCGCGCAGTGGTCCATTCGTTGGTTTCTCTGTCTTCGTTGGGGACGCACGCACCTGGTGCTCCCCTGGCCTAGAGGGCAGTGTTTTGTTTTTGCCCTGTCGTGTCTGTGCATGATTTGTGATGGTGTATGCGTGTGGTGATTTATACCTGTGTGGGCTTTTGTTTGTCAAATTGCAAGGAACTGTCAGAACCGTTTGCGAAGATGTGGTTAGACGTGTCATGCGAATTTTGCTTGTTTTGTTCAAATTCCACAATATGGATAAGTTTTGCAAAATTCCTAGCGTAAAGAAAAGGTTAAATGTCTTGCAGGTCCGAAAGAAGCTACCAGCGCATCTGATCTCGCTGCTGTGACAGACAATCAGATGCTTGGCGCAACGTTCTGGATGTCTGCCAGGTCGAGTGAAAGGAGAGAACGTTTCTTGTTAATCGTCGACGTTGCCTGCGTTGCTGCCTGTGCTTCCCACACGGAATTCGAAATTGTTTTCGTTTTCACGACATAACTTTTGCTTTGCTGTATTTGATGTAAATTTGTTTTAATTCGAGCTGCGCTGGCTTGCGCGCTGTTTTTCTGATGTTTACTTAGTCTAGAGCTGATATGACCGCTCGCTGGGAGCTGATAGTAAACGATTGCTATGTTTGAGACAATGGACAGAATTTTATTTGTGCTCGTTCGATTCTGCAAAAGTTTGAGGCTTTCGCGCGATTGTCATGATCTTTGACTTATCTGTAGAGGAAGCATCTAGCTTGGCTGATAAGAACCACTGTTTGCGCTGCATCATATACCGAAGGTCGATCAAACACTTAGCTTATTCTTAGCAGCGAATTCCATCCTCTCCCAAAAGAAAAAAAAAGTTACTTGCTAATGATAGAGGTCTGTTCCTTATTTGCTGGACTATTTGGCAGATAATTGATCGACTCCGTATCGCTGTGTGGTCTGTCTAGTTTCACAGCACCTAGTACAATGATTTTGGCTTAGTGGTGCCAGTGGACAAGAGTGATTGGAAGGTTATGTGTAAAATACAACTTTATACTGGTTTAGACTGACACCGATGTGGGAAATCAAAATGCTACTATCTAATGGGACCCAGAAAAAGTCTGCAGATGTGAGCTAGATTCAATACCTAGCGACAGTTATGTGTGATGAACAAAAGAACTTTCACTTTTCAAAGTCTCCGGTTTGGCTGCGTTTACCCTCTGGATGACGAGCTTGAAAAGAAAGTGGTCTCGGTGTTAAATGAGCACTCGAGTCTAGCACAACGAGTTTTGTGATGCGCTTTATGAATCGAATAAGTAGAATTGGGTCAAAAAGCCATCTAGCACTCTATGTCTCTGTAATTTGTCAAAATACTGATGATTTGGTCATGTTGCTTATGAATAGTTTTGATGTAGATGTTTTATAGCAGGGGTGGGCAAACGGTCGATCGCGATCGACCGGTCGATCGCGAACAGTTCGACAGTCGATCACAGACATTTTAAATAATTTACTAGGTTAATTTTAAATGTGTACTAAAAATTTAGTAGACGATGAAACATGAAAATTAATTAATATGCTTCTATTCCATTCTACTCGTTCTACTGTATGTGTACGCACCTCGAAACAGAGAATATAAGGAAATGAGAATAGCCGAGAGAAATAAAGCATTTAGCTTAGACATGCAAAGCAATTGATGTATAGTTGATTTGACCAGTTGGCTACATTTTTTGCTCGTAAAGTCACTGTATTTATTCAGTACATTTAGGAATGGGCCTTGGCCTAATAAATCCAATAGGACAGGTCACGCAGTTTCCGTTCACACAAAAATTCGTAGAGCATAGGTAGCGGAGATACCAAAGGGAATATCTGAGATAGCTATGCTCTCGATTTGTTCAATTTATCGATTTATATCATTGTAGTAAAACTACTTCACTAAATCTCGTATACGTACACGGTTGTTTCATTTCCTTAAATCTCCCTGTTCTAAAGTATACACTTTATATTTTTCCTTCCCGCTATACACCTTGTCTGCATTTGCATTCGTCTCTCTGCTACCGAAATAGTAAACTGTCGCACACAACACAACAAAGGTTAATCTCAATTAAAATTATTAAATATTCCATATTTAATAATTTTAATTTTAGAAAAATAAAAATAATTAAGAAAAAAAACATACAATTTCCGTAATGAATGGGAAGAGCTTTATTTTTTTTTACTATGAAAAAGGATAAATACCTATGTGTGATATGTCGTGTTACAGTCGCTTTGCCCAAAAAAAGATATCTCAAAAGACAATTTTCGAGATTGCCAACAAATTATGAAAATGATTATCTTGTTAATACCGAATTACAAACAAAAAATAAAAGCATTAAAAAATCAAATAACCACACAGCAAATTTTGTTTCAAAAGCCTATGCAGTAATCTAAAATATATTTTGGCAAAACAACTTTAAATATAAAAGTTAAATCCTCAATGCAACTATAGAACTGTAACTTGTCGTATTGAAGATATGAATCAAAATGTAACTCAATAACTAAAAAATGTCATACAAAGTTACCGTTTTTTTGTTGCAGTTTGACATGTCAGCAGATAGCACTGGTACTGCACAATTCATTGTTTCTATAAGAAAGGTTTTTTTCCGATTTTTCCGTAAAAAAAGAATTTTTAACAATACTTTTGACAAAGGGAACAACGCGAGGTTCAGATATGATGACAACTTTTTATGCCAATTTTTTGCATAAATTGGTTAATATATCTACTGACGGATCACCTTCTATGATTGGTAGAAATTTTAGATTTTAGCCCTTTGCAAACAAAATGAACAGTTTCCTGATTACATACATATTATCTCATTGCATAATTTATAATAATGCCGTAAGGCTGGTACTGGGTTAGTCGTGAAGCTAAATTTTGACCTGTCTCCACTATCTGGACATTCTTTCGAGTGGAAATTTTGACAGCGAATAAAAACGGAGACACTGCTTATTTCTGGTGGATAGAATGTGAATAATTTCAATTTCCGATCTATTTTGTTATTGAAAGGACATCTGCACAATTCAATTTTCAAATTGATACACCAAATGCTACTTTTTAGCTCGAAAGAATGAACTGCACATACTAAATTGGCGTGAAATGACTGGAGACATGTGTCAAAGCCATCTGCGTTTTCAAAGCGAAAGCATCTTCCAAGAATTTTTTCACGCTTAAAAGTGAGTACAACTCTTGCTTATTTTCAAGCTAAATTTTCGGCGAAACGAATTTCACGTGAAAATTCGCATGAAAATTTAACGTGAAATCGAAGAAAGTACTAAGCTTTAGGTGGCTCATCTGAGCAAGCTTTTTGCAAAGATTTCTAAATCTTTTGCCTGAAATTATTGCTTTTTTTTGGGCACATTGGGAGAAAAACATGACCGATTGGAAGATCCAGTAGGGGTAGAGAAATTAGCATTTCTTATGGATTTTATGGGCCGTTACAACTCGCTTAGTTTACAATTACACGGAAAAGGAAAATATATTGTTAACTTGTTGAGCCCGGTAAATGCTTTTAAAGTCAAAACTTTTTGCTTCACAATTAAATAGGCAAAATTTTTAAATTTTTTTTCATATTTAGAAAAACATATTAAGCTTACTGGTTATATTAAACTTAAGGACATCCTTCAGTTCGCGAAAAAGTCCTAGGTCTTCGATGGCCGCTTGGATTGAATTTTTTTTTCTCCTGACTCATTTATCTGGTATCACTATGGACCAATAGGTCTATGTGTGGCCTTGTGCCAACCAGTACAACCTCACTTATTCTACTGGTCAATGTAATATTGAAATACTTTGTCCTGAATTGGAAAATTTTATTCAAGAATTCGAGGCACGATTTGCAAACCTCAACAGCCTTCAACCGATTTTTGAATATATTTCATTTCCTTTTGGAGTACTCGACAACGAGGATATTTCATCAAATCTAGCTCATTCTTTACAATTGAATTCATCGGATCTAGAGTTAGAAATTTTAGCAACAGCACGTGCAAATGAAAATAATTTTTGGATTTTATTACCATAAAAAATATCCATTATTGAGATTAGTGGCAATGAGGATATTTGCATTTTTTGCTCCCATTTATCTATGTGCTTCCATTTATCTATGTGTGTGGTAGTTCAGATGAAAAACATCAAATCATAATTTAGGAGTTCTCTGACTGATGACTACTTAATGGCATTTATTCGATTGTGCATCAGTGCTTACAAGCCTAACTATACAATACTTTTTGATGAAATGGATTGCCACGCATGTACATCAAAAATTAATCCAAAATATTTATTAATAAAGTACATTACACAAACAAGTAAATATAATCTATTTAATATATTAATATCAATGAAGATCTTAATTAAATTATTATTTGTTTTTAATTTAACCCGTTTTCGAAGTCGATCGCGCATAAATTTAAAAAATTAATGTCGATCATACCAGTATTAAGTTTGCCCACCCCTGTTTTATAGTAATAGATTAAAGTATTTTTGGACTGGAAGTATCATGTGCAGTTTCTAAATCGATTAGTAAGGTAAACTATTCTATGGTGGTGGGTAAATGCGTTTTAATTACTGTTTGCTTTGAAATATATAAAAGTATTTCGGCAACATGCCTAGAAAAACTAGTCAGTTCGATTGAAACTTGTATTGACATACCGAAAATGTAAATGTAATGATGATCTGAAGACAAAAGCTATCATAGCTACAAAGAAATAATGGGAAAGCGTCACGGAAAAAATTATTGCAATAGTAGGGTAACTGCAGTAGCTCTCCGGACAGTGCTAGTTATCCGGAAACTCCGACTCAAATGTTCACTTTCTAGGAAATAAGGTTCACATTCTGATATTTTTCCTTATTTGACTAATTCTTATGTGCCTTTCGATTTGAGAGAACAAATAAACAATCTGCAGCCAGCCTACAATGTGCTAACCATTTGAAGTCTGCATGCTTTTTTTTTTTTTTTTTTTTTTTTTTGTCAAAGTCGTGTGTCACGTAATTTTTTGCTTGTGGAAGGAGTCAGTACGGGCATACCTCAGGGTGGAGTCCTCTCTCCCCTGCTGTGGAACATCACGGTGAATACTCTTCTAATGAGGCTGGACCGCGCCGGCTGCAAAGTGATAGCTTATGCAAACGAGATAGCTGTAGCAGAGTCGGGAAAGTATTTATCTACGCTATCAGAGAGGCCAACTCATTCTCTTGACATACTTTCACGTTGGAGTCGTGAGTGCGGCTTGAATGTAAATCCTAATAAACCGGAACTAGTGCTGTTTACAAGGAAGTACAAAGTTCCTTCTTTTGAGTCACCCAAATTGAATGGGGTCTCCATTAACTTGAGCCAGAGGGCAGGTACTTAGGGCTGATCCTTGACTCGAAGCTACTATGGACCTACAATGTAGCAGAAAGAGCTCGGAAGGCTTTCAATGCACTTTACTGCTGTAAAAGGGCCATAGGAGCGAATTGTGGACTACAACCTCGTACTATTGCTTGGCTTTACACTGCTGTGGTTGAGCCAATTCTATTGTTTGGGGTAGCGTTCTGGTTGCAGGGTGCTATAAAGGCTACCTGCAAAAGCCAGATTGAAAAAGTACGGAGAATGGCTGCACTGCTTGTAACTGGTGCGCTTAGCTCCAGCCCTACTAAGGCACTCTTCGTGTTACTTCATTGGCTGCCAACCAATCTACTTAGCTAATCTTGCTGCTGTGAGACTAAATTGTATCTCGGCATGGAATAGAACAGATTTCGACCATGCGAGGATTTTGGTCGAGGGAGTTCCCGCTCCAGCGGGTGTTGACTACATTGCTTCGCAGTGCCTACTAGATTTGGAGTTCACAACTCGCATTCCTGGTAGGGATGAATGGCGTGATGGTGCCACCCTCGAAAGTGGGCTTATCCATGTGTACACTGACGACTGAAAGATAAACAATAGAAACGGAAGTGGTGTATACTCAGATGAGCTGAATCTCAAGCTGTCCTTCCGTCTACCAGACCATTGTAGTGTCTTTCAGCTGGAGGTTGCGGCTACTTTACAGGCAATCGACTGGCTTCTGTGTAATCGAATATTTGAGGTTCATATTGGCATTTTCACAGATAGCTAAGCGGCTATTAAATCCCTAGCTGGTCCTTGTACAGTTTCCATGATTGTTGGTGAATGCCGTGCATCTCTTAGGGAGATGTCGAGACATTCGGTGGTTCAATTGATTTGGGTACCTGGACATAGGGGTTATCAGGGCAACTGTGAGGCCGATGAGCTAGCAAGGCTTGGAATCTTGTTACCGGAGGTCTACTGCTCTCTCTCAATAGGTATACCGAAGTCATCGGTCGAACTGGCCATTAGGCAATAATATCTTGAGGATGCTAGGAGGTCCTGGGCAGATGAATCATCCTGTGCAATAGCCAGGCCGTCCTGGGTAGCCATAGATGCGCATCGCACCAGGCAGCTTTTAGGCTTAACTCGAAGCGCTCTACGCTGCACAGTGGGAGTTCTTACGAGCCATTGCCTCATAGGACGGCATGCACAACGATTGGGAGTGCAGTTTAACGATTTCTGTAGGAGTTGTGGCTCTGAGGATGAGGAGGAGTCCGTCCTCCACCTCTTGTGTCAGTGCCCGGCGTTGGCAAGGAGAAGGTTGGCGGCAATTGGTGCTCCCTTTCTCTCAAACCTGACCGAGCTGTCCTTGGTCAATTTAAAAGGGATAACGCGATTTGTCAAGGGAAGCAGATGGTTTCCCGAGTTTAGTGAGTAGGAGAGAGTCACAAATTAATGTGGCATCACAACGGGCCTCTCATGTGCCTATGTGTGTCGGGCGGCAGACCTCTGTAGGCCGGCAGCCACTTTAACCTACCCGAACCTACCCTCAGCTTATAAACTCTAAAAGAAGATTATGCTGGTATGATAGCTATTTACACCCTTTAAAATAAAATATATTACCTGTCCGGAAACTAAAACTATAGATTTTAGTGTTTGGTCTAGTTCAATTTTGTATCCACGCGCAATGAATTCATTCCTAAATTCCAGTAAAATAGAGTAACCGCTATTTTAGTTAGCAATTAGAGCTTTGTCCGAATACTCATGCAAAGTTGTCCGAACACTGACTTGTGGTGTCCAAAATGTGGCACTAATAACCGAAATATGTAACTTGTTTATTTACTTGAATTCATTTTATTGAAATAAAAACACAAAAAAGGATCAAAACCACATCCAATTTATGGAAAAGCTTGTGTCTAAACCTAAGCTTAGGTTTCCTATTCAAAAATTAAACTGAAGATGAAATATGCACTGTCCGGATTACTAGTTCAGTGCTGTCCGAGTACTGACCAGGGCTCACACTTTACTCCATTTGAAGTAGATTTACTTCATTTTTCAATTGAACAAAAGATTGAGTTTTCGAGAAGGAAGGTATGATGTTTTCCGCCTGTTAGTAAAATATATTGCCTTTGTTTTTGTAGTATTGATATATATCTTCCATCTGAAAAAATAATGACACAGGTGCATAAATTAATTTTCCACGCTAGTCAGAGCTATTTTGGGGTCCGTGGTGAAAGTATACAGTTGGAGACAAAATTCTCCATACACCCTCAAAATTTCATAAATTTAGTAGAAAATGCAAATATTTATGAGAATTTTATATGCAATTTTACTGCAAATGTATTTTTATTAACATAAATTTAAAAGAAAATACCATTAATTAACTTATAACCGTGAGAACACCAGAAAAAACGAAATTCAGTAGGGACAAAAGTGTTCATACACTGATCAGATAGTGTACTCTGGTCTTCATTGCATTGCTTTACTGTTTTTTTTCTTCAAAGAACCGTTGTATTTCCTATGAAATGCGTGAATACAATCTAATGATTAGTTTGTTCTAGTAATCTGTGAGCAAAGGGAGTGAGAAATGAGCAAGCGTAAGGAAGTAAGTGTTGAAATAAAAAAATTAATTATTGCTGAGCACAGAAATGGAAAATCATACTGCGCAATTGAAGTTTTGTTTAATTTATCCCATGCCACTGTCCAATACATTGTTCAAAAGCATAAAAACACAGGATCAGTGGGAAATAAGCCATGAAATGGACGACCAAAGAAACTTTCCAGGCGGGATATCAGCATGATCTTAAAAGAAGTCGACAAAAACCCAAGGCTCACCGGTCGGCAAATGGCGGAACATGTCGCTAAAATTTCGAATAGGTGTGTTCACCCTTAAACCATCCGAAGAATCTTACGTTCCGATGGACATGCAAGTAGAGTTCCTCGTAAAAAACCGCTAATATCTGAAAAGAATAGGCAGCTTCGACTTGAATTTGCAAAGCGATATTTAGGAAAGGATTTAGAGTTCTGGAAAACTGTCTTATTTACTGATGAAAGCAAGTACAACTTGTTCGGTAATGATGGCAAAGAAAGAATCTGGCGAAAAAAGGGAACAGCATTGCAACTGAAGAATTTGATACCAACAGTAAAACACGGCGGTGGCAATCTGATGGTGTGGGGTGGAATTGCAGCTGGTGGGGTTGGCAGATTGGTCTTTATAGACGGTATTATGGACCAATACTATTATAAAAGACTGTTAGAAGAAAACTTGCAACCTTCCGTGGACAGCGATCCCAAACATACTGCACGCTTTGTAAAGAACTAATTGCTTTATTATGCACCAAGGCAGCTGTATTCTTCTCCTCAGTCGCCAGATTTAAACCTCATTGAACATATTTGGGAACTTATGAAAATAAAAATCTCGAAAATTCACACCAGCAGCAAGGAATCACTCAAAACTGCGCTTCAACAAGCCTGGGGAGAAATAACTCCGGAAGTCACTAAAAATTTTGTGAATTCAATGCCACGACGGTTGCAGGCTGTTATTGATGCCAACGGTGGCCCAACAAAATATTGAAATATAAAATTATATTAAATAATGTGGAATTTTCAGTTCAATTACATAATGTATGAACACTTTTGTCCCTACTGAATTTCTTTTTTTTTGTGTTTTTACGGTTATAAGTTAATTAATGTATTTTTTTAAATATATATTAATAAAAATACATTTGCAGTAAAGTTGCATACGAAAATCTCATAAATATATGCATTTTCTACAAAATTTATGAAATTTTGAGGGTGTGTGGAGAGTTCTGTCCCCAACTGTATATGCAGGTGTCATCTGCAAAAATAACAAGTTTGGAACAGCGATTTGACGGAATGTAGATATTAAATAGCGTTGGACTTAGGCATGATCCCTGAGGTAGTCCTGCAGGTATTTTGCGATGCAAGGAAAGACTGCTATTCACCTTCACTACAAAAGCACGATCAGCCAGAAATGCACAATCTGCCAAAGAATCTGCTGCCAAAGAATCTGCACAATCTTAGTAAGGTAGGGAGAAACATTGTCGAAAGCCTTTTCAATGTCTAAGGTGATCAATCCTACAGATTCTTTGGCAGCAGACGACCTCTCGATAACGTGAGTAACGGAATAACTTATGGTTTGTCTTCGATTTCACGTGAAATGTTCATACAAAATTTCATGTGAAATTTATTTCGCCGAAAATTTAGGTTGAAAATAAGCAAGAGTTGTACTCACTTCTTAGCGTGAAACGTTGATTCTTTCCGTCAAAGCTGGTTCCGACATTGAAATGCAGATCGCATTGACACATGTCTCCAATCATTTCACGCCAATGGTAGCGTTTACAGCAAACGCTTAGTCCGCGGACTATACACCAAATTCCACCTAAATTATTTAGTCCACCTACTGTAAACACTCAGTACCCGACCCAAGCTGTAGGTCAGTCCACGATTTCAAGTGACCTGACCTAAAATAGGTCGTGGACTATATCGCTGTAAACACACCCGACCTATGCATTGATTTTTGCGCGACTATTAATAATATACTATGAGCATCAAAAGTGAGTGCACACCTTCCAAATTTGTTTTTGAGCTTCAATAAAAAAAACTACCGATTGAAAAATATTTCTGATTGAGTAACATTAAACCTTTATTTCGTTAAAAACAATATACTAAAAAATCAGTTCCATATATTCACTAACAAAAAATTTACAGAATAACAAAAACAAAAAGTCAATGAAATACGAGTCAAAAGTAAGTGCATACTTCATATAATAAAAACTCATATAATAATTTTAAGAAATATTAGTATTTGGTTTGACCGTCCTTTGCCTTTAAAACAGCTTCCAGTCTTCTAGGCCTGGATTTTACTAATTTTCTGGTAAATTCTGCTGGCATATTATCCCATTCTTCCTTAAGAGCATTTTTCAAACTTTCCTTGCTTGTGATTAGACGTTGCCGAATTTTGGGGATTGGGGGGATGATCCAATACCTTGGGCGTTCTATAAAGTAACCACTCCCTTACTAAATAGGAAGTGTGCTTAGGATCGTTATCTTGTTGGAAGATCCACGACCTAGGCAATCCCAATTTCGCAACACTGTCAGCCATATTTTGCTGCAAAATATTCAGATAGCCTTGCTTATCTATCGTACTATAAATAAATTCAAGGTTTCCAACTCCCGATGCTGCCATACACCCCCAGACCATAACAGATCCTCCGCCATGTTTCACTGTGCCGGAAACTTTTTTTCATGGAACTCAGTATTTTTAGTTCGCCAATGTTTTTTATTTGTATGCCCGCCAAATATTTCAAATTTACTCTCATCAGAGAATAAAACGTTTTTCCAAAAATTATAAGTACAGCTTTTTCTTATTCGCTTTAGAAACGAACGGCTTGCTTCGCTGTGCTCTGCCAAGTAACTCATGTTCATTCAATATTCTTCGAACGATGGAGGCTGAAACGGATTGGTTGTGTGTCGCGGAATAATTTCCAGCTATTTTTGCTGCACTTGAACGTGGATTATTCTTAACTTCTTTCGCTATATTTCTTTTCTATTTAATTTGCCTGGCCGTCCTGATCTTTTAAAATTGCCCAATATGTTGAATTTATTGTATTTGTGAATAATTTTTTTAACTGTACTGTGTGGTCTTTTTACAATTTTTCGAATTTCCCGTAAACTTTTTCCTTCACAATGCAAATTCACTATAATTTTTCGTGTTTCTGGCTGAGTTTCTTTCCTCATTTTCACACCTTTCTTCTAGCACGTTTTAAATCAAATTAACTCCTTCAAAAATTAACCAAAAATTTTTGCGATTGGTGTTGCCTAGAAATTAAATTGAAGTGAAAGATCCGTGGCTTTGTTTGCAGCTAGAATCTAGCAACGTTTGAGCACGTGTGCACTTACTTCTGATTCATATTTCATTGACTTTTTGTTTTTGTTCCCCTGTAAATTTTTTGTTAAATTCACTTAGTCCGCGCTATAGGTCAGGTTACATTTGGTCCAAACGCTGTAAACTCTACCAATTTAGTATCTACAGTTCAATCTTTCGAGCTAAAAAGTGACATTTGGTGTTTGAATTTGAAAATTGAATTGTTCAAATGTGTTTTCAATAAGAAAGTCCCCCGAAAATTGAAATTCTTGATATTTTAGCCGTCAGAAATGGACAGTGTCTCTGCTTTTCTTCATTGGCAACATTTTCGCTCGAAAGAATGACCAGATAATGGAGACGTGTCAAAATTTAGCTTCACGATTAACTTAGTACCAGGGGGCCCGGTAGCTCTGCGGCGTGCTACGGGGCCTGCGGGTTCGAATCCCGCCAGTGCCATGGCTGTACGTGTGAATGCGTGTGATTGTTTATGAGGGTGGCAAATGGGCCCAAACTGGTGGCCTAATGCTGGCCGCGTTCCCGGCAGCCCACTTCACTAACTTAACCTAACTTAGAACCAGCCTTTACCCTCTCGAAAACCGAACTGAAGTTGGGGTAGGATATTCCCACACTCCAAACATTTTTCTCTCAACTCTCTCAAATAGTTTTCCAAGCGAACCTACACTCAGAAAAATATTTTTCCGAAAATCAAAGAAAATATTTACTTGTTTACGAGTTGTGAAATCTTCCAGAAATCAAATAAACTTGTATTTGATGTCAGTAATTTATTGTGTAAAAATTTCTTGCATTGAACGGAATACAATTTTTACTTTACCTTATTTCAAGGAAGTAATTTTCCTCAAATCTAGTAAATTATGTCTACAAATTAAGTAAACTATATCAACATCAGCCACACTTCATTATTCGGCGAAAAAAATGATAGTTTTTATGATTTCTGTTAACTATTTCTTTACACAAATAAGAGATCGGTAGTTTAGCTCGCTAACGCGCCAGTTCGAATTCCGCCGGGTTTATGGTTGTATTTGTTCGTCTTGCGTTGTCTTAACAGCTGACTCCATTGATTTAGTGTCACATTATAGTTTTAAGTGGTGACTAAGGCATAAATAACACTAGCGCTTCAGCAAATAGGAAAAAATGTGGCACTTAAAATAAAGAATAATGGATTAATTGACATCGGCTTCTCCCATATGTGTCTCCTTACCGCCATAGCTAAGCATTCGCTTCAAAAGGAGTCAAACCATATTGTTTTGGCACGTGAAAATATTTTTTTTACTTGTTTTTATTTTTTCACTCCCTTCAAAGTAAGCCGCGCTTTTGAAATGAAGGTAGGCAGAGTTTTTGCATGCCAACGGCATGCAATGTTCTCAAGCGGTCCCCCATCTAAGTAGTAACCGCGCCCAACAGTGCTTAACTTCGCTGATCGTAGGAGAACCGATTGATGCCAGATTTATAGCAACATTTCCTTGAAACTATGCCAAATTTTACTCAGGGCAAGTTCAATATCAGTTCTTTGAAATTAATAAATTCCTTTCTTTGGATTGAGTAAATATTTCTTTGGCGCAGAATCATTACCGATTTTCTCTGATAGTGTGTCCATTTTTCCTCTTTTCCATTTTTCTGAGTGTAACAAGCTGATGGGTATGTAGCTCACAGACAAAGCGGAGTTCTTACCTGGACTAGGTAGCAGAATAGCCAATGCTTGTTTCCAGACAGCCGAGAAGAAGACATAATTTTTCTATTTAACCTTCTAGTGCTCCGTTGATTCCTTCAAATTTGACGGAAAAAACAATCTAGTCAAATATTGTTTCGATTCAAGGAACAACTTAGTGAAAGGCCAGGGAAGCAAAACAATTAATTCTTCAAGCATACATATATAATCAAATTATAATATTTTGGATTTTTTTTCTCATATTAAAGTTCAGAATAAGAATCGCTTGCGTATAAAAATATTTTGGTAAAAAATTATTGATTTAAGAAAAAACTATGATTGAACCCCCGTCATCATTAGTAAAACATTTCAACTTTATCAAATTGATTGATGAGCGCTATCAAAAACTAATGATACTGCGCCGTAAAAAAATGATAAAAAATGTCGATATAATTATGTTTCACTTGTCTAATTTATATTTTGGCTTAGTTTTTTTTTTAAACTTGTTAAATGAAATTCGTTGATGTTTTACTCAATAAGTTTTATCGTTGTGCTGAAAATGATATTTTTTTTTACCTATTTTTATGAAAATAAATGAATGCTTTAAATGCATTGATTGCAATTTGCAATCTACTTAATTTTTTATCAATCTACTCCTTTTTTAAACAACTTTTACTTCAAATTTTATTCAAAAAGTGTGAACTCTGGTATTAACTCAAGGTGTCCGGATACTAGTACAATTTGACGCAACTTCATTTACTTGGAATATCAGCATACTTATTTCTTTGATTGAATTCAAATTTGGTACACAAGACCCACAACTAATGCCAATGTGTAAAAAAGCTTGCCTGTCAACCAAGTATTAAGCTTCTAATTAGTAATACCGAACTAAAGTTGAAAAATGCACTAACTGTCCGGGTAGTAATACTATACATTTACCCTAAACCTGTAAAAACCTGACTATAATCGAAATCAAACAGAATGTAAAGGAAACATCCACAGAAAGTGCTTGGCTAATAAAGTTGGTGCAGGAAAAATCGAGAGCACAAATCAAAAAGAAAGAAGCAAATACGATTACGCAAGAGGCATAAAAACAGTGCTAAGTCATGTATCTGGTTGTATTTATATCCAATGCAGGTAAAAGCAATCATGCGTATCCAAAATACTAGATGCTAATTAGCCTGAATTCATTTCCGTTTAAAATTTTCAGAAGACTTTGAGATCTTTACAATAAGCAGAGATTTGGATCTCAAACACTGCCGAGGCGCCAAAACGCGTGTACGAAAGGGAAATCTGATGAGACGATTTTCCATAGATACGGCACTCCATTGCAAAAGTCCAAATAGAAAATGGACTCCATTACAAAGAGTATGCAGTTAGGTCGAATCACGCACTCCAGAAATAATATCACTGAATCTTTTTTGATGCTATAATGTGAAATAAGCAAGGATCGTCATGAAATAAGTTCGTTGTTGGGCCTTGGGATATTTCTCTGTTTTCTTGTATCGACGCAGGGTCCGTACTGTAGAGGAATAAAGGTTAGACTAACCCAACAGTGGAGAGTGGTTTGTACCACTATTCAACCTACCAAAGCGGCGAGGCCGCAGTTATTGATGGCACCATGTCAAAGCTAACCTTAGACATTTGCCGTGCTTGAATTATGCTCCGCAAGAATAACCTCGCTAGCAGAGACCCAATAGAATAAAAGTGTATTGCACGCTTACTCAAATGAATCTATTTTCACAATATTCTTAACACTCCTTATATACGATTTTTACAAAACATTACAAACATAACTTAACCTATTTTATGATCTAAACTCAGCACGCCCTGAAATAAATCAATAACACACAAATTTCCCATGACACAATAATCTATATGAATCACATGTGTTCAACTTTCACACGCTACACTTGACCAACATTTCTAGCGCCACAACACGTACAAGATTTATTGCCATGTGCGCTTATTCACACTGTAACCAAAACATAACATATTTGGATCGCGTGCCACAGTGACACATAATTTATTATCGATCGCAACATGACTCTGTACTGCATTTGAATATACCATATGGCATGGATATTCACGGTCGCTACTCGGAAACCTGATATGGTTAGTTGAGCACAAGTGTATAGCATAGTACTTGACCTATATAATACGTGTGGTCTGCTATTACGTATACGATATGAATGAACTACATGGTGTTCTATTTTGACTTGTTTGTTTTGCTTTGATTTATTTCATGCACGTGATGGTATATCATTACACTTTTACCCTTTTTTTGATTAGGGTTCATTTGCAACAAAAAAAATGAAGACTAATCACAAACATTAGGTTCAATAATCCCAGAAGGGGTTTTTATAATAATATTCTCTTATCTTTAGTCACAACAAAGTTTATCATTCTTAATTTACTTTAAAATATAACAAAATTTCTCTATTTGTAGGTTCAATATTTTTTTTTTTTTTTTATTTACAATAATGCTTACTTAGCTTAACTTAACATAATGCGTATCATCCTGAACGTTTCTATTACAAAATTTTTATATGTAGGTTCGTATATATATATATTTTTTTTTTTTTTTTATTTAACTACATTGTCGTTTAAGTTACATGTGTGGTAAGGTTTTAATCTGTTTTTATGCACTAATTTACGGTTTCCTGCTATGTCTAAAGTGACATTACAGTGATCCATGTCCAATACTCTATATGGACCTTTATATGGCGGTTGATGTTTCTTTCTATTCTCATTTTTCAAAAGTACGAAATCTCCTATTTTAGGATTCAAAGAATGTATATTTGTTTGGTTCATTGTTCTTTTGATTTTAACTTTTTCAATCAAACTTCGTGCTCTATTGATCGACATCCTCAATCTTGCCTTTAACTCGTTGGCATAATCATCTAAATCGTAAATCACATCTTGATTATCAACTATGTCATTTGGTAAATATGGAAGTTTACCAAAAATCAATTCAAATGGAGTGTAGTTTGTATCTACATTTGGGGTTGTATTGTACGCAAATGTGTAATATGGAACCCATTTGTCCCATAGTTGGTCATCAGCAAACGAATACATATATTCGTTTAGTACTCGATGATTCCTTTCTACTACTCCTAAAGTTTGGTGGTGATATGGTGTTGAAAATATTTGTTTTATTTTTAGCAAATCACAGATGTTGCTCATAAGCTTATTTGTAAATTCAGTACCTAAATCAGACTTGAGTACTTTGAAATGTCCATACTTTAATATAAACTCATTAACTATTCCTACAGCTATGGTCTGTGCTTCTTTATTCTCTATTGGGAACGCTACTACAAATTTAGTTAGTTCACATTGTAAGGTTAATATGTATCTATAGTTATTAGATATCCTTAGTGGACCTACGGTATCTATTTGTATTGTTTCAAAACTCGTTGTTGGTGTGTCGGTTTTCATCATTTCTTCTTTTGTGTGTCTCACCTGTTTGTTTATTTGACAAGGTGTGCAATTCTTTATGTGGGATTTAACCATACCGTTCATGTTTTTCCAGCAATATCTTTGTTTTAGCTTTAACAAAGTTTTGCGAATTCCTAAATGTCCTCCGTGCGGTGAATTGTGATATTCTTCTATTAATTTCACCTGTTCATCTTTATTTGTTATCTTAGCGGGCGGCTTGTATATCATTATTCTTAGCTTCATATGCGCATTATCTTTACCTTTTCGTTGCAACAGGTTAAATACTTTCTTAAATTCTTCCTTGTCTATAGACTTCAATATAACATCATCACTTGTTAATGAGAGTACTTGGATTTTGTTACGTCTAGTAAAATCTAATAGTTTCTCCATAATCAAAACGTATTCTGAATGTGGATTATCACTATTATTCTCATTACTCTTGTGTCTGCGGGTACCCCTATTTATTGTTAGCTTTGCATTAACGGAAACTGGTTTCACGTTAGATATATCGCTACAATATACTTTTACAATGTCTTTCGTACGTACGATATCAATACTTTTATTTTCATCATTGCGCAGGATAAATTTTAACTTCATAACACCGGTGATATCCGACAAGCTAGTGCAATCCCAACAATAGAATTGATCAGGTTCTACTTTTACGTGGTTGCTTTCGCTGCGGGTTTCTTGCTTTTTATCCTCTGTTTTCTTTGCCATGCCCCTTGTAATTGCTAATAGTTTACGCTTTGCTGTTTCATCTGTAACTGGTGGTATCAGTGCTTTTAAAGAGTCAGAATCCAACTCAATTCTTGACAAGGCATCAGCATTCGTGTTCATGCTGCCTTTTTTGTACACAATCGTGAAATCATAATCCGATAAGTCAACTCTAATTCTAGTGAGTTTTGATGAAGGATTTGCATGGGTGAATAAAGATACTAGTGGTCTATGGTCTGTGACAACTACGAACTTTCTTCCGTAGAGATAGGGTCTGAAAAAGTTTATGCCCCAATGTATGGCTAAAAGTTCTTTTTCTATGACTGGTTTGTTGATGTCGTGCTTTGCTAGCGACTTGCTTGCATACGAAATTGGTAAATCCTGTCCAATTTCACCTTGCGATAATACAGCGCCTAATGCGTAATTAGATGCATCAGTTGTTAAAATGAATGGTTTTTCGAAATTTGGATACTGCAAAATTGGTGGTTCAATTAATTTATTCTTAAGTGTTTCATACGCTTCTTGACATTCTTCGGTCCATTCAAAAGTAACGTTCTTTTTCAATAGCGAGTTCAAACTTTTGGCAATTCCGGCAAAATTCGGAATAAAACGCCTGTAGTAGTTGCAGAACGCAACAAATCTGCGTACTTCATCTGCACATTTCGGAACCGGATAGTTTCTGATCGTCTCAAATTTAGATGGGTCTGTTTTAACACCTTCACTGGTTATCAAATGCCCTAAATACACTACTTCCGATTTCAAAAAGTGACACTTCCCAGGGTTCAACTTCAAGTTGTACTGTCGCATTCGCTGTAACACTTTGCGAAGATTATCATTGTGGTGTTTGACACTGCATCCAAAAACTATGATGTCATCTACGTATAGGAATGCCTCATGACTTAAACCACTCAAAGCTATCGTCAACATCCGTTGGAAACTGTTGGACGAAATCTTTAATCCAAATGGTAGTCTCTTGAATTGATAGTGACCATCACTGGTCGAAAACGCGGTGACGGGTCTAGATTCTTTCTCAAGTTCGATTTGGTGGAATGAACTAGTCATGTCCAAAGTTGAGAAATACTTCGCTCTACCGAGTCTATCTAGAACGTCTTCCAATCTAGTCAAAGGAAACTTATCATTGATGATTTTGTCGTTCAATCTACGAAAATCCACTACAAGTCTCCACTGAGCTTTACCATCTGAAGTCTTCTTCGGTACAACCAAAAGTGGTGAATTGTATGGGCTTACTGACGGTTCGACAATATCATTGTCTTCTAAGTCTCTGACTTGTTGTAATATTTCTTCGTTTTGAGCTTGAGGTAGCCTATAATTCTTAATGTAGACCGGACTATCGTCTGCCATCTGCAGCTTTTGTCTGTAGAAATTGTTTGTTGTCAATTTCTCTTCCTCCAAGTGAAAAACATCTTGATATTCTTTGATTATCTCAAGCAAGCTGTCCATAGATCTTTTGTCCAAATTATCTTTATCTATAACTCCCAGCAGTTTCTCGAAACGTTTCTGATCACCTCTCTGTTGTTTTCCTGCATATACCTTGTAGTTTCTCAGTGGTTCAACCTCTATGTTGAAGTTGCTTATGACTACATCTCTATCAGTTGTGTTCAGAACCTTTACGTGTCGAACGCCTTTGGCTGGTATAATAGTGTTTCCGATGAAAACACCCTTCTCAATTTCTGCGTTCAGCACAATGCTATCCTCATCGATGCTTACATTTACCGGAACTATTGCTTCAGTTCTCGCGGATATATTAATTCCCGAATGGTTCTGACGTTTTGTATCCATGGGTAATACAATTTCCTCATCTGACACACTAAAAGAAATGGTGAATGTTTCATAATCAATTTTACTCATGAAACTAACTAATAAATCTCTACCGATAATACCGTCTGTACTAATCGGAAAATTGTCGTCTACAATGTGAAATAGTTCTGCTATCCTTTTGCTCCCAATTAATAAATTTAATTTCGAAGTACCTAAAGACGTAGTTACTTCCTTAGTAATACCAGTTAACTTAATTTTTTCCTTGCTATTCACTCTATGTTCTAACGCCTTAAATATACCTACTTTACAAATTGATACGTCTGCACCTGTATCTATCAAGAACGATAGTTGTCTATTCGCTCCATCATTATAAATTCTTACGTAATTCGTGCAGCCATCTGTTATTCTGTAAATTTTACATTCTTTACTCGTGTTATTTATTCCGGGAGGTTCCTCATTTCCTCTCCGGAACCTAGGGCGTTTCCCTGGTCCGAAATTACGTGTAGACTTCTATTATTGTTATTGCGGTGATTACTATGGTTGTTGGCATATCTGTTATTCCTACGGTGATTATCTCTGTTATCATTATTATCTCTATAATGATTTGATCTGTTATCTGTTTTTCTATTAAAATTTCTATGGTTATCGTATCTTTTATTCCTAAAATCTCTTCGACTGTCTCTATCCCTATAACCATTGCTATTTCTATCATTGCCATTGTTTCTGTATCTTCGATCACGGTTATTTCTATTATTTGCAAAATTGCCGATATGCATTACGCTACTCGTAGCTTGAGATTCTAACGTCTCAATTTCTTGCGCTAATGATACTGCCTCAGCAAAAGTTTTGGGCCTAGCTGAAAATATTGTGCTTTTCAGCTGGTCATTAAGTCCACTTTTAAAAATAGTGAGTGCATAAGTATCGTTCATTTGCGCGATAACTTTCTTTTCTGGTTCTGTAGCCTGATTACCTAGCCCTTGTACCTGTAACTGATTGAGCTCATCTACCAAAAATAAAATTTTATCTTTATATGTAGTAACAGATGATCTGTTCTGACACATGTTACTGAGCATAGAATGAATCTGTGGTACTGTTTTATTGTTTCTAAACCTGCTAGATAATTCATCTTTTAAAGATTCAAAAGTGCTGATTGAGGTGTTAATCAAAGATAATCTCACATTCGCGGTAAGCTTAACTTTAGTGACGAAATCTATGAGTTGGGTTTTTCCTGAAGCGGTTAATGTGGAATTTAGTAATTCTACTATCTTCAAAAAGGATTCTAATTCCTTATACTTTCCCTCGAAAGTAGGAATTATTTTTATGGCAGTCTCTAGACTAAACTCAGACATCTTGGCTTTGTCTTCTAGTACTTGTAAACTAGTCTCTAATTCTTCGGTGATGTCGCACTCTTGTTGGACGTCTTCCGCAGAATATCCTTGTTTACCAAGCTGTAGCCAGATTTCTCCCTCCAATATCGCTGATACCGCTTTGAACTTTAGTTTTATATCTAAAACCTCAGAGCTTTCGTCATTAAAATTGCTGATTGTTTTCCTAAATTTTTCTTTACGCGCCTGTAAATCGTTCAATTTTTCTTTTAAAGTTTCAAACCTATATAAATTCTTCGAACTTTTTCTTAAATTTCTCAAAACCTGTTCGTTTTCCAAGATTAAACCTTCTAAAGTGTCCATACATAATTATTGTAAGACTGGAATTTTGTAAGAAAGAACCGTACATTCATAAATAAAAGTTTTTTTTTTTTTATGTATCAAGACATATATATTGTTTTAATTATTGCTATACATCTATACTCCTATTTAACCTCTTAGTTACATATTCCTTATTCTTTTTATTGTAAACATAGAATATTCCTAATATTATACAGAAAATTGCTGCTGTTGTTAAGGATTGTTGATACTCCTGTATCACCGTTACCTCCTCCGTCGAGCAATTATTTCCCATCTTCTTTAAGTTCCCGTAGTCTCTTCCGGAAATACTCTTTCTGCTGCCCAAAAGAAATTCGTACCAATCTGTGTAGTTCCGCTCGTTCACGCTTTAACTTTGTTTTCCTGCCTCCACGTGGCCGTCTTGGTTTGGGGATGGTGTCCAATATATCTTTTTCAGCCTTCCTTTTGTTGAATTCTTCAATTCTCCTAGGTCTGGGTCCAAGTGTGTTTATTGCTGTAGGCTTGTAGTAGGATGGTGTAGTCGACACTGGCTCAGGGACGTATTCTTCCCGTTCTGACTGTCCTTCTTCTTCTATGCAGCTGCCCGAATTTCCATAGTAGATTCCAGAGTTCCGTTCATCAGGATCGCCATGAAATAAGCAAGGATCGTCATGAAATAAGTTCGTTGTTGGGCCTTGGGATATTTCTCTGTTTTCTTGTATCGACGCAGGGTCCGTACTGTAGAGGAATAAAGGTTAGACTAACCCAACAGTGGAGAGTGGTTTGTACCACTATTCAACCTACCAAAGCGGCGAGGCCGCAGTTATTGATGGCACCATGTCAAAGCTAACCTTAGACATTTGCCGTGCTTGAATTATGCTCCGCAAGAATAACCTCGCTAGCAGAGACCCAATAGAATAAAAGTGTATTGCACGCTTACTCAAATGAATCTATTTTCACAATATTCTTAACACTCCTTATATACGATTTTTACAAAACATTACAAACATAACTTAACCTATTTTATGATCTAAACTCAGCATGCCCTGAAATAAATCAATAACACACAAATTTCCCATGACACAATAATCTATATGAATCACATGTGTTCAACTTTCACACGCTACACTTGACCAACATTTCTAGCGCCACAACACGTACAAGATTTATTGCCATGTGCGCTTATTCACACTGTAACCAAAACATAACATATTTGGATCGCGTGCCACAGTGACACATAATTTATTATCGATCGCAACATGACTCTGTACTGCATTTGAATATACCATATGGCATGGATATTCACGGTCGCTACTCGGAAACCTGATATGGTTAGTTGAGCACAAGTGTATAGCATAGTACTTGACCTATATAATACGTGTGGTCTGCTATTACGTATACGATATGAATGAACTACATGGTGTTCTATTTTGACTTGTTTGTTTTGCTTTGATTTATTTCATGCACGTGATGGTATATCATTACAAATGTTTTGCCAAAATCAGTAAATACACCCTACATACGCGCAATCGCAGTCTGCTCATGATGACCCCTAATTGAAAATTATCTTTAAAGGTTTATGACTGAGCTCGAAAGCAAAGTTTGAGTTATATGCTTGAGACAATATTTTTATATGTACCTGAACCAGAAAGAACAATTGTCGATTTAATAGTAAAATATTATGAAGCTACATATACCTATAAATTCAAGCTCTAAATTGCTTAGCGTGAAAAAAACATGTCTGAAATTGGTGCTGATAATATATGCCTTCAATTGCTATTCATCTTACGATATTTGCCATGTATTCCTATTCCAAAGCGTGTGCTGCCTCAACGAAAAAAAAATTCGAATTGCAATTCAAGCAGCGATTAAATTCTGTGTCTGTGGAAAATCAAGTCGACGACCAGATCTCTTTGTCAGTTGTCCGCTTAAGAGATACTGCCACAAAAGCTGCTGTCAGGCTGAAGATATCAGGGCACTGTGAGTCAAAATCCTTTGGTTATAGCAGTATTATGCAAGGGTACGCATGAGGCACTGACTACTTGGTTCCGAATCTTTACTTCGAGCGAAGATATTAAGCGACCGCAGAAGATATGAATTATGAATTAATTACGATGCATTTGATTTGCTGGGATGAGCAGGAAGGAATTCTGCAAATAAGCACAGCAGTCCTTGGCATCTACACTGACGGATCCAAAATAGCTGCAGAAATAGGCGCTGGAGCATACGCCCATACACGCTCTTTGTCCTTTTTGGCAAAATCGTCATTTTAAAAAAACGTTGCAACCTCAGAAGAGAGATGTAGGTATGGTATAGGTATGGCTTGAGAGATATAGGTATAAATGAAAATAGCATTAAGAATTGATGCAATTTGCCTGAATCTGAGTGTTAGTAGTAATGAAGAAAAACAATGGGACTATGGACAAATTTGACGGTCTTCTCCTCCGCGCACAGCAAGTGGCCGCCATATGCACTGAGATAGTCATATTTAGACGAATTCGACAAGTAATACCCAAAAGCTCTTGGAACTTAGGCAGCGGAGAAATCAAAGAGAAAATCTGAGGTAGTAATTCTCACGATTTGTTATATTTATAGAATTTATCTTTGTAGTGAAATTGCTTCACCAAATTTCGTACATGTATACGCTTGTTTAATTTCCTTAAATCTCCCTGTGCTGAGGTCGCAACTATCGTTTGAAAGCCATTTTGAAAGCTGTATTTAACGGCGCAAGGCCTACTGTGAATTCGTACAGGCTAACGATACGTACCTCTGGTGGTAGAATTTCCCGGCTGTGGTGCATCAAGTCGAGTTTACCCGTGCGATTCACATCAGCTAGTAGACCGTTTTCCAAAGTACACGTGACGAAGTAAGTCCCTTAATGAATTCGTGTTGCTCTTCAGCAATGAATTCTTTCATGAACGATCCGGTCAAGTAACATAGGAAATCAAGAAAGGACGGTAGTTGGGGGACCAATGTCAACCGACTTTAAAATCGGAAAAAGATTGGTAGCTTTACAGCTGGAAGGAAAAACACCAACGGACAAACTTAAGTTAAATAAAATGGACAGAGGAAGAACACATAAGGAAAATACAAGAGGATTGACAAACACATTAGGAACACCACCCGAGCCGCTGTTCGCTGAAAGATCCAACGAGAATATTAAGATTTCCATCTCCAGAGGATTAGTCATCACGAAATTCCCATGAAAAGACACAGTCGAAGCAGAGTTACTTGAAGAATTGTTAGGAGAGGAAAAAGAATTTGCAAAGAACTTAGCTAACAAATCACAAATGTCTTGAAGAATAGAAGTAGAAGTTTCCTCCAGAAAAAAAGAGACAGCGAGTTGGTTACTTGTTTTAAGGGAACGGACATACAACCAGAAAGGCTCCGAGTTATTGGAACAAAGGCACACTTCAATATGGGCGAAGTACCCACTTTTCGGTGTTTCAACTTCACCTTTGGCTACTACTCGCAAATACCGATGACGCTGAAAAACTTGAACAAATGATCTATGAAGAAATTCATTTTGGGCCTTGTCCTTCTCGCGAAAAGGTTTAGAGACTGCCACAGAAAACCCAGGACGACAAGCAGCATGATGAACACTAGACACAGGAGCAAGTCTAGATACAAGGGAATTAAATGAGAGTAAAAAGAAGAAAGAGCTTCATTGAATTTAAGCCCACGAAAGTAAACTAGTTGATAGCGAGGAGCTCAGTTGCAATTTATTCGTAATCAGCTTTAAAAAAGTTGGAAGACGGCCAAGCTCTGCTCTTTGTGTGTGGTCCATCCAATAAACAAAAATCGAGTGAAAGGGGGGGACGATCAACGTAAGGAAAGTATGATGATGAAAGTGGTAGATTAAAACAAGGAAATTTAGAAAAAACAGGTTCCAACAAACGATTGTTAATATTGTTATATTAAGATTGTTAATATTAAAAAAAAAAAACAAAAAGAAATAAAGGATAAGAGGGAAATGGAAAGTACATTTGAAAACAAAATGGTTGAAGACGAGAGGCTCCACTGAACAGAAGGCAAGCTGAAATCACCACATAAAACAATAGGAGAATGGGGGATAGTAAGACGTAATAAAGTTTTACAGCTCACTAAAAAACATTCATACGTAGAAAGAGATGTACTACAAGGCGCATATACAGACACAAGTAACAAACAAAACATTAAAAATTAGCCGTGTTTTTTCGCTCCTCCAGAACAGAACAGACGCATTGGAAACAACAACACTCCTGTCCCAGTGAATTCACTGGGACAGAATTCTGTTCTGCATAGGTAGTTCATGTACTGAACTATAGAATGTGCTGATAGAAAAAAGAAAAGCTCATGAGTAGTTGCCTTTTTTTGCTGTGAGGTGGCTTTGGAGTTTTCAAGGTTATGTTGAATGTTTTGGTAGTTAGGAAATTAGTAAAAGCCCTCAGAATGTGAAGTTAGAAGAGGTAATTTTTTGTTAATTCTTTTTATATTTTCTATCGATTGAGGTAGTTTATACTCGTTATTTTCTCCCTTTATTTTCAACTGTTTTGCGCTACCACACCGGATACAGCAACCTATAGCAATCTTAGCGAAAGCACCAGCTGCTCTGTACTGGATTGTTTTTTTGCGTCATTGGTCTATTCTGTTCTGTACTGGAGCAAAAAAACGCATCTGTTATGTAACTCAAAAGGTTAAGGCAGTATTTTGATCTAGAGGCTCGATTTTGGGGTGATTTTACGGACGCAAAAAAAACCAGAAACATTTTTGCTATCTATTTTTTGATTAGTTTTTTATTAACATTGTAAAAGTATGAAAATGTATAAAAAAATATAAAACAAAAAATCGATGTAGATACAGGCCGACGAAGTAAAGGCTCAAAAAAAACTTGTCTCATGGTTGACATGATTCCAACCTTCCTGTTGGTCTGAAACTTACATTTTTGGTGAATACTGTAAAAAGAAGAATGTAGAATTAGTCGGACGTAGGGGATTTGAAAAAACTTTTTTTTTCACAAAATGGCGTCCATGTAAAAAAAAAGTCGTTTTTTGCCTCATTGTTTCAACTTTGGGAATTTTTTATAAATAGTAAAAAAAAAGTTTCAAAAATCCCTAGATCAGACCAAATCTAATAGTGGTAAGAGGGTTTGTGCAAAATTTCATGTAAATCGGTCCTTTACAACTAGAGATGTCATGTCAACCGTATCGAAAAAAGTAGTTTCGAGAAAAACGCGTTTAAAGCTTGGAGTTTCGTTTCGGGCAATCTGACTCGTTTAATGGTATGCTATACTTCGATTTTTCTAATCAGAGATCCCCGTCTCATGCGATGTTCCGTCTTCAACTTCAAAAGCGAGATTTTCGGGAGCTCTTTCAGCCATACGAGCAGTTCGAACTTCTTTAGAAGCTTGAGAAGCTCGTAGCTCGGGGCGGTTAGTTCGTTGTTGATCGCGTTTGTTGGTTTAGTTGGCGTGTCACAAAAATAACTGTAACTCCAAAAATAATTCGAACTTCCGAAAATCCTTTTAAAAGCTTATTCTTAAAGGTCTAAACTTTAAAAATATGCAAACAAAAAAAAATCGATTTGATCAAATTTCTAGACCAGAATACCCTCTTAAGACACCACGAAGCTTGAACATAGTCTACTAGGTAAAACTTATTACAATATGTGTATAAATTTTTATGTCAACCAATCAAAATGTTCTTCTACGAAAAGTTCTTGAAAAATCGCTATTCATCGACCTTTTTATAACAGATATATGAAAAATGTTTGAATTTTTTTCTAAACCCTAGCAAAAGAGCACCTACACAAACTATATCTTATTGTTATGGAATAAAAGTAACATTCTTGCAAATTTTTCCGCAATCGAGTTCAGACGAGCTCGATGTCCAAGTCCAAACTCTAAAGTTAGAAAAGTTAAAATCAAACAAATATGCGTGGAGAATCCATATTTTAATTCATATTGTACCAAATTTACCTTATGATCCTGGCTCATTATTTGAGTTTTGCCGGTGAAATCCATGACATATTTTTATTGTGGTAAGTCTTTTGGGTGTTTGTGCAGCTCTCTTGTTCCAATCGGATTGTGAAAAAGCAATACTTATGCCCCTAAAAGATTTAAGTCTACAACTACTTAAGCTTTTTGTGTAAGAGACGAACCTAAATTTTTTTAAACAGCTGAATAATTGCTTGAATTTCTACCGCCTATCTCGTTTATTTTTCTGATTAACATATTTTGATAAATCATAGAAAACATTTGCCTATAGAACTCAACACACAAGTGATTCGAAGTATGTTATCATTTGTAACTTGATTGCGTCGAATTGATAAATATATACGCTCTGTATATTGTCTTTCATGTCCATACCTGGTTAAGTACGTTTTAATTGATCCGCTTCAATCAGGTTGGTCTGGTGATTCGCTTAGGGTTACTGATAGTCGTTTATTTGCATTTCTGGTTCTGCTTGTACACGTTTCTTTGAATTATGCTTATACTTAACTCAGTCTGCCGCTGCCTTCTTTTATAATTGTATCATAAGATAACCATTTCAGAAAATAAACTTAATTTCAACGTATCCAGTCAATATTTATGCGATTTCATTTTCATTTCAGATATCGAAATCATGCAAACTCGAAAAGATGCTTCTAAATCAGTTGGTCAATTTGGACATAGTTGCGCGTCTACTTCGATTTAGTTCGGCACGTCAGAAATTATTCCACTGTATAGCGACACTTGGCAGACCGCTAGCCATGCAATTAGAATATAATTACCTTATGAAATATTTTCCGCCGCAATTGAGACGTGACAAAACTATAACCAACGAGACCGTGGGAAGTGATGTTATTGATTTCGGTCTTCGACTTAGTTCATTTCTTTCGGAAGCCGGTTGGCTTCAGGAAAGTATAAAAATTTTAACCGCTATTGCGAATAGTTTCGATAAATCAACTAAAGATGAAGCGACACTCATTGTTTATTTGGACTGTTTGCAAAGGTTCGTTTCATTGGAATAATTTCATAATGATTGGTCTTATGAGCTATAACGCATCTTTCTTTCAGACTTTTACACTCGGAGGCGATCTACAATAGTTTTAAATCGGCAGAGCGCACATATAATACGATTTTATTAATTATGGAGAGGTTGACGCTAGCTCGTATTCCTAACAACTTGCTAACAAACATATACACTCGATTCTCGGTTTTATTCTTTTCACGTAGCGAATATGATCATAGCCAGAAATGGAGTATCTTTGCGTTGAAGCAATTGAAACCAAACACACCGGAAAAGTGCATAGCAAACATGTGTTTGTTAATGATAAACATGCTTTAACGAACGGTTTTCTTTGCAGAATCATTATCGATGTTCTACGTCAAGCTGCCAAATCGTGTGTTGTGAAGAGAGAATTCAAACGGGCACATATATTAATCAACCAGGCTGTGAAGCGTGCAAGGTTTGTGCACAGGCTATAAACGTTTATATAGCAGTTAATATTATTGCTCGCAAAGCTTTAGAGTTGATAATTAGTCGTTTATATGTACAATGCTGCAAGCATTCAGTCAATAAGTATGAATAATTCAATTCATTTTTACCAGCACTAAACAAAAGTAAATAATGCCGAGCACATTAGATTGTGCTGGGTGGAATAAGTGGTGATATTAGATTGATTCATCTTCACATTCGGTCCGCAAATAGATATTCAAGGGCCTGAACTTTTGTTTCAAACACAATGTAATGCATATTCGAATTGCGTATGGGTTTTCTGCTCTTGTGGTCATATGGTATGGCCTAAGATATTATTAAGTGTCAATTTTGCGCACGAACGAATTTAATATTCACCGGATGTCGTCGTACACAAGGTCAATGTTTCTTGTATCTTATGTTTCAAGTCGATGATTAAATATGTGGAACTAAGCGAAACTTTGGTTATATACTTTGAATATGCCGCTTGTTATCTATGGATTCAGTTAGTATGTAATCAATGTCGCACGCTCAGTGTCTAGTGTTTGACATTGACTTATTTTTTGGTATGAAATGAAATTCGATTGGATACTAATCCAAAGGTCATCTAACCAGATTCTTGTAAGATAGTACAAAATCGAATATTCATTGCCGAATGTGTTAGCGCGTGGACCTTCCGTTTATTTAGCTCTTAAAATATCTGCAATGTGTATTTATTTATCAGACAGTGTTTGCGTGGGATATGAATATTGTTTAAATGGAAATCAAATTGGGTAAAACCCAAAATTATAAGATATGTCTGGTAAAGATTCTAATTTATTTTTGTGAAGAAGTTGAGATCTTCAAAGAAAAATAATTCATATTGTCAATTTGTGCCGAAAATCAATGAGCCATAGTGTCAAATTTCATTAGCTCTTAGATCCTACACACACAGCAATTCAAATTACTCATTTGTCTTGCAAAACAAATAACCATAAGATCTATTTAAAAAAAAAACCGATTTTTCCTTTCGAAGCTAGATATATTTAGTTTTTTTGTGACAAATATCGATATTTCGAGGGTAATCTACCCTCTTCTTCAGTGTCTAGACCGATAGACACTGAAGAAGAGGGCAGATTACCCTCGAAATATCGATATTTGTCACAAAAAACTAAATATATCTAGCTTCGAAAAAAAATATCGTTTTTTTTAATAGTTTTTACAAGCTAGAAAAAAATTAGTACACATTAAAAACAATTAACCATAAAATATTTTTGCATGACAAATGAGTAATTAAGGTTCCTGTACGTAGGATTTTAGATTAATAATTAAAGACAAAATGCGCAAAAAGTCAGCTAAATGATTACTAGTTGCTAAGTTCTGCTAATCGTTTTCCTGCTACTTTTTTCCAAATAAAAAGTTTTGATTTAAAAATTTAACCAGAATATTTTTCCAGTGAAAAGTAATCCGTTTCTACAAAAATAATAGGATGTTGAATGAAGAAGAAAAAATTATTCTCAAGAAATTTCGTTTAAAAACTGGAAAAAAGAATCATAAAAATCCACTAAAATAATTGTTATTAGGTTCATAGAAAGTAATATTTGAACTATTGAAGAATTTGCCTGTCTTTGCTACACTATTAATCAGAAATAATTTTTCATAGAGGGAGATTCTACGATGTTAAAATTGGCATGGAGTATATCAAGAAGTAGTTCATTATAACAAGTTTTTTCTCTTGACAAACATCAATGCTGAATGAGTCCCTTTCTGGAACTAAGCGTTTACTGGACAGCGCTTTTCTTGTTATCTTATATGAAATCATAAATGCATTCTTGACTTCTTTGTATTCCTGTTGGCATAGTGTGTTGATTAGTTAAATGCATACCGAAGCGCTGAAATGTGCCACGTAATTGGCCCACATTGTAATAAATAGGTTAGGTTAGGTTAGGTTAGTGAAGAGGGCTGCCGGGAACGCGGCCAGCATTAGGCCACCAGTTTGGGCTCATTTGCCACCCTCATAGACAATCACACGCATTCACACTTACAGCCATGGCACTGACGGGACTCGAACCCGCAGGCCTCGGAGCACGCCGCTCCTCGGCCCGACGCCTTAGCGAGCAGAGCTACCGAGCCCCCTTGTAATAAATAACTCAAGATTGTATCCACTGAGTCTACTACCTTAGCGACTAAATGACTTGTCAATCTCAATAGCAACTGCCCACTTACCAAATCGCTTTTTTATACTAAAGCGAATTGGTTGAAAACCTTCTTTCAAGGTTTGAGGCTTTTATCAATAGATTTAAGCTCATTTAGTTACCCACTTGTTTATTTTCATACTCGTTAAATAGTAAAATAATTTTTTTTCACATGCACATAAAATCATTGAATCATTTGTGAATTCAAAATTAATGAACTATCTTGAGTCCAAACATCTTATCAACGACTGTTCTTACATTTTTCATTGAGAGATAGAACCGTTGTCTTCATAGCTTTGGAGGAGCAATGATCGTTTCTCTTGACATTTCGAAGGCCTTTCACAGAGTCTGGCAGTTTTATAAGCCAAGCTTCATCCATTTTGTCTTTACGCCGTCCTTGTCAAGTGGATTGAAAGTTTCTTCGTATATCGTGCCTTTCACGTTGTTCTGGATGGACTCAAATTCAGTGTTCATATTATCAAAAGCTGGGGTACCGTAAGATACTGATCTCTCACCAACACGCTTCCTTTTATTTATAAATGACAACCTTTCTTTCATATTCAATCCAATTCATAATTTTGCCGATGACAGAACGTTTATTTTGATTTTTAATGCGTCCAGAACTCAATGCTGTCTTTTTACACGCGAGTGCTAGTCTCCTCCTGCTAGTCATACTATTTTCGTTGATGGTATAGGTATTTCTGAATCACTCTCATTACACCTTTTGTTTCGTCTCCAGCGGTAACATCTCCAGCAAATTGCGGAGTATACCAGGAAATGCCTGGGTTTCCTTTAGAGAGGCAATCAATACTTAACTCCCTAAAACACTGTGCATATATACACAGACTCTCATAAGACCAAAACTCGAGTATAACTCACATATAAGTGCTAGAGCCGGCCACTTACTTTAGCAGAATCAGGCAAAATCCAACGCAAATCTTTCAAGCTTATTGACGATGATACCATTACTTCACATTTTGAATCTCTTGCTCATCGACTTGTTTAGGTAGCTCTTCTTCTATGGCAAACCTTTGCATCATCATATAAAAAAAATATTCATTATTTATGATGACGGTTTTTCTTATTGCTTATTTAAATATTTCCATTTATTGAAAATATAACAACTTTACAGAACAACATTTGGAAAACGCCATCAAAAATATGCTGATGCTCTTCTTGACTATGGCTTCTTTCTATTAAACGTGGATTCGGTACCGCAAAGCGTTAGTGTCTATAATGATGCTTTGAAAGTGAAACAGTACCTATTCGGTCAGAGGAACTTACACGTTGCAATTTCTCATGAAGACATATCGTATGCATATTACGTACACGAATACAGCTCGGGAGATTTTCGTCAAGCACGAGAACATGTCGAAAATGCTATTGATATAATGAAGGATCTAGTTCCTCCCGATCATTTAATGCTAGCGTCAGCGAAGCGTGTGAAAGCCTTGTTGCTGGAAGAGATTGCTATCGATAAAATGTCTTCGCGTGAAGGAAACGAACACAAAGTGCTCTTGGGAGAAGCAGAAACACTGCATAGAAGTGCTTTAAAGCTTTCATTGCAGGCTTTCGGGGAGATAAATGTACAAACAGCTAAACATTATGGCAACTTAGGACGTCTTTATCAAAGCATGGAACGTTACGAGGTAAGTTCAGGTTCGCTGTAATACAAGTTAAGCTCAATATTGAATGGTCGTTGTACATACATGTAGGAAGCAGAGGAAATGCATAAGAAGGCAATTAAAATTAAAACTGATCTCCTTGGACCGTACGATTACGAAGTAGGGCTCTCGATTGGTCACTTAGCATCGTTATACAATTATCACATGAAAAAATACCGAGAGGCAGAGGAACTTTACCTTAGGAGTATAGAAATTAGTAAGCTGATTGGATTTATTAGTATTTCATTACGACGTGTTTTGCTATTGTTTTATAATTTTTAGGCCTTCGTTTGTTCGGTAAAACGTACTCTGGTTTGGAGTATGATTACTCAGGACTATGCCATATTTATCGAAGTTTAAACAATATGGAAAAACATTTGAATTACGTACGGATTTTGGAGAACTGGCAATCGCTTCGGGAAAGATCTAACGATAATGTAAGTACATGTTGAGTAGTTTGCACTAAAATCAAAATGTAACATTAGTAAATCCGCATTCATTTTAGAAATCCATATACCCAGAGACATGGGATGATAGCACCACTTTAGAAGAAGTAACTCAAAAGTTCTTCGAAATGTGTTCGGAGACTAATATTAACGGTTCGTCGTCGTCTACGTCGTCCGTTTCTGTTATTGCTGCGTCCTCGTCCTCAAATGCTGTTTTGCTGCAAGCGTAAATTACTCTAAGTTCGCCAATTGTTATCGCTTTACAAAACAATGAACAAGAAAATAACAAATCGTATCGTTTAACGAGATATTTTTATGATTAAAAATTAAGGACCTAGCACAAATTTTAAGCCCTCTATTTATATAAATTTCTTACGAAAAAAAGCTGAGAAGCGTATATGCTGGTCATGTTCATATGCTGTTGATTTGAAAATGACCCAAACGAGTTTGGTTTGAATCTATTGGCGAAACGTATTGGTAATCGGTAAAATGACATTCCATGAAAAAATATTGTTGAGATATATATCAGCTAGCTGCCACTAAATCAAGATAAAACGTTTTCAACTAAAAATTTGTTTCAAGGTTTTTCTTAGTTTCTTCGTTAGTTTTTCGTAGACGATTTTGTTTGATCACAGGTAAAATCCTAGTTTATTACATGCTAAAAAGTTTATTTACAAGTATCATGATTTTGATCTTTTGTTTAAGTACTATGTTTTATTATAGTTATTCATCCTGATTTACTTTTATTGTACATTATTCTATGTTAATTAATATTTAATTCGATTTATTTTCGATTGTACATTATTTTGCGTTTACATTCAAATTTATTTTGCGCACCTATCAAATTAGTTTGCAATGTTATATTTCGTTCGAAAAGCGGTAATTTGATAACGAATAACTACTTTCTCTTAAAACCGTAGGGTACTATAGTGTGACTTCAAGTAGAATTGATAGTTAAGAAAAAAAAAATGTAGATTTATTTGGGGAAAGCTTATCCATTGATTGTGCATCGAGAAATAGAAGATAGAATTTTCTCAGTTTCTATATAGTGAAGTTCGATGAGCGACTAGAACAAACGTTTAAGATAATTTTGCAAGTCGTTATGTGAATATATATATAAAGCCGTAGTGCAAAAGTAATCATTGAAATGGAAAACAAACTATTTGTATGTTACGATTATGATTGAAATACCGATAAAGAAAATATGTATTGATGAAGAGATAACAAATATTTGAATAACTAAATTTTAGTAACATAATTTACTATTGAATTTCTTTAATTTATCCTTGAATTAATTTGCAGAGTTTTAGTGGTTAAATTTCTTTGAAAGAATTCAAATTCATTCTTTTCTGTGTATATCTAAATCATACTAGTCCCAACATTTATTCGATTCGAAAAGATGACATCTGTCTGTTAAAATAATGTACTTCAAAACGCTTTAAATCTGTCATCACAAGATAAGTGGAGACAACTATGTTGTAGTGTAGATATGAATAGAAATATACAATTAACACGTGGTTTCGTGTACATTTGAATGTAGATCTAATAATAAACTTTAAAATTTCCTGCAAGTTTTTAGTTTGTTTTGTTGCAGTAAATACTGCAGAGTGATAAATTTAGTAGGTATAACTCGGAAAATACCGAAAATTGTGACGCTTGAAGGTAAAGTATTTTCAGTATACTCTTATAGGGAAAATGATTTTGATCCGTCATTTTTCCAGTCCTACTCATGACATTAATTTATTAGCTCTTTAGCTGCTATGTTATACTTGGTATGCAATTTCCTTTCTGAAATGTGTAAAAATTTTCATTGTCTTATACCTTTGCAGTAACATACTTGTGGCATTTGTGTGGTATTCATTTTAAATATATTACTTTTAAAAGATTTTGAATAGAGCTGATGGATTTAACTTCTGAATTTGAGCATACTATACGGGTTACCCCGTTCGAACTGAACATTATCAAATATAAAACTGATCTTATGGTATTCGTAATATTCGTTGGTAGTTGCCAATCGTCGGAGCTATCAAACACTTCCATAAATGCATGTATGGCCAAATCTTCAGACTCAGGACTGGTCATGCAGCTTTGAGATGGTTGTTAATCTTTAATATCCCTGAAGTAGCGCGATGGATTGAAAGGATGCAAGCGTATAACATCAACATAGTTCATTGAAAAGGTAGCGTACACGGAAAGGCTGATGCCCTATCCAAGTGTCTATGCAGGTCTAAATACAAGCATTGTCATCCGTTGGAAGAAAAATGAATATGACGTGATCACAGTCATAGTTGACACACTACTGGCTGATGGAGATCTAAGGGAAATCATAGCCTGGAAGGAGACCGCGCATTCACCTGAATGGAAAAGCATATCAGATCGAAGTCTTACGCTAAAGAGCTACCGAGCACAATGAAGCTCGTTGCATTCAAGGGCCATTAAAAAGAAAATGGGAAACTGCTGACGGATCAGCGGATCGCATTCAAGTTGTACTTCTTCGAATCAAAATCAAGGATACTTTGCAGGAAATACAGGAGGAAACGTTGGAAGGCCCCCGGGTTAAAATGAACGCTTAATAAAGTAAGAGAACGGTTTTGTTGGACATATGACTTGTGTAAAAAATGTGAAAATTGTGCAACTGAAGATCTATAGTTTAGTAGCCCTATTCGAAAGAGTCGCCATCGATGTAGCAGGACCCTTTCCAGCGTCGGAGTAAGGCAATTTTTACGTGCTGGTTATGACCGACTACTTTACCAAATGGCCAGAAGTCTACGCTATTTCAAGTCAGGAGGCATTTAGAGTGGTGGAGCGAATCGTGCTTAACTGGGTGAGCAAGTACGTAAACGAGCTTCATTCTGATCAAGGCTAAAATTTCGTGATCCAACTGTTTACGGAGCTTTGGGTATGAAGAAAACTAAAACTACTTCACCCACAGTCCAACGGAATAGTTCAAGGGTCGAACAAAACCTTGATTGAACACCTGGCAAGAGTTGTGAAGAAAATCAACGTGATTGGGATCGTATATTTCAACTTTTTAACGGCTTATCAGCAGCAGGTCAAATTGTGCTGTACTATGCGGACAACACTATTGTTGACGAGGAATCTCTTCGGGGCGAATTGGTCTAAAAAAGGAGTAGTAGGAAAACCAAGTGAAAAGTGAAGTGACTTATTTCTGAAAACGATGGTACTTGTAAAAAAGTGAGATTAGTAGTGGTAAACAAACTGTTTTATTTCGTAAATGTAGATAATGACGAATCCACAAAGCGTGTTTTGAAAGGGAAAACACACAATCAATCAAAAATTTTTACATATTGCGTATTTTACATTATTATTCATATTGTATAGTTACAGATCAGTAAGTAGAGAAGATATTTGATTATTTTAAGCTATGAAGCGGAAAAAGATTTTGGTGGCATGAAGCAAAGGCTACAACAAATATGTATAGCCAGTCAACTCATAAAATCTTAGTTATATTTAATGTAAGAAAACCGTAGCAATTTAAAGAACAGCAAATGAAAATATAAACAAAAACTGAATGGTTATAAAACTAATAGAACTACGTTTTAATAGAAAACTCAAATTTTATTGGGCCCTATTCTGAGAGTCACCTCACGGGACATTTCTCGTCACTTGCTAAGTTACATCACCTCGAAACTGATATTCTAAAAGGAACGCGAAGTGAATCTGGGTGAGGTGACTCCGAATTTGTATTTGAATGGCACCGCCCGGAAATTGACATTTAAATTTTAATTATTCAAAGAAAATTTGAAAGCTAAATAAATAAATAATAAACATGTGTGAAAAGACACAGTACAAAGTTAGGAAGCATTTACAAGAGGAAGAGGTTAGGTTAGTTGACGAGTGCAGAACGTTCGTAGAGGTATATATAAAATATAAAGAGGAACATAAAAAGTGAGAGTAAATGATTCTAATTCATTCAGTCGTTTACTTCTAGAATGAAAACAAATAGATTGGATGTAGCTTAATAATAATCTAAGACAAGACAAGTACTCTAAAATAAGAATGAAAATTGATAGTCTGAATTTCGAAGAGGAGATTATAAATATTTCTACGGAAGAATTTGACGTATTACGACGAGAATTTGAAATTTTGTGCGCAATCGTTTATATCTATTTTTTACACATAATTCTGATAGTTGTCTTTTGTTTTCTAACAAGAAAAAAAATAATTTTTCGATGTCATTATTCATTGCTTTGATTTATCGCCTCGATATCTCTTTGTCCAAGCTTTCTAGAGGGCTTGGTTTTCCATATCGCATGAACATGTTAGTTGGACAGCATTCATTGCAAGATGAAATGCTGTCTTATACTGTTTTTTACTTTATTTTTGTTTTGTCTACTTATTTACTGCACTGTCAGACCTTCTATTGGAGAAAACAGCACCTCTTCTATTAGAGAAAACAGCAGCACAATATTTGGTCCTCCTCCTGGCACAGAAGTTTCATTTCTATAGTTTTTGTTGCAGGCAATTTTCTTTTTAATTTTGAGCTTAAAGTCGCTCCACTACTAAACTATATTTTGTTGAATACACTTTTGGAGAATAATTTTAAATTTACTGTCAAATTTCGATAAGAAATCCTATTATGTTTCCTCCCATAATCCGGCTTTTATTAGTGGTCCCAATCTGTTTAATTTGTTTGCAAATCTCTGGCATTGTTCATCGAAATTTTCTTTTCCTAGTTTATAAGTTTCCGAAAATTCCTGTCTCATTGCTGAGTGTAGAGTAAACTCCACCAGCTGAACCAAGCATTCGAATTACTATTTGTCAGTCGATTTGAACTTTACAATTAAAATCAAAAGTGATTCTGAACATTATGAAATATCGACTTCACTTGTGTAAGTCGACTTACCATTTAAAATATATCTCTCATCATAAGCAAAAAAAAAAAACAAATCATGTGATAATCTGGTTTGATTGAGAGTCGCAATATCTAGCATTACTAAACTAAAAATACAATTTACTTACTTATTTTCCATTATCCACAATCTAAACCTTATAAAAACTGTCACTTTCTTGAACTTCTGTTTGTACTCACTTGGTTTTATCAAGTGACTCAAAGTCTCACCACATGTGACTCTCGTCACTTCATGTGACTCTCGGAACTCGGAATAGCCGCTAGAACGTGACACCTTACGTGACTCTCAGCAGAATACCAGATCAAGAGAGTCACTTCATTCGTCATGTGAGGTGACTCTTCGAATATGGCCCATTATAAAACAATTTAATTATAATATAATGTGAACTCTACCAACTCCCCACTGCCGCAAGGAAAAGGGTGATAAGTAGTCCATTTCAATGTTGCCATTATCAGCAGCTTCCATTCTATTCTTTTATGAGCTTATCCTAACTAGTTCAGATATATATAAACCATGGATGTATATCAGCATTATATGCACCAATAACGGCAATGACAATTATCAATTGAGCAATTGGTAGAATTTTCGGGTACTTATCTCAGACTTGCCGATGAAATCTGTCTCACAAGGACGCAAGAGTTGCATGTCAGTACTGGACTCAGAAATTACAGTTTGATGATAAATATCCAAAACTTTAGACTTGCAAGCTTTATGCCAGGCTACCAATCCATTTATTGATATATTTACTAAACTGCGTCTGAACTTTCTCTTTTCTAAAAGAGCCAAACATCTGTAAACTTTTTATGTAATCAATAGAGAAACAAAAGTTGACACGATTTGAAACATATAGTAAGATTTCATAAAAATCTTACGAAATAGTAAAAACAAGCGATTTATATAATTTTCTAACTAATTTTTTACCTAATAACTGCTAACCTTCTAACTAATAATTAATTTTCCAACTACCAATTGCTTTTGACTAGCAAGTCCTTCATAATTAAACTGGTTTTTGACTATTAGTTTATAGCGTGGGTTAACTTATGCTCATTAATTGATTCAGCTTCAACTCAAAGCCAGAAGATTGGAGATTAAAACCAGTAATAATATAACTGACTAGTAAGAAGCACGATTATTGTATTCGTGGCTCTCACCATAGCCACAGGAGCTAAGAGATCAACAAGAGAGTTTCAGTTTCAGAAAGATTGCCTTTTTGCCAGTCCTCCCGCGCTTCAAAGACTCCTCATGAATACCTACTGACGATGAGAGTATCGATGCATTGGGCAACGAAAAGCTAGAACCTTAAGATACCGTAGCAGTAAGGAGCAGCTGATGCAATGTTTCAAAAAATCTTCAAAATTATTTGGTAAAAATAGTTTAATATAAATAGTTCAATAATTTGAATCATAAAAATATATTCCCGATTACAAAAGAGGGAAGCTGCAATTATTTAAGTTTCAATTTTTTCTAATTATCGTTCATTCTTTTAAATACACAAATCAAGTATTTTCAGCATAAACAACCTCGTTTTATGAAATCTTTCCAGTATGTATGGCTAAGTTTTGAGTTCATTAAGCTTACAATTAGCTGAATTGAAGGCTCGACCATTTTGATAATAATAGCGTTTTTTTCACGTCTCTATAGAGAGCTGGTTAGGATAGTAGCATTGTCCCAGTTGTTATTGTTTTCAATGCTACAGCTTTCGATAGAAGCGCAAAAAAACTCAGCTAATATCATACGCTAAACGTTAAACCAAAGCTCAATTCAAATGTTAAACAAAAAAACAATTTCATATTCTAAAATGCATACTTTCTCATAAATGAAACTGAACCCTTTTGCATTGATGCCGCTAGAAAACGCTACGCTATACATGAAGGACTGAAACAAATCAGAACAAGGCAACTTTCAAAGAAATAACGAAAACTTTTCAAATAATATGAAATTGGTTTTACTGTCTTTGGGATACAAGTACGTTCTTCTTTCAATGCATTGTTGGAGCATGGATTTCCTAGAGATGGAATGTATATGAGAAATCACTATTCTTTGACAGCCTTTAGTTTGAAGTATTTATGATTTTATTAAAAACTTTTTACTATGGAACAGGTTCTTGGACGATTTATCTTGAAAATAACGACTGCGTCAAAGAAATGTTACGAAGAAAAAGTTTATTGAGTAAACGATTATGTGGTTGTTTTGTGCAAAGTGATTTAAATTTGAGTATATTTTCTGCATTCATAAGATGTTTGGGTATATTGATAAATTGTATTATAAGTTTTAAGCCAAATACTTTCCGAAACTAATGGTGGCATAAAAAAGTTCTCAAGTGCGAGGGAGAGTTTATTAGCCAATGAAAAGCTAACCATGCGGAAGAAATAAATAAACCAATCTTGAAATTTACTATAATTGAATGCTATTATGCTAAATTCTAAAGTAAAGAAGTCCCGTTACAATACTTGTCAGTTGTAGAAATTGAACCAGGTAGACATTTCATTAGCAATCAATGTATACGAGTGGAGTGATAAGTTCCACCCACAGATATAAGAGAGAATGGATTCGAAATAGCAGGTGAGAAATGGTTCAATTATCGACGTTCTGCTAATTAGGGTGAGAATGAGATATGAATCTATGAGACAAGCAAATTTGGCGTTAGAAGAGCATTGTTGATATGGGAAGACATTGAGCATTTCTATGAACTTCTTGAATCTTGGTTTCACTTAATGTATGTGCATTGTACACGTACATTTAATGCAAGAGCAGTTGAATCACAAATGAATCATCTCCAAATGCTTAAACTAATTTAGAATCTAGCAAATTTGCTCAGCAAAATCAAGTCTTTTTTCCTATAACTTCCGGTCCAGTCATGAAATCAAAACGAAGTTCATCCATTAAATGGACCTTAACGTAAACCAAATGTCGTAGGAATTTCGTAAGAAAATCATGAAAGGACTGCCAGCTATGACCATATTTGTAAATTTTTGAAATTTCTTTACCAAGCGATTATGCCATTAGATTTGCAAATGGGAATGATCCTGCAATGAAAATTAACAAAAAATATTAACGTTTTGAAAATTTGAAAATTGTTGAGGGTGGTAACCCTTAAATTCTTTTCACCCGTATAATTTCCAGCGCAGTGCTTCAATCGAAACGAAATTCACAAGGTGGGTTTAACTTAACGTGAAGCAAATTTGGTATACACGAGTATTTTGCTTTGCTGCTAACACAGGGTAACCAGCATCGGACATTTTCGTAAATATTGCACCAACAGATGCTTCAAGCTACATACTCAAATGTAACGCATTTGCAACAAAAATAAGGAATCAATTTCTAAATTTTCCGAGTTTTTAAAATTTTTGGGATGGCAGCCTTAAACAACGTTTAACCGCTGACACTTTCGATGAAATCCTGCGATGAGAAAAAAATTCAAAGGATAAGTTAATTTAAGTATGAGCTTGGTATGGTAAACTTATTGCTGCTTCGTCGGAAAAGTGTTGCCAGCACTGAACATTTTCATCATCTATTTTATAGTTGGGTTTTGTTGCTTTGGATAAGGAATGGTTGATATGATACTACAAAAAAGTGTATAACGTCTTTCCAAATTTGTTGGTCACTCAAAGACAGTTTCTTCGAAATTCAGTTTTCTAGCGGTTCTGATGCGCTAGACTTTTTTTTAAGTATTTGCATGTTCTTGTTCGGATACTGAAAATTTTTTTTTAACATTTAACGGACATTAAAAATTTCCAATAATATTTCCACAAAACATGATTTCGAAGGTAGAAAACTTTACACACCATGGTCTTTATGCATGCAGAACCAGGACATGCCCATAAGATTTACATTGAAGGGGATGGTAGTAATTTTTAGTCCACTAAACGTCAAATCTGGTCAAATCCAAATAGTTCCCCTCCAATTTGACATTTAGCGAGAAATGGCGGAAAAGCAGCTTTAACATGCTTTGTGCGCGAGAGGTTCGAAGGGGCTAATAGTGGAAAGTTATACCGTCCGTGTCCATCCCGTTTCTACTATCTCACTGTGCAGAACAAAGAATTCCAGAAATTTAACTACAGAAGGGGAATAACTTACGTTTAGAAATTTCACCAACCATTAGCAAAAAATTACGTGATCAATCATATTTGAAAATTTTTGATTTGGCGTCATATACGTTTCTTTTTAATTCAAAAAATCTGACCTCATTTCAAGAACGCTGTATCAAAGTGTGTCTTTTTTGTTTTAATGTTTTATTTTTCATTCAATGATGAAAAATTTTCATATGAAAATAAAATTTTAATAATAAAGTGGAATTCAAACAAGATTCGTTTTTTATTTAAAAGTGTTTCAACTTTTGATTTAAATTTGATTCTAAAAAATTTTAAGTGGTGAAATTCTTCTGAGTGTGCCATTTCCCTCTAAATTGTCTTTAATCAAGAGAGAAACAAAATTGAAGCAATGCTCCACGTTTAATATATTGGGATGATAGGGTCTTCATTTTGTGATTTTACTGCTTGATCGATTCAATAGCCAAGAGAGTCAAAATAGTATTGTAAGTGATGAATTCTGACAAAATATTTATGGGGTTAAGATTGTCGAAGTTAATACATGAATAAATGGTGTTGAGCTATAATGAGAAAGAAGTTTGAACATGTTTGAGCGGTCTTATAAATTTAGACGAGTTTATTACCGTGAAAACAAAAAGCTTTAAAATAACTTGTCTGTAAAAAAATAGATTTATGGCAAATGTTAGCTGCATGAGTTTTAATTTTTTGCGACAAATATCAGTTTTCTAGTAGGCTTCCAGGCGAGTTGGGAGGTAAAATAGTTTCCTAGAGGTTAAGTAATTTCTAAAATGCTTTAAAAATATTCAATTGAATCTTCATAGGTGAAAAGGGTGCTGGTTCAATCGAAAGAGTATAAAAAGGAGTTCAAGCCAGTCAAGTCGCAACGGAAGAATTATGTCTAAAACTTTGAGGTACGAAAGCTGATTTCGAGAGGGAGCTCCTAGCCACGGATTCTGAAGGAAAATTATGCTAGTCTGCTCTTATGTAAGGATACAAAGATTTCAACATTTTAAGCTGTTCTACGGAAACGTTTAAAATATTCAACATTTTTTATTTAGTGACTACGAGCTGCTTTAAACCGCAGAAGTGCACAGTTAATTCTAAAAAATCTTGATTGGGAAACGAATGATAAATGATTTATGAGGATTCAAGCAGACCAGAAGAGATTGTTCAGTGGGTGGTTGCAAGATTCCAGACATAAAAAAGTGCGAACTTTTAATTTGGTAATGAAGAATTTATATGACTGGAGAACTCGTAGAATTCATCATTGACGCCAATACTATTAGCACAAGGAAACCATAATTGAATTAGTATTACCGAAAGTAAAACAATCGAAAAAAAAACTATTTAGGAAACATGATATAAGGTCGGAAGAAACATGGTAACGGAAAATTTGATTCGCTATACGGAACTATAATAACGATACGGGCTACGGAGCTCAAAGAGCCTGAATTAAGCCAGGTCTCAGATAGGCCAGGTATATCCATAATATCTTTGGCTGCATTCCTAGTTATCAAAGAGATATTGATTAGTTTTTCACTTTGATTATTCCACTTGATAAAGTCATACCTCACTACGTTGAACTTTTCTGTTTTGATCACCCATTAGGTTAGGTTAGTGAAGAGGGCTGCCGGGAACGCGGCCAGCATTAAACCACCAATTTGGGCCCATTTGCCACCCTCATGGACAATCACACGCAATCACACTTACAGCAATGGCACTTGCGGGATTGGAGCCCGCAGACCCCGTAGCACGCCGCTTTTCGGCCTGACGCCTTAAGCATAGTACTGAGTTCCATTTCACGTGAAATTTTTATATAACTTTTCACGTGAAATTTGTTTCGGCGAAAATTTAGCTTGAAAATAAGCAAGAGTGGTACTAAGTTCTTAGCATGAAAAGTTGCTTTGAAGTTGCTTTCGCGTTGAAAACGTAAATGGCACTGATACATGTCTCCAATCATTTCACGCCAATTTAGTTTGTGCAGTTCATTCTTTCGAGCGAAAAAGTGACATTTGGTGTTTCAATTTGAAAATGGAGCAGTGCAAATGTCTTTCCAATAAGAAAATCGATCGAAAAGTGAAATTCTTGACATTTTATCCGTCAGAAATGAGCATTGTCTCTGCTTTTCTCCATTGGCAAAATTTTCGCTCGAAAGAATGACCAGATAATGGAGACATGTCAAAATTTCACGTGAACTCGAACTCAGTACCAGCCTTTAGCAAGCAGAGCTACCGGGCCCTCTTTGGATTACCCATACAAAACAGAAAAGGTTTCAAACCGTAAAGTTCAATAGCGATTATTTTGATAGATTTTGCAACTTTAATGAGTTTGGTAATACTTTTTATGATATGCCTGACTGGGATCACAGGTTTCAAAACATTACAATAATGAGCACTCTTATTCCTAAGTCTCATATAAAAAAATTTTCAAATACTGGTATTAAATGAAAAAAACTCTAGCGCATCAGAACCGCTAGAAATACTAATGTTCGATCAACAGTAGAGGAATCGTGCAAATTTTGAGTGCATATTCTATTACACACGCTCTAACCTGTTTCGAGGGCAATATTTGGCTTTGAGCTCAACAATGCATTAAAACTGATAGGGTGAGAAGGATTTCTGGGTTACTACTTGCATGAATTTCAAAATTCAGGAAAGTCAAAAACTTGTTACTTATAGTAATTATTGGTTGCTTTTCTTACAAAACATTGAAAGCAGCATCTCGTTTAACAGAAATAAGGAAAACGCTGAGTACTTCCAACTCTTTACCAGCACTGCAACTAACTGCCTCACGTTAAAATCAAGCTACCCTATGAATCTCGTTTTCATCCGATTGCTTAATCGAAAGTTAAAGATATAGAAAGGTTTTTGGTATTGGCATCGGAAAATTGCCAAATCCTAGAAAATTTAAACATTGGTAACTTATTTTCATTGTAAATGTTCGCGATATGAATACTTAATGTAAGCATTTATTGAAAAGAAAATAGTAAAAACGCCTCTAGCTGGCAGCCCTTCGCTAGCATGAAAGCCAAACATATTTATTCTGCTCCACGTTGAAATCAATCTACTCTAAGAATTTCGTTCCGATCCAATAACTGCACTGAAAGTTATAGGGATGCAAAGAAATTTACGATCACCACCTGCAAAAGTTTTCAAATTTTCTAAATCTTCAGATTTGTTGTGTATTTTCACTACAAGATCACTACGATTTGAAAATTTCATGATAAAATCGCTTACTAAAGATATGCCACAAAAAAAAAATACAAAGCAACCATAGCTGGTAGCCCTATCATTGCTTTTCAACTAGATTTCCACTGAATATTGCCTATAATAAGTTTCATTTGCTATATGAATTTAGTTATAGCTCCATGACTGCACTGGAAGCTATAGAAACAAAATCTTTATTTTCCTGAGCGAATTTTCAAAATTCAAGACACCAAAATTACCATAGCTGGTAGCTCAAACCCAATTTTCATCAAACGTGGCTTAGAGTAATATTCAGCTACTGTGTGAGCTTCGTCAAAACCTAGATACTGAATCAGAATTTATAGGGCAAAAAGCAGTTATTTATCTTAGCGTTTTTTCAAGACGAGACCTGGTCCTACGTAAGACTAATACATTCTGTGAATTACAACTGTATCTGATTATCGGGTCCCAAGTTCCCGTGAACATAAATTTTTGATGGCAAAAATACAAGTGAATTGGGGGAGGGTTACCGTTCTCTTCCGATATGGAAGTTCAAAAGTTGTACTTTGAATATGTAGACAAAGCATAAGATTTGCACATGAGTTGCTTTTTTTCTTAACAGCGAAAATTTTTCAGCAGACTCTATGGTTTGAATGTTTTCATTTACAGTGCCTGCCATAACTACATTGTTGCCTGCAAGTTCATACAAAACTGTATAAGTGTACAACATAGTAACATCAATATGTTTTGTAAGTTTTATCATAATTTAATAGCTCTGTCAAAAGTTATCACAATTTAAAAAATTACATATTTTCTGGACCTCATTTTAGGCACCTAGCGCAACAACAGGGTTAAACATTTCCGAAACCTTACCAAATAATTTTTAAGAACATTTTCGAAATTCATTTTGCAAACTTAATTTAATAGAATAGTAGAAATAGAATGGTGGTTATATCTAAAAAAATCACTAAAATGGCCGCCGGCACCAAAGGGTTAAAGATAATTAACATTTGGAGACCAGGACCTATTCTGCATATACATCAACGTATCCTGAAAGTTTCAGCTTAATGGGATGGCGCGTTCCTTGGAAATAGTCACTGAATTTTTTTGATGATGTATGTGTATATATATATATATATATATATATATATATATATATATATATATATATATATATATATATATATTATATATACATATATATACATATATATATATATATATATATATATATATATATATATATATATATATATATATATATATATATATATATATATATATATATATATATATATATATATATATATATATATATATGTATATATATATATATATATATATATATATATATATATATATATATATATATATATATATATATATATATATATATATATATATATATATATATATATATATATATGGATACATGAAATTTTGGCCAAATCGATTTTATTACTAATGTTCTATGAACATTAGTAAAAATACGCAATCTCTTTATTCACCTTTGAATACCCAGGACTCGTGCTGACCAAATATAGTATTATTTAAAATAAAACTCTTCTCATATTCTTTGAAAATTCACTGCAAAAAAACTCTTTAAGAACAATAAAGTACTCCATTCTTACATAATCTGATATTTACGAAATAAATTGACAAATCTTGAATGACTTTAACTAATGAAAGTAACTCAAATATGCTTGAAATCTGTTCAGCCTATGACCTTTCTCGCATCTAATGTTATCGACACAATTTATTTGACTTGCTACAATATCTAAAATAACTCCACCCTCTGCTCCCCATTTGGAAATACTCGCCCCCCAAAAAGAAACTTTCCCACCATAGCACGACATCCAACAATGGAATGTACCACTCCAGCGCAGAATCTCCTTATTTTCGAAATTCCAGGATACGTTTTCGCAGCCACGTGAAACTTATATAGCAAAACAGTATCGTTCGTGTATCCTTAGTATGCGAAAACTCTTCAAGATGTTTTGGCTATAGTATGACTGGAAGTATTCTTCCTTTTAATTTTTCAACATTAGTCGTGTTATCCTAGTTCGTCTGGACGCTCACCCTTTTGTATTTTCATTTAAAGAACATTTCATCAATTATTCACGTTAATTTGTTTATTTCTGTTTTTATGGACTTCTCATGATTATTTTATGTTATCATTAGGTCATTAGGGCTCGGGACGAGCGTTATCAATGAAAGCTATCGACACCGGTGCTTTTAATACAGACAGGTAAATAGAGATGGGTTGAAAGGTTTGTTAGATTTATGTAAAAATAATGAAAAAATAGAGATGGGGTTCAAGTTCAACATATCGATGATGAGAATCGCTCTGGTTAGGAGATGGATGGTATTTTGGAGAATGGTATCGATTAATGCAGTGTTGACGGGTTTGAACATATCAACTGCTATTCATTTTAAGCCGATTAATCTACAAAATGTTACCGGCTCAGGAAATTTAAGAACTATTGTTTTACTTATTCAGGGCTTGGATGTAATTAAATTTTATAAAATTAAAGTTATAGTCCAGGGCTTTTAATTTGAATTATTTCAAACAAAGAATGATCTATGTTTAAGATAAATTACCGTGAGACTCTAAACAATTGCGAGTGACGTCTATACTCGTATAATTGTTAGTTGCGCTATGAAAGAGGGTTTGTTAAAAACTAAAATAAATAACAAATTGGATCAACTTTTGATACTCGTATTAAGATTAACCATAGATATGAAAGAATATGGATACGAAATGGCTATCCGTGTACCCATACGTGAATGTGCCTTTTTTAATACACGCACAACATTGCTCTCTTACAAAAATCCGCTCAGTGCGGCCCTTTCTACCGCACTCAGCAACGAAAAGCCCCAATTCTCCCCCTTTTTTACAAGAAATGCTACCAGAGTACGAACGCAAGCGCCGCACGTTAAAAAGAAAAGCGAATTTCCACGCGGTGAACAAAGTTTTGTCAAAATTCACAAGTGTTTTTTCTGATTGTAGGGTAAATCGGAAAACAACAATTGCATAATTATTAATTTATGATAGAAATGCTCTTGCATTAAGCATTCATGTACATGCACATACATTAAATGAAAGCAAGGTGCAAGAAGTTCATAAAATTGTTTAATGTTTTCCGATGCTGCCATGCTCCACTATCGCGAGTTTGGCTTGTCTCACACATTCGTATCTCATTCTCACACCCATAGACAGTAGTTCGAAAATTGGATCATTTCTCAGCTGCGATTTCTAATCCATTCTCTCTTATGTCTGTGGGATTAACAGTATATCTTAAGTCGGGTTAGTTCCGCCATTTATAACTCAAGAACGGCTGGACCGATTTTTATGACCTCTGATTTGTTGGATTCGTCTCCGCCCCAAATAGCAGAATAACTATTAAAATATCGGAAAATCCACACAAAGAAAATTGTGAAGAAAATTCATTTTCTCATATATTTTGTATGACAAAAACAATACAAAGCTAGATTTAAGAGATAGATTTGCAGACGTGGGCCTTGATTTTATTTTTTTATTTATTTTAACCAAACAAGTAGAACAAAAAACACTTACAATTAACATTTAACAATTTAAATACATTTGAAATGTACATGATGAAAAATACAACACAAAAATTTATGACGTGAGCACCTTAATCTGAGCTGTTTTAAACCTAGGTCTGCAAATAATAGTATTTTGTGAAGTTGTTGAATCTTTTGCAGTATCTGCTTATGGGCTCATTGTTTTGGCGTAAACAGTGTGGTATCGGTGTTGTAAAGCAAATTCAGTAAATGTATGTGCCTCTTCCGCCTTACTGATTCGTTGAACGCTATCATATTAGACAGGGACACAAAATTGATCAAGCGCCTGCTAACATCAAAGATAAAGCAGAAGCATTTTACCATCCTCCACGAAGATAGATTTGATAGATTTAAAAGATTTAGTCTCTATCTGAAGGTAAATTATCAAATTCGTATGGATTATACAAATCTCTCAACGCAAAGAGCAAGAGCTGCTTCTGCACTGCTTTGAGCCTATTGCTATGAACGCCAAAAGGCCAAAGGACTTAGGCCATACAATACATGCATGTTTGAGCAATGGTCAAACGAGAGCTATGTACAAAGACTTCGTGACCTATAGGCTGCTGAATTCCTTCGCACGTCGTTTACTGAATCCCAGCTGCTTATTAGCCTTGCTTAAGACTGTCATAAAAGTAAAGTAAAGCAATCCCATGACAGCCCTTGTACGGGTCTAGGGGTTGAAACTGGTAGAGAGCTTCATTACAATTTTTTTAATAATTGTGGATACGAGTGTGGAGTGATTAGTTCCACGACTCACTTTACCCCTGATTTAAATCAGGTACCTATTCAGAGCTAGGTGAACTCAAAGCTTGGTGCGCGGACCCTCGTCCGAACCTGGATTCGAACCAGGGACCCCACATGCAAGAAGCCAGTGCTCTACCCACTAGGCTACTCAAGCTTAACTGACTGCTAAGACTGTCATAGTGTAAATTAAAAAGCAGCTTTTTATCCAAAGTTATCCCAAGATCGATGACACCATCAAACATTATTTATTGAAACATTATTGAGGCGGTAATGAAAAGTTATTTTTCCAGTGCTATTTACCATAGCTCGAGCCAGAAGATCTAATGTTTCACCATGAAGCCGTTTCGCAATAAGACTTCGGAATATTGTGAATTAACCCACTGTATATGAACAAGGTATTCGTCCGTTAGTATGGCCTGACTTCATGCTTCACCAACACAAGAGCAAAGACAGGCAGTACATCAAACGGTTCAATTGGTAATGAGAAATCGTTGAGCGTATCGCACAAATTAACAACGTGATAAACTTCGTCGCGCAAAAAAAATGCTTTTGAATATCATAAGGTGCTTCAATGAAAGAAACCGACCCGAGGGCAACCCATCCAGTAAATAGTTTAACAGAAAGTAGTGCAACAATGCTACGTAAATCATTTTGATTCGCTTTAATAAAGAAATGCCTTGGAGTTTAAATTCAATGTAATTAAAATACTCTTCATTTTGATTTTTGTACATTTATTGAGCTTAATTCATTTTAATCTTAGTAAAAAACTGAATTCAATTTAGCTAATAAGTTAAAGCAACATTTATTGATTCTGAGGTGGTACGAAGTTCGCCGGGTCAGCAAGTAGTTAAAATAAAAATAGGTGGTTATACAAGGAAAAAAGATTAGGGCTCTTAATATGCTAATAAGCTTATCATAAGAAAAAGAAACAAACATTTCAGTGATTCATAGCTTTTTAAGATTCAACAAAACAGCTGCGTTTGACGAGAAAATAGATGGACCGTTCATGTGTTAAGATAAATAGTGAACGCACAAAATCATAGCTTTTATTAAACTTATTTATTATTATTAGGGGAATGAGCGAAGGTCCAAAATTGATGTCAAGATTATTTCATATGGTTTGACGATTTTTCAATGCCGAAAAATTTATGGATACATTTAAAAAATCAGATGCGTTGAATTTCTGTTTTATTTTGTCAATTTCTCTTCGAATTTAAATTTCATTTACGATTTCCCACTTTTTTGTATTTTTTGCGAGTTTATGTGTTTGTTTTTTATAATACTTGGTTTTAAAAATGATAGCCTGAGGACTGCGCTCAAGATGGAGGCTTTTGCAATAAGTTTTTAGGGCTAAATTATGATAATACTCTTTTAAATACGCATTCCAAAAGTTATTTTCCCTAATTTTATGCAGAGAGGAAATTTCATTCAAAACTTTACTTTAGGATGCCAATAAAGTGATATAATGTGAAACTATGATTTTTAGTGTGGAAGGGTAAATTTTCATTATCATTGTAGCGTTAGACGATATGACAAAAAACGAGCATCAACATAATTTTTTCAAAGTGGAAATTGACAATTACCTTGACGATTGATTTTGCACTCACAAAGATACACTTTCACACCATAGCATTTCCTGCAGCACATCTTAAAGTTGAAACTATAATATTTTCAAGTCAAATTTATAGCTTTTTGGTATAAATTCAAATTTTCAATTCTAATTCATAATTTTTTAAATCAAATTCGTAAATTTTTGATACCAAATCATAAGTTTTCGAGTCGGATTCATAATTTTTTAATTATAAGTTTGAAATTAGTTTTTTTAATTCATAATTTAAAATTTATAATTTTCCAGATCAAATTCATAATTTTCACCAATTTAGTTCATGTTGGGTCTTCTTCGACTTTTTCTTCGTTTGTCGACGTCAATAAGGCCAAACTTGCTCTCACATGAGAATAAATCTTTATTTAAAAAGTCTTTCCACTTGTTCAAATGAGACTGTGGATTCTATTATCTTCTGCTTATTAAGGATAAAATATCTTTTTTTTTCAGGAGAATAGCTTTGTACTCAGCTATAGTTTTGTAACCTTTTATTCGAGCTCTACCGATATATGATCGATAGCCAAATTTTTCAGTGTCATTTTTACTAATTTTCGAAGAAAATTAGTGTTAAACTCGTTTCGCCCAAAAATTCATATTTCTTTATATATATATATATATATATATATATATATATATATATATATATATATATATATATATATATATATATATATATATATATATATATCAGTGGCGAGGGGTGAAATATCGATGGAGGGAAGCCGAATAATTATCCACCATTTTATATATGTATAATAATGATGTTTGGCATGCTGATATTTGTCAGACTTACTAATTTCTATTTAATTCTCGTCACACTTACAGACAGTATAAAAACTCGTAATTCAAAAAAATGATGAGCACATGTATATCAATAAATTAGTGAGCAGTTTTATAGGGCCACCTTCAATATACATGAAACCATTTGCTTTAATGTAAAAAATGTTTGTAAAAAAGAAGCATTGAAAAAACGTCTTTCTGAGCCTGCAGAACGCTAAATAGAAAAAAGTTAAAAGCAGCTATTTTTCGTCCATTAAATTTATAAATATTTTGGAAATAAAGCGGTTGAAATGAAAAAGTTGCAAAAAATGTCAACCCTTAACATGAGGATGTATGGACAATTTTTCATTTAATATACTTTCTAACTGTTTCGCGACTATTAGTTTTAATATTTATATATTAAAAGACCATATTAAAAATATCAAGTTTTAGATTTCTAACGACAAATAGTTTATGTACTTTTCTTTTATTTCCTGATTCCTGCTATTCATGAAAGATTATGTATTTAGAAAGATAAAAACAATTTTACGGAGAATATGTGTCATAAAAGAGTTTAACGCAAGACAGGAATTCTGCAGTCCTTAGTTGAAAATTCGTAGCTCCATTTTTGTTGTTTCCAGGAAATTCGAACTTTTGTTCTTTTCATAACTGCAGAGAATGTCAAGAAATGTTTGATGTTTAGTGCTTTTTTGCTTAGGACAACGTCCGAAGGCGAAAACAAAGTCGTTAATACTAAAAGATATTTCTTTGATATAATTTACTAAAAATATGAAACAAATTCACTTGAAACCACATTTTCGTTAAAACATATAACATTGTAAATTATGATAGCCCTTGTAATACCTAAATTAATCAACATAAATTAAAACCTTAAATCAGTCACAGTATAAATTGTTTGTCTCTTTTTTCTTGCACTTGAACTTTCTTAGTAGATTTTAGTTCATAGCAAAGAATCTTTTAATCACTACACACAAATATTATCGGACCTTGCATGTTATTTACATTTATCATTTACAGTTCTGCAAGCATGATATTTCCTGTCTACGCTATTTTGCGTAGGCTTGTGACGCAATCAATTGGTTGAAGCACCAAGTGATTGCCTCTCTCAAGTGATACCTTCAATTGGCGTTGCAAGGCGTTGAAATGAAGCCAATCAATTGGTCGAAGCACCAATTGATTGATGGTCTCAACTTGCTACTCTCAATTGGTCGACGCACCAATTGAAAGGCGTTGAAATTAAACCAATGGTACTTTCAATTGGTCGAAGCACCAATCGAAAGTTGTTGAAATAAAACCAATCGTACTTTCAATTGGTCGAAGCACCAATTGAAAGTTGTTGAAATAAAACCAATCGTACTTTCAATTGGTCGAAGCACCAATTGAAAGTTGTTGAAATAAAACCAATCAATTGGTCGAAGCACCAATTGAAAGTTTATTCCTTATATTTAAACCTTGACAAAACACATTGACGAAAAAGAACTCTGTATTGATTCAAACAACTCTTTTTTATTAATCCGTGCGATTTGATTGTCAATTCAAGACTGATCATTTTCTCGCTATGAATCTAACTTAAGTACACAATTAAATTTTGCAGGAGTAAGCATATCATGCAAATTCCAATGTTTTGGCTATACTCATTTGCGAAAAATATGAAAAATAGACAATGTAAAGATAGAACGTGATCACCGTTGCATTAGCGTACTTAGAAGTTTACGCAGACGATATGCAAGATGATCAGGTTACATCTTTTCGTTGCATTTCAAATGCTCAAGCGTAAACATTGTTATGTCTACGAGCAATGCAATGAAGATGCACCCAGCGAAGAATGTGCTGAGTGCGTTGCATTATTGCAGTTGTAGGTTAACAACGATTGTTCAATGTTAATATTGAACATTACTCCCCGCGTTGAACGCATGTTCAATCTTAATTTTGATGCAAAATGCTTTTTGATAAAAGTAATCTAATTGTATTATTGCCTTTGAATGAATTTACATGATATGCGACTTTAAACATAACAAATGAGAAATTTTCTTTTAGTATTACAGATTCAACTTATACCTAACATATATATTTTATTCCACTGTGATTTCGAATGCTGGTTCGCAACGCTGCCTTGGTCGTGGTGTTGGTTTGGATCGACAAATTCGAAGTTGACCAGTGATCTTGTAGGATACCAAGATGATGATGAGAATAATTGCTATCAAAAGTCCGAGGTAGCTGACCGCAAATTGGTGGGTGTCGGTTTGTTTGACTCTATGTGGAAGATTCGCCAGTTCCGGTATGTTGAGCTGTGCTTGAATGGCCTTGAGTTCTTTGAGGTGTATTTGTTGATATACAATGGCTTGGTTTGTATATAAGTGAGTATTTTCGATGTTGTCAAGGTGATGAAGATGAACTAGTTTTGTATACGAAAGATTCGTACTGCCGGTGTGTGATTGCAGTCCTCTGATGGTGAACCAATCGTGTTTGATGATACAATTAGCTTGTAGGTGCACTATACCAGACCCTTCTAGCATTTGTGACGAAGCCTGATTTCCACATGCTAAGTTGATGTTGATGCCCTCGTTAAAAGCGAAGAGCCAGGTATTTGGACTGGCCAATTTCGCCCAAAAAAAGTGATTCGCCAATTTTCTCAGCTTGCATGCGGTTGTCATCGGCATGTTGTTAATTAGGTTAACTTCACAGGTACTGATGTTAGACATCCTTCGATAAAGTGGATGAAGCGCTTTGCAAATGTAGGTTGACGAATTTGTAACCTTACAGGCACTGAGTTCCCGGTCATCCATCGTATAGAATTGGTCTCGATGGAGAGTAATGGCGAGAAACGGAGCTGTTGGTTGTATGGCAATTAGGGTGCCATTGATTGAGCTCGGAATGGCCATCACCCGCAAGAGTTCCAAATTGTCAGTGGTGATCAATGGTACACTGAACTGGAATATTATGTATTTTTCCAACGTGCGTCCCTTGACTTCCATCAGCTGGTAAAGGTAATGAAGGTCATCTGGCTTTACGGGCAGCTGAATGGTTGCAGGCAAATGGTTTTTGATTGCGATGAGTTCTTGACGCAATCGTGTTGGCGGCAAGATGAGTAAAGGAATTTTTCCTTGACGCGTATGAGTAATGACGTCAATCATTGATGATTGCATTCGTTGTAATTCGGACACCATAAATAGCATCTGAATCGAGACCGACATGAAAGTTTGTAATATGGTTAATTGCTGAATTTCATCACTGGTGCGGTTGATGTGGTTGGTTAATCGCTGGATCTCAGTTGTGATGGACTGAAAAGCGGAGTTTGTTGCTTTCTGGTTGGTGTTGATGACGTTGATTGTAGAATCGATGATTGATGTTCGATTCCTTAACATACTGAGTAAATATTCTTGATTCTCTTGAGTGGAATCCAGGTTTTTCGCAATTTCTTCGGCGTAATCAGCATCAAGAAGCCCAAAAAGCGAGTTGGCTATGTGCCCCACGATATTGAATGCACCACGTTTTGATCGGTTGTGGCTTGAGTGAGGGCGCAAAAGCTCGTTATCGTCCTTTAGCTCTCCCATAATGTATTGGCATTGTTCAATGACTGGCTTACATAGATAGCCTTTGGTCACTCGATTACATAGCCTTGTCATGGTGTCGATGCCGTCCGCTGTGTTTGCAACATCCTTCCAATACGGGTCCAAGTTATAGTATACAATCAACTTCCATTCATCCGTGGCCAAGTCAACGGTCCCCAAGTGGTCAAAATGGAAACCAAGTCCTCCACTGAATTGCTGAATTTTAATGGGTGATGCAATGGAGCAGGGCAGCACTAGAAGGGTCAAGAAGAGTGACAATAATGCTGGGCCGCTGACCACTCGTCGTTTTTTGGGAGGAATTTCGTGTTGGTCTTGATGAGATCGTGCCGCTGCTGGTCTTGCCATCGGAGGATCAATCGTACTGGCTGCCATTTGAATCTTATCTAAAAAGGATTCATCGTCTGTGACCGATTCGCCGTCACATGGAAGAGGTGCAAGCTTGTGAATGGGCCGCCGGAGTATTCCTGAGGCTGTCCTTACGTCCACAACACGAACGTAACCATCCTCGCCGGGATATGTCTTTACAATTCTTCCCAAAGGCCAATGCAGTACTGGCGTGTTATCTTCCTGCACGATGACCATGGTGTCAGGTGTTACATTCGGTGATGGTGTCTTCCATTTACGACGATGTTGCAACTCGCTCAGATACTCTCGGCTCCACCTGCGCCAAAATTCATGTTTTGTGTGCGAAACCAGTTTCCATCTAGTGAGCAAACTTGTTTTGTGACGATCAGCATGCACATCAACAGGAGTTGTGAGAGGTTCGCCGACAAGAAAATGACCCGGCGTTAACGCGTTAAGATCATTCGGGCTCGTTGACATAGGAGTGAGTGGGCGCGAATTCAGGATCGCCTCGATTTCCACGACAACTGTTTCGAGCTCTTCGTAAGTTAAAGATGCTGATGCTAAGTTTTGTTTCAACAGCTTTTTTGCAGACTTTACCGCTGCCTCCCACAAACCTCCAAAGTGTGGAGTTCGGGGAGGTATGAAATTAAAGTTGACTCCCTTTGAGACACACATTGACTTGATGGCTTCCTGTGACTGCTCGGAATGGATGATTGGGACTAGTTCGTGCAGCTTATTACTGGCGCCCACAAAATTGGTAGCGTTGTCACAGTAGAGTTCCTTGCACCTTCCTCTTCTAGCCATGAACCGCTTAAGTGCCCCGATAAAGGCATCGGTGGTGAGGTCCGACACCAGCTCAAGGTGAACAGCCTTTGTTGAAAAGCAGCAAAAGACGGCGAGGTAGCACTTGTGGGGCCTCTTTCCTCTGATTTTGTAATGGACGGACAAGGGGCCACAGAAGTCAACGCCAGAGTGAACAAAAGGCCTTGCAGGCTGCACTCTAGTAGCTGGTAGATCCCCCATTACTTGCTGCAACATTTGAGGTTTACTTCTGGCACATTGTATGCAAGAGTGTACCACAGATCTGGCCAAGGTCTTTGCGTTTAGGGGCCAAAACCGTTGTCTGACGTCTGCAAGTAAGGCCGTTATGCCTGCATGAAAGTTTTCGCGATGAATATGTTCCATCAGCAATCTTGTCGCTGGATGCGAGTAAGGTATAAGCATTTGATGTTTTGCGTCAAACTGCAACGCGGAATTTTTTAATCTCCCACCAACTCTCAAGATACCTTTATCATCTAAAAATGGAGCTAAGCTGCTAATACGGTTTCTTTTATCAACCTGCTTGTGTTTCCGTAGTTGATCGATTTCTTCTTTGAACTCTTGCTTTTGCATCTCTTTGACAATAACCTGGAGCCCGTCATCTATTTCTTGAGTAGTTAGATGGTTATCTATAATTGTAGTTTGCGGATGCCGTTTGATCTTGGAAATGAACCGTAGGGCATACGCTATTATCCGTAGCAGCTTTTGAAATGAGTTTTTGTGATTAATCTTATCAATGAAACTCCCTTCCTCCTTCACTGTTGCTGCTGATATCAATAAGTTTTTTGCCTCGATGGAGCACTTGCCACTTGGCTGAAATGGTGGAGGCCACAAACACTCATCTCCATGCAAAAATCTTGGCCCATAAAACCATAAATGACATTGTGGTAGTTTTTCGGGGGATATTCCACGAGATATGACATCAGCTGGATTGTCCTTACTTCCTACATGACGCCATTGTTGTGGCGTTGTGGTTTCTCGGATGGACGAGATCCTGTTTGCGACGAAGGTATTGTAATTGGCAGCCTCAGAATGAACCCAGGCAAGTACTATCTGTGAGTCGGTCCACAGTGTCACCTTTGTAGTTTCGAGCTTTAAATCTGTTGTCACCCTCTCGGCAAGGTCAGCTGCCAATTTAGCTGCGCACAATTCAAGCCTTGGCACCGTTAATTTTTTGATTGGGGCTACTCTTGATTTTGCACAGAGAAGGCGCACAATAGTCTGGGCTCTAGAGGTTGACCGAATATACACGGCAGCTCCGTATGCTTGCTCTGATGCATCTGCGAATATGTGAATTTGAATTTTGGTCGCATTTTCTGGCAGAATTACGTGGCGAGGGATCTGAATGCTGTCCAGTTCATTTAGTCTGCTACTAAAAGTCGTCCACTGTGTGTGGATTTCTTGTGGAACGGCAGCATCCCAGTCCAGATGAAGCTGCCATAGCTGCTGCAACATTATTTTTGCTCTTGTGATTACGGGTGCTACAAGTCCCAAAGGGTCAAACAGCCGGGCTATTTCTGAGGCCATTATTCTTTTGGTAACCCGCTGATGGTCAGTGAAGTGGGTTCGGATTCTAAGTTGGTCTACTTTAGGAAGCCATGACACTCCTAGAGTTTTGATAGCTTCGTTGTCTCTTTCTGAGAAGTTAAGTTGAACCTCTTGTTCAGCTGGTGGAATATTCTGCAGTAGTCTTGGATGGTTTGTACACCACTTGCGCAATTTAAAGCCTGCCTTTTCTAGCATACTTATGAGTTCGCTCTGAGCGGTGATTGCTTCTGACAGGGTGTTGAAACCTGTTATTACATCGTCAACGTAGAAATCTCGCGCTAGTACTTTTGATCCTTCTGGATATGAATTTCGTTCGTCAAATGCTAGGCGTTGAAGTGCCTTGGTTGCCAAATACGGAGCTGATGCAGTGCCATAGGTCACAGTAGAAAGCTGGTAGCATTTGATTGGCTGATTGACATCTCTTCGCCAGAATATTAATTGGAAGTTACGATCACTAGGTCGGATAAGAACTTGTCGATACATTTGTTGTATATCCGCCGTGAACACATAGCGCGGTAAGCGAAAACGGAGTAAGATTGTCAACAGCTCACTTTGTACTGTTGGGCCCACAAGTAATATGTCATTTAATGAAATGTTCGCGCTTGTTTTGGCGGACGCATCAAAGACCACGCGGAGTTTCGTGGTACTGCTATCTGGCTTCATTACGCTATGATGGGGCAGAAAATAGTGTGGGGATTTAATGGTATTAATGTCCACTTCTTCCATGTGGCCCATTTGGTAATAGTCTTCCATGAACTGAATGTATTGTTGTCGTAACTTGTCGTCCTTAGCAAGCTTCTTCTCGAGAGCGTAAAATCTACGCAGTGCCATGTCTTTAGAATTTCCCAAGCAATCAGGGCTCCTCGCAAACGGCAGTGCGGTCATAAATCGACCACTAGGTAGTCGTTGTATTGTTTCATTGAAGTGCCGCTCGCAAGCCTTTTCAGAGGTAGAAAGAGTAGAAGCAATATTGGTAATTTCTTCAATCTTCCAGAACTTTTCGATCGAATCGCTTAGTTGTTCTTGGGTCACACCAACACCACAGACTGCTTCTGATCTAGTGTTGACGCTAACATTTCCTGAGACGATCCATCCAAACACTGTGTTTTGTAGTGTCGGAAGTCCCGATGCTAGCTTTATCTGTCCCACTGCTAGGATTTGGTAGAAGAACTCGGCACCAATAAGTACGTCAATGTTTTTCACCATGTGAAATTCTGGATCAGCTAAGGTAACATTCCGTGGAATACCCCACTTCTCAGGGTTTATGCTTTGTGTTGGCTGCGGTGGTACTATTTGGTCTAGTACAAACGCTTCAAAGTGCTCGCAGAAACCAGTGGTTCTTGATTTCAGCTCCAAGTTGACTCGACGCTGTGTGCGTTGGCTGGCACTTCCAATGCCTTGAATATGCATGGCATCAGGTCTCACCGCGACTCCCAATTTCTTAATTATTCGGTTTGAAATTAGATTCACTTGGGATCCTGAGTCCAAAAGAGCTCGACACTCTACCTCACGTCCATTTTCTGAGACCAATATAACCCTGGCCGTACTCAGGAGAACGTACCGACTATTACATCGATTGCCCTGTGCCGCAAGTGCGATCGCTTGCTCTGGCTGCTTTAAGTGTGTCGATGAAGGTGCCTTTGGTTGCTTAATTTTGCCGGTTATCGTGCCTTTGGTCGATACCTCGGGCAGATGAAGCAAGGTATTGTGTTTCCTTGCACACTTGCGACATGTTCCACCTTCACAAGTGTTCGATCGATGACCAGGTTTCAGGCAATTTAAGCACAGGTTGTTGTTGCGTACAATCTGGATTCGCTCGGCCGGCACGCAGCTCAGGAAGACATTGCATGCGTAAAGTGGATGCTCTTTGTGGCACACTACACACAACGTTCCGGAAACTACCGATGCAAGTATTCTTGTTTCCTTTCTTGTCTGCTGCCTTTCGTTAGTGAACCTGGTCTTCAAGCCAAGCGCCTCCAAGGTTTGGAATCTTGTTTGCAGAAATTCCAAGAAGTGTTTCATACTCTGTAGCCCCTTTGGATTTTCTAGGGACTGTTCATAGAGCAGATGAGTGGATTTGTCCAGATTGTTTGACAAAATGTGTAAAAGGATTGGATCCCAGGACTCTATGGACAAGCCGAGGTTCTCCAATCCAAGCAGACACTCGCACGTAGTGTCGTGGAGTGCTTTAATGGCGGCCGATGATGCATCTGAGCCCACATTTGATTGAGATACCAGTCGTCTAATCAAGGTGGTAACTAACAAACGCTTGTTCTCATACCTGTTATGAAGTAGCTCCCAAGCTGTATGATAGTTCTCGTTTGACAAAGGAAGGTGTCTCACGAGTTTCTCAGCGTCGCCAGTTAGATTGGTCTTCAAATACCACATCTTCTGGCAGTTCCCTATGTTTTGTACGTGCACTAGCTGTTCGAATAGGTCAGCAAATTGTCGCCATTTCGCATAGTCGCCGTCAAACTTAGGGATCGATATCGTTGGAAGCTGAACTGGCATCGGCTGTGCGGTGTGTCGCCCTGCATGTGGTTCACTTGCCGTTCTGCCAGTTAATCTTGAAGACAACCCGATAGTCATTTTCCGTACTTCATCCTCGAGATGAAGATACTCTTCGAAATCGTACCCTAATGCTATAGGGTCACTCGAAATTTCCCAAATCTTAAGATTTGTAGCAGCAATTTGACTCCAGAGCTCTCTAAGAGTAGTCATCGATACCTCGTAGTAATGGGTAGGCTGATCATCAGTTGTTCGATCTAAACTGCTGACCAATCGCTTTAATGAATGGGTAAGCGCTCTCTGTCGTCGAATATTTCGTTCGACTTCTCTACCTTCGGATGCGTCTACTGGCATTTTCACCTGAGCAGCTTCGGGAGCTTGAACTGTAGCAATCCCGAAAGCTTTTATAGCGTCCATAAAAATGCGACGATATTTGTCGTGAAGCCGTTTGATCTCCCCGTAATAATCTTTCTCGAAATAGTCATGTTCGGGTGGAAGATCACTTGCTTCAAGTTGATCATGCCCTTCTTGGAAGTCATGCCATGCTTCATCAAGTCGTTGTAACCGGACTTCAAAATAAGACTTTGATCGTTTTCGGTCTTCGGAGTCTTTATTAAAATTGGCAATAATTCGCTGAATCTCCGCACCCTTTTGCGTCTGCTTTAAAATAATATCTGCCATGTTGGACCTGCTCAGACACCTTTTGATCTGAAAATCACGTCGGGGTCACCAAAATTTATGTCTACGCTATTTTGCGTAGGCTTGTGACGCAATCAATTGGTTGAAGCACCAAGTGATTGCCTCTCTCAAGTGATACCTTCAATTGGCGTTGCAAGGCGTTGAAATGAAGCCAATCAATTGGTCGAAGCACCAATTGATTGATGGTCTCAACTTGCTACTCTCAATTGGTCGACGCACCAATTGAAAGGCGTTGAAATTAAACCAATGGTACTTTCAATTGGTCGAAGCACCAATCGAAAGTTGTTGAAATAAAACCAATCGTACTTTCAATTGGTCGAAGCACCAATCGAAAGTTGTTGAAATAAAACCAATCGTACTTTCAATTGGTCGAAGCACCAATTGAAAGTTGTTGAAATAAAACCAATCAATTGGTCGAAGCACCAATTGAAAGTTTATTCCTTATATTTAAACCTTGACAAAACACATTGACGAAAAAGAACTCTGTATTGATTCAAACAACTCTTTTTTATTAATCCGTGCGATTTGATTGTCAATTCAAGACTGATCATTTTCTCGCTATGAATCTAACTTAAGTACACAATTAAATTTTGCAGGAGTAAGCATATCATGCAAATTCCAATGTTTTGGCTATACTCATTTGCGAAAAATATGAAAAATAGACAATGTAAAGATAGAACGTGATCACCGTTGCATTAGCGTACTTAGAAGTTTACGCAGACGATATGCAAGATGATCAGGTTACATCTTTTCGTTGCATTTCAAATGCTCAAGCGTAAACATTGTTATGTCTACGAGCAATGCAATGAAGATGCACCCAGCGAAGAATGTGCTGAGTGCGTTGCATTATTGCAGTTGTAGGTTAACAACGATTGTTCAATGTTAATATTGAACATTTCCCTTTTTGGCGTAAAAAAAATGGAGCTAAGACTTTGGAGATGTGACCATAATGTTAGACGATTTGTTTATAAACATGCTTCAATGCGCTCTATTACATCATGAAATTAACCCAAAAACTGCATTCTGGTGCTTATGACTCTTTCTTAGCACGGCAAAATTCATTTCTAAAAACTAACATTTGACAATTTTAGTTTTTAGTTATCCAGTAAAATTGTATCTCCATACTCATATCTCAAATATATAATCTTTACGTGCTGTTTTTTATGTGAGCAATACAACTATCGAAAGTTACGTTCACATAAAAATAGCACAACGGCAATATTGAATGAACCGATCGAAATTTTCTTCAACTCTACAACCATTTGTAAGCCGATCGATCACGGCTTATTTGTCATCTGTTAAAGCGAGACGATGCTAGCATTTCAGCAAGGAACGAAAAGAGACAGACACAAGGTAATACACATTTGGCCAAAGCCTCTAGTGGCTCCCAAATAAGAATTTGCAAGCCGGAAAATTTCGGCTTATGAATGGGAATTTTTACGTTGTCGTATTGCACAGAAGATGGTATATGATCTTAAGTCATTTGAAATTCCATGTACATGTTGAAGATGCATGCATGTTTTGTAAAATCTGAAGTAGGTCGATATTTTCGAAAGGGAAGCCGGAAGGAATCGGGTTGTATGGACGCTTCGCCACTGATATATATATAAATATACATATATATATCAGCAAAAAAAAGCGTTTTAGTGAATTTTGAGGTACTCCTATATTTCCAAGCAGTGTAAATTTTTGTAAAAAAAAAGTATTGGGAATGAAAACCAATTATGTTCTAAGCTTGTCTATGATAAAGAATTGAAAATGTTGAGCCGTGTGTGGGTCCTAAGTGCCTAAAAGTATAAAAGTAGGCAAGGATTTTTTTTCAAATTTTGATTTGTCATTACTTCTGGCAAAAACATTGGATCATCGTGAAATTCGTAGAGAGTATTGACGTTGGCTAAGATTTAACACACATGGATTTTCAAGATATTGCAGGTATACCTGTAGCAACGGCAGGCTGCTGAAAAAAAATCCTTCAAATCATTGACCCTCCTCAAAAATTTTTGATTTTTGACAAAAAATTCAAATCATTGATAAATTTTAACCTTTGTCCATCATGTCGAATTGAAATTTTTAAAATTCAGATTTTCGCAAGAACGGCAACCTATCATATTTTCAGCACCCGAAAGTTCTGTTCACGAGAACTGACGACTGGATTATTCGATCATAATGAAATTTACAGAACATGTTGGTATTAACTAGGACCAGGTCTGATAGAAGTGATTTTGAAATGCGGGCAACCCTGTGGCAGTGGTACTATCTTGAAAAATCACAGAGAAAAAAACAGCTTTTTGGCCTATAACTTCCGATGCAGCCATCAAATTTTAATGAAATTCACACAATACTTGGATCTAACTCTAAGTAATATTTGGTTCAAAATTAGAATAGGGCTGCCAGCTATGGTGATTTTTGTCTCATAAATCTTGCAAATTTGCTCAGCAAAATAAAGCTTTTTTCCCTATAACTTCCGGTCCAGTGTAGAAATCAAAACGAAGCTCATGCAGTAAATATACCTTAATGTGAAGTAAATGTCGTAGGAATTTCGTACAAAAGTCATGAAAGGGCTGCCAGCTATGATCATTTTCGTAATTTTGTGGAATTTATTGAGCGATTATGTCATTAGATTTGCAAATGGGAATGATCCTGCAATGAAAATTCACAACAAACATTAACGCTTTAAAAATACGAAAAGTTTTGAGGGTGGCAGCCCTAAAATTCTTTTCACCCGTATAACTTCAAGCACATGATTCAATCGAAACGAAATTTACTGGTTGGGTTTAACTTAACGTGAAGCAGATTTGGTATATATTTTGCTCTGCTGCTGACACAGGGTAACCAACTTCAAATTACGTACTCATATGCAAAGTATTTGCGATAAAAATAAGAAACCATTTTTGGATCTTCCAAGTTTTGAACATTTTTCGGATGGCAGCCTCAAACAACGTTTAGCCGCTGAAACTTTCGATGAAATCCTCCGATGAGAACGAAATTCAAAGGATAAGTTGATTTAAGTATGAGCTTGTCGTAGTAAACTTATTGCTGCTTAGTCGGGAAAGTGTTGCCAGCACCGAACATTTTCATAATTTGTGTTATAGTTGAGTTTTGTTGCTTGGGATAAGGAATGGTTGATATGATTCTACAAAAAAGTATATTACGTCTTTCCACATTTTTTTGTCACTCAAAGACAATTTCTTTGAAGATTAGTTTTCTAGCGGTTCTGATGCGCTAGACTTTTTATACTTAATTTCAATAGATAGATAGGATTGTGAAGTTTTCCTTGGTATTCGCAATAGTTCGACGATATTCCGACCCGGTGAATAAATGCGGATTTGTTGAATGAAAAATAGTATGATCTGTGGAGTTTTTTCTTCTGAATAAATCTACTATAAATATACTATAAATCTGCTATAAATCAGAAGTGGCTTAGGTCTAAATCAACCCCCAATCTTGAAATGCAGTGGGATAGCAAAATTGGTACTGTGTTTGCATATGTATTTAGAATTTATGCATCGGACCTAAGTACAAACCTTTTCAGTAAGTTATTGATCTATGTCATTATTAAAAGTGCAAATAGATAAGATTTGACAGATTTCCTAATGCTACAGCAGACGTGGTTCTGATGGTTTCGCAATTTTGAGACTCATTCAAAAAATGGCACTTTGGTAGGAAGTTTTCTTATTTCGAGAATATCCGTGTACAACATTTTTGCTCAACCCTGCAATCTTTCCGAAAACTTTCAACTGTATACTGTATAGCTTAACGACACAATCTTAAACGGCTAAGCCATCAAAAACCACGACAACTTTAACAAGTTCGAATGTGACGTGAAGCATGTCAAATAGACAAGAAGAAGCGATCAATGAGTTGATTGCCTCTATACATACGAAACACCTTATGAAATTCGTTAATCCTCTTCCGCACTAATGGGACTGATAGCGATGTTCCGATAAAGATATAAAAAATGAGGAAATCGTAGTAATAAAAAAGTACACAGGAACGATTTCCAAACATGGAACGAAGCGCTCAGTAACAGAAACAATTATGAGTTTTCGGATGGGAAAATATAGAAACCACGAATGAACGGACAAACCATTCAACTAAGGACGACCTGACCTTTATGTTTCGCTCCCATAAATGGATGGAGCTGAGCTATTGAGGATTTTCATAGCATACTTTTGCGTGACTTGATTTAGTATGGTCGTAGTTGTCGGCGCTTTCAATGGATACAATTGCCTTATTGTTTGAAATTTTCAACAGAAACTTATTTTCGTCTGGCTGATGGACGTACGGAAGTGCTGGCAGTCGAATCGCAAAGGAGGCAATGATCGGATGGAAACAATGTCATCAAGTTGCCTCATGTCCATTAGCCATTTGATAATTATCTGATGGCCGTAGTCGTCGACGTGGCCACTGACTGTGAGTAATTTCCAACCATAGTAGTTAGAACTGTCCTGTTTCGTTTTACGCTGTATTGCTGCTCTTCGATGTCATGGTTGAATAAAATACATAGTTGGGGAATGGATTTTAAAAATATGGTGGTGCATTTACTTATTAACGTCGCATATTTAGGACAGTTGGAACAAATCGAGGTTGATGGTGGTACTAATGATTTTGCGAATGTGATTTAGCCTTTGTTGTGATAAGGAAATCATTAGAACTCAAATGTATTTGCAAGCCGTCTGTGCGACTCTTTAATAGGCAAACAATGTGTAGCTGCTAATGAATTGCGTTCACACGAGTCGAAAAATGGGTTTTAGCTGATTAGAGCTTAATCAATAAAATCGAAAAATAAAGAAATTATTTTAAGATATTATTTTATTTAAAGCAGTGAACTCAATTTGCAGACTATACGGCAACATATTAAACAAACTCCTGCATCGAAACTAACTTTTCCGTTAAATCTTCAGCACTTTTGAAAAATCTAGAATTTTAGGTTACACTCTATGATGAATAATTTGCTTTCGCACATAAAATTCCTGAGTTCGTGCATCCGTAGAATATACGAATTCTGGAATTCCTCGATCTTTGGGACAATTTTATAGCTTTACTCGGTACAGTTTATACGGCACAAGTATTGTTCTATTCATGTTCGCACGAATGTTCGTTTTGTTTGCGTTGGCTGTAAACGTAATTTATGCTCTAACCGCAATTCGTCTTTGTCAAGTCAAAGATACACATGATTCAAAAGCGTTACAGCGTGCATAGCTAACATTCATGTAGACGTTTGCTTCTCCCCGAGAAATTATTGCTGCAATGTCGGGAATTAATTATAAAATTTGTATTATAAATTTACGGCTCTTACGTTTTTTTGCGTATAGTCGTTTGGCAAGGTCATGGTGAAAAATTCATAGAAGGAATACAAAGGATATGAGCTTGAGGAGGGGATGAATCAGTGTGAAAAGTTTCGTTTAATAGAAATACGGGTTAGGTATTATAGGCATATATATGCTATTTGTAAACAATGAAGGGTCTTATTAAAATATAACTTCAAATTTTAAGACTTTTTCATTTATACTCATAGAGTTGAACTGATAATGAGAATATTTAAAGTGATAAACAACAAAAATTCGTATGGATTATAATTGCATTGGTAATTTTAAAACCACATGAGTCACACTATCACAATTTTTCAGGCTTTGCCATTCATAAGTAAAAGAATTTTGTAAAGTGTTGTCAGCACCGAGCAATTTCATCATATTTTACTAGAAGACGCTGCCAGCAAATTTACATTTTTGCTTCTATTATCGTATATATGTATGTAATTATATTAGTAGGAACTCATAAAATGTGTACATTGTAAAAACATATAAATTTTTTTTATATTCACATATAAATGCAGGTTTTCTGAACATATTAACACTGGATGGATATGGTGAAATGCTGAATATTCAATAATGAAAATAACTAAAAAAGTATTTTACTTCCCTCCTGAATTTTGAAACTCTTGTGAGTAATAGCCCTGGAAACTTTTTTATCCTATGACCTCCGATGCAGTCTTAGAATTAAAATGTTACTTGTAATTGTTGTAATAACCAGCACGCTTACCAGACCATGTAATCAGTCTTTCTAGAATTTCTAGAGTTTGAGGCGGTTAAATTTGGCAACGATAAGCACATAATGCATATTTTAAAATAGGTAGAACAGCAACTTCGAGTGACTCTGTACAGGACAAAACCAATTCTAAAGAATACAATATTTCCACCGACGATCTTTTGATCTTAAATTCAAAACAATTTCATTAACCTTCTCTTTCCCTAAACATTATATAATAACTTTGAAAGTTCTAAACAAAATCCAACATTTTCCCACACCCGTCATAGAGATAATCAAAACGTTCCCATAACATTTTAATAATTAATACAGCAATTATGTTGCCACGAAGAAGAACGTAATGTCGACAATCATTGTCTTTAAAAGGCCTATAAGGTTGCTATCATTGCTACGCTTTGCTCGGTTTTTGTGGTGACGTGGCTTATTATGGGGAATCGTAGAGTTATTGAAGTATAACCACACACATTATTAAGTCAAGAGCATTTAACTTTCTTAATGGAATGAAAGGAAGACATTAATCGACTTGCCTTCAGCAACACTTCATCATAATATTCTTGCTTTAAACGTGTGATATCTCAAACAAAATTTGACTCGTTAAATATTTAAGGATCTGTGCTGTAATGTTTGTTGCTACAAGGAAATGAGACACGTTTGATGTGCGAACATGTGGTTTACATATTTCACTAGATTTTCAATCAACATTCATGAATCCGTAATAAAACAATTACATTGTGCTGTGACTTTATGCCCTGTGAACTGAAATGGTTCGGTATTGAAAACTTGTTATGTAGCGAAGCGTGATGGCACAATTTATGTATTAAATTCGAATACTTTTGGGATTTGTCTGGTAGTTTTAATTAAATGAATCGTAAACTATTGAAGGAATTTGTTAAGTGCTGTAGTAAAAACTGTAATAAAGCTATTTGATTGCCTATTATCGATGTCATGGATTTCTAGGATTTTATATTAATGAAGACCTTTCGTAGAGAGAAGGATGAGAAACCAGAAATCAATTGTTTTATGCAGTAAAATAAGACATGTTGCTTGTAACGAATTATGAAATTAGAGGGACCTTGGCAGAGCATTTCAACTAAATCGGTCCAGCAGAGAGCCCCCAAGAGGCCATCCATCAAATAGAGTAACCATCAACTCCCAAAACCAGCAACAAGAGCGAAACAAATTCCCCTGGAGCAGGGTGCGCTAGAAATGGCCGTGAAGCTCCCTCGTCCGCATTAGCGGCACATTCTTTTATTCGATGTTGCTTTGCTAGCTCTCCTCGGCTAGAGTGGGTCATGAAACAATGGGGCGAATATGCTCGGAAAAATAATGAGGGACGGTGCATATAATTCATCTGTCATGAAATAATACTAACCGCAATATATAAAAATACTCTAGCGCAACAGAACCGCTAGAAACTGTAATGTTCGATGAGCAGTAGAAGAATCGTGCAGATTTTTAGTGCATATTATTTTCACAGGTCGCCCAACGTGTTTTGAGGGCAATGTACCGCTTTGATCTCACCAATGTATTTATACTAATAGGGCGGAAAAGTTTTCAGGGCTGCTACCTGCATCAATTTCAAAATTAAGAAAAATCAAACACTTGTTTCTTATATTTGTTATCGGTTGCTTATCTTACAACACTTAGGAAACAGCATCTCCTGTAACGCAAATGAGGACAATGCTCAGTGCTTGCAACACTTGCAACACATCCGAAAAAAATTAAAAACTTGGAAAATTTAAACATTGGATACTTATTTTCATTGTAAATATTCGCAATATGAATACCTAATGTAATAATTTATTGGTACAAAAATATCAAATATCAAAATCACCTTGTGCTGGCAACCCTTTGCCAGCGGCAAAACCAAAAATATACCACAACTGCCTTACGTTGAAGTCAACCTTCTCTGTTAATTTCCTTTCGATCCGATGACTGTGTTGGAAGTTATAGGGGTACAAAAAAATTTAGGATTTCCAAATCCTAATATTTGTTATTTCTTGTTACTATAAGACTAATACCATTTGAAAATATTATGATAAAACCGCTTACTAAAGATATGGTAAAAAATTCAACAACAATCATAGCTCCCAACCATATCGTGGATTTTCAACCATCTTCCTACTGAGTAATGACTACAGTAAGGTTTTTTTACCAAATGAATTTTGTTTCGATTTCATGACTACACTGGAAGCTATTGGGCAAAAAGCTTTATTTGCCTGAGCAATTTTTCGAATTTCAAGATACTAAAATTACCATAGCTGACAGTTCCAACCTAATTTTTCAACCAACTTTCTATCAAACGTGGTTTAGAGAAAGGTTCAGCTACTGTGTGAATTTCATTAAAATCTGGTAGCTGAATCGAAATTAATAGGGTAAAAAACAGTGTTTTTTCTTAGTGATTTTTCAAGATAGCACCACTGGCACAGATAGGCACATATTTCAAAATTGCTTCTATCAGATCTGGTCTTACTTAAAACCAATATATTCTGTGAATTTCAGTGTTATCTCATTATCGGGTCGTGAGTTCTAGTAAACAGAAAATTCTGATGCTAAAAGTATAGGTGATTTGGGGAAGGCCAGATGTCAAATTTCAAAAGTTTTACTTTGGATTTGCAGATATAGCATAAGATTTATATATGAGTTGCTTTTTTTCCAAAAAGCGACAATTTTCTAGTAGAGTCGATGATTTAAAGTTTTTCAAATTCAGTGCCTCCCATAGCTACAGAGTTGCCAACATGGTAATAAAACATGAGTTTACAACTTAGTCCTGTAAATTTCATAATGATTTGATAGCTCTATCAAAAGCTATCACAATTCAAAAATTTTCCCGATCTTTTTTAGGCGCGTAGCGCACACATAGGGCTAAAAACTTCCAAAGCATTCTCATATTCACATTTAAAACACATTTCACATTAATTTCGTTAACTTAATTTTTGCAAAAATTATTTGTTGTCAGAATAATAGGTATGTTAAAATATCACTAAAATGGCCGCCGGCGGCAAAGGATATATATATATATAAAGTATATATATATATATATATATATATATATATATATATATATATATATATATATATATATATATATATATATATATATATATATATATATATATATATATATATATATATTTATATGAAAAATATGAATTTTTGGCCAAATCGATTTGAGTACTAATGTTCTTCGAACATTAGTAAAAACAATGGAAAGGGGATATTGTCCGTAAATAACCAAAAGCAGCTCTCAGGCATGGGCAGACAAGCAAGATCCAGCCGAGACGGGACAAAGCACTACGCTAGTGGAAAGAAGGGAGCTGAAAAAACTAAAAAAAAAACATAACGGGAAAATATGCCTCAGCTCGGATTCGCTTCATGGATGGAGGCATATTTCCGTGAAGTGACTCCGGGCTGAGGCTCACAGCGTCTGGCCGCTGCAGCCCTGATCGCCGATGCTGTTTGGGCCACGCCGCCCACTGACCTCGGTTGTAAATAGTAAGCCGAGGTCCCTTTCTAGAAAGGGGCCAACCAGGCCAACGCGGACCCTGAAAAAGACAAGTCCGTCCTTACTTGCTTTCAGCTCATAAAAAGGCCATAAAGTTGAACTTTACAAATTTATTATTACCTCTGTTCGATATCGTTAGAAAATTTGTTTGTGCTATTTTTCATTATTTTTTAATTTAAGTTATGATTTGTTTATGTTTGTTTCTTTAGTTCTTAAACTTAATTGCTAATGGAATTTGTTAATCTTGCTCTTTTGAAAATTCTATCGTTATTTCATTTTTCGTAAGGATGTTTTTATTGCTTAAATTGTGTTGCTGTTTGTTATTTATCAATTTTTTGTTAGTAGTATCATTAAATTTGATCAAATACTTTTTAGCGAAGCAAAATAATTCGCCCAGCATTGTTGCACTACTTTCTGTTGTTGCTGGATGGATTGCACTTGGGTCGATGACCTTCATTGAAGCACCTTGTGATAAAGCATTTCTTCTTGCGTGACGAATATTATCACGCTGTTGACCTGTACGATAAGCTCGACGATTTTTCATTGCCAATTGAGTCGTTAGACGTACTGCCTCTCTTTGCTCTTGCGTTTATGAAGCACGAAGTTGGTCCTTGATTAACGGGAATTGCTGTAATGCATTCTAGCAGCATGCATGAACCAAACATTCTCAGCAATGCAGAGGTAACGCTTGAAAGCTGTTTTCCAAAATGTCCATCATTTACCTATGAACTTTACTCGCTAAATTAAGGAGAAAAGTACTTTCGAGCATACATCGGCTTGGGTAATGTTTGCTATATAAAAAGAAAATATGAAAACATCAGAACATTTTAAATCACCTCAGGTAAGTAAAATGTGTAGGATACTATTCATTAAGAGTCATGCAGGGGCAAGGTTGGACGCCGCTGCAAGCAACAGCACAAATTCCCCCTACTAACGTGTAATGCGAGAATACGCTGTTGGAATTTCCAATGAGCGTCGCAATCACTCAGCAAGCATTATCTACACATTCCGGGTCATACAGAGGTATGCCCGGCCACCGGTCCAAGCTTCAATACGCATTCCCCATAGATGACGAGAATGCAAAAATACAATGTCGGTTTTTCCAAAAAGTTCTTTTTATAAAGCAATAAAGCTGAAAGCTCAAAGTATAACTTGCTTTGTACATAGCTTGTCAGCCTAGGACATAGCATACAAAATAATAAATAGTACTGAAAGTACGTGATTCATTGATGGAAGAGATTGGTAGGGAGTGAAGGATTTACCATCAGCTGGCACCTAAGAAGAACCAAAACCAAAATAAGTTCACTTTATCATATGCAAAAGTGAGAAAAGCATACTCTCAAATGACAGGTGAGAATGTATGTATCCGTGTTAGCTGATAGATGAGAGTGTGTTGGCGTGCGTATAATCCCATCAAGAAACAGTAAGCGCAGCGAACATTCACTGGCAACAAATGAAATTCTCTGTATTGGGTTGCATAAAAGTGTCGGAGATATTCCTTTTACTCGCCAAATGGTATCAAAAGTAATATTCCGCGTTAACTAGCTTATTGCTTACCATTTTAATATTCAGAAAATGTTTTAAGAAAATGAATATTGCATAAATCGCCATTCGTTAAAATAGTCTCTTTGGCAAAGCACATGTATATTGCCTAGTGGGAATGAGAAACGTATCTGATCGTAGAAGCGCTGCTTGGCGGGGTGCTTGCTGTCTTTTTTCAACTTGGACTATGATATTACTGTCTACTTCTGGCAATCAGTGGGGAAATATTACAAATTGTATCGCAATTCACGTACTTTCCGAGCTATATATAGTTCTTAAGCTATGTCCAAGTATTGTACTATTTCAAATCAAAACCATGCGATTCGTTTGTCCACTCTAAAATGCTTAATGTCCGCAGTCAACTCCACACCGTGCTCAACCTCCTCTCCGACCATCACAGAATGCCTCGAGCACATTAATCCCCACACTTTCGAAAACAAGATCAAACCATCGCTTAAGAACTATATATAGCTCGGAAAGTACGTGAATTGCAATACAATTGCGAGAAGTAAATAGCAATATCCAAGTCCAAGTTGGAAAAAGACACAAAGTACCCCGCCAAGCAACCCTGCTACGATCAAATTCGTTTCTCATTCCCACTAGGCAATATACATGTGCTTTGCCAAAAAGACTATTTTAACTAATGGCGATTTATGCAATATTGATTTTCTCAAAACATTTTCTCAGTATTAAAATGGTAAGCGATAAGGTAGTTAGTGCGGAATACTACTTTTGATGCCATTTGGCGAGTAAAAGGAATACCTCCGACACTTTTATGCAACCAAATACAGGGAATTTCGTTTGTTGCCAGTGAATGTTCGCTGCGCTTAGTTTCTTGATGGGATAATACGTACGCCAACACACTCTCACCTATCAGCTCACACGGATATATACATTCTCACCTGTCGTTTGTCAGTATGCTTTTCTCACTTTCGGATGTGATAAACTGAACTTATTTTGGTTTTGTCTCTTTTTACGTGCCAGCTGATGGTAAATCCTTCACTCCCTGCCAATCTCTCCCATCAATAAATCACGTCCTTTCAGTGCTATTTATTAGTACTTATGCTATGATCAAACGGTGTCTTGGTCTCGTGAATTTTGTGATTGGTTTTCGGACGCTAATTGGCCTTGGAATTATTTTTCATGCACATTTTACAGCACGCATCGATATTTAGCGTCCAAAAATTTCGAATGAAATTTCTGAATGCTACATACTGATTATCTCAGCTATTCAAGTCAGTTTTTGTATTATGCCACGATCGAACATTTCTAGGGATCAAAACATTGCAAGTGTCCTTTTTTGAGTCCATTTATAGATTTTTCCTCTCATGTGTAATACAGATTTTACAGCTTTCGTCGAGAAAAACCCATAAAAAACAATCAATAAAACATCCGATTCAAAATCCATTCACACAATTACATCCTACTGCTCGATTGCAATCGCATTCTTAAAACCCAAAGTTCAGAAAGTCTATCAAATATCGAAGTAGTCAAATGAATCGAGAGCTCGTTACAATCAGATGCAATCTCACAATCCAGTCTCGCCGAGAGAAAGAAAACAATAAGAACGGTAACATAACAATAACACGACAAAGTCTATAAAATCGAACAGGCAAGAGTTAAGGCTGCGTGTGTTTCTATTTTCTCCCTTTCTACTAGTGATTCACTTCATATACTCGAGATTCATTCCTATCGTTTCTTATGCGTCATCCTCTTTGGTTGATTCCATTGAAAAAAGTTGTTTTTCCTTTATTTGTTTATCTCCAGCAAGTACATATCTACTCCAATCAGGGGGCAGGATTACTCTAGGGTTACATGTTACACATTCGACACACGAAAATGATATTGCAGGGCGCTCCCCCAGCTTCAAGAAAAAGTCACCCAATTTCACTTTTCCAAACTCAATCCAATAAGGGATGATTTGATTTCATGTGTTAAAACTTGAACTTGTTAGATGAAGCACCCTTCTTTTAAAAGACGCTTAGGTCTTTGGTTCGGTTTGTTGCTATTGTCGATGCTGTTGTTGTTGTTGTTGCTGCAGTCCGGGTTTGTGTGATGAGTCCGGAACTGGAGGAGTGAAACCTAACAAGGATGTAATTTGAAAGGCTCGTCGGTAAAATGCTACAGCTTGTCTTTAATGACGGAAAATTTCCCGAAGAGCGAGGAACATCTTAACAATCTTACTTAATATTTTCGCACATGGTGGAAACGTATAAAGGATATGCTAGACAGCAATGACGGAAGTTGGTTGGGAGGGGGAGGAGAAGAAGTCGAAATTGTTGTGTCAGTGGAGCATTGCGGGCAATAGAAATATTATTGTGGTTTATTTCATACCGCGTTAAGAGAAGATTTATTAGTTTAAGTATTACTTGCTTTGACTTGAAGGTTTAAATAGTGATGCAACAAAAACACAGCTCTCTCTCAAATACAGTTGAGTGTTATCATTTTATTTTCATAAAGACAAATGGTCCAATTCTTTGTGTATTTACTACCTCCAACCTAATTACACTACTTCTTGACCATAGCCTCTACCATATTGTTTGTCGGCAGTGGTCAAACATATCGCCTAGTGCCTTCATTTTCGACAGATGAATGAAAGTATGAAAGATACTGAAAACTACCTAACCTCACAATCTGTGTGGCATCACTACGTTAATATTAGTAATACCGTTAATACATGACAGTTTTGGACCAGGGAGAAGGTGGTCGTTTGTTTCATGATGTTTTGTAATATAAAAACTTCTGGCTATATGTGATTTTTCTGACCATGTAACATTATCACTTCTTTATAGGCCAAGTCTGTTTCTGTTTCGTTTACTTTTCTGGGAGATAAATGCCTCAATGTTAGCATCTGTGCCCAATTCTGAGGAAAAAATCAATGAAAGTTTTTCATTCTTTTGTTGGTTTTGTCTGGGCGTGTGTGTAGTAAGATGTTAAATGTTTTGTAGTTTTCCTATTAATGATAGCTGTCCGAGTGTGCAAGTATACTGATGTAGACTGCTTGAATCTCAGCTAAGGTACAGAAAAGCTTGTATTGTAGCAAGAGGTTTTAACAATTCTTGTCATTGATTTAAGTTTGAGACACTGCAAACTAAGAGTCTAAAACAATTAGATAAAAACAAAGAGAGGTGTATTTGGATGGTAAGGTTTCGATGAAGAAATTCTTTAAAATACGAGTGTGGTCTGAAAATGTCTTTTCCTGATTGTAAAAATTACAGTTCGTTTATCTCCTAAAAGGTTTCAACTCAACACTGAAAAAAATCCACATGGCGCCAGAGCTATGTAGCATAGCGCATTATTTATGGCCCCATACGTTATGTACATAGTACTCTGAGCTATGCAATATGGCTCCCAGCGCCATTATGTCAGAATCTACATAGCGCGTGGTCCTATATAACATGGCGCATTATTTATTGTCCCACACGCTATGTACATAGTACCCTGAGCTATGCAGTATGGCTCACAGCGCCATATTTACAACACTTAATGATTCTTAAAAAAATATGCAATTTGTTTTTGAATTAAATTTTTGCTCCGGCCATTATTAACTACAACGTCAAGTATGTGTAGCGTCTGGTAGACATCATCTGCCACATCATCTGTTGCTAAGAAATGACGTAAGTCAAGCTTTCGCCTGTTTCAAAGATATTGGCTAAACGAGTTCTTCTCCATCGTCATCTTCATCTGCAGCCCGTTTTCCAGGCTTTATCAGCTATGTTCATTGCATCTTAGAGAGAAATTTTGTGCTCTCGTTTTTCTTCTATTTAGTCTATAATTTGCACGACAATTTCTCTTCCGTATTTAATTTTAAAGTACGAAATAATGCCTGAATAATAAACCCTGGTCGAAGAGTTGGAATTTTGATATCGCTTTGGATGACAGAAACTCAACTCTAACATTTGTGAGTTCGTCACAACGTTCCTCATAATTTTGTGCAGAGCAGTTAACAATAAACATAAAGATTTTTCTGTTTTGTTTCTTCAAATCAAAATCTAACGTGCGTAGGCATTCAGCAAATAACTGTGCCGTAATGCACTCCTTCTTTTTGAATTGGTAAATCATTGGGAAATATTTTATGTTCTTCAAACAATTGGGTTTGGCTGATTTCTCAACCATCAACGGTTTCAGTTTTTGGAACCATCCATATAAGCGGCAACGAGAAGTGCAACTCTTTCTTTAATGATTTTCTCTTCGTGACACTTCTCATTATTCAAGCACATTGTACGGTGTGGCAAACATTTGAAATATAATTCAGTTTCATCGCAATTAAATATGTCTCTTGAATCGTAATTTTTCATAATTTCGAGCAGTTTCCCATTGGCCACTGCGTCAATAGCATCTTTTTTTAAAAACAACGTGCCCATCACTTTACTGAATCTGCATTTTTCCGCCGAATTAGAATTAGAATTAAACAGGAGCTACGTTATTGTGTATTTTAACTTAGGTACTATAATATTTTAACTTAGGAACTAGAGTCCTACTGGCTCGCGACGATATTCGATTTTTGGCACCATATTCATTCTCGGATAGTGAAGCTTTTACATGTTGGTTTGTTTTTGGAAAGATTTCAGTACTTTTTCAAATGTTTGAGTTTTCGTATATTCCCTTGTGCATTTAAAAAAAGTGACAAAATGTCAATGATTAGTTAACAGGTTTATTTTAAAATTACACTGAGTAAAATTATGACTACAGAGTGAACATTAAACCTCAGTAAAAATGCATTCGGGCATGGAATCAGCCCATTTATTTTTAGGTCCCTATAAAACAATCAGTGATTCGCAAAAAACATTTTTCATGAGAACATTGACAAATCTCAAGAGACTTCTGAGTGTTGAACTTTTGATTCTAAAACGTAGCCCAAAAAATCTCAATTTCTGTTCTAGCTTCAACCAATCTCATACCAGGCAACGCCAAAGCAAAGTTTAAATTTCACACTTGCAGTTTCAGAGGAACAAAAATATTTGATTTTAGGAGGAGGAAAGAAATGGTTCCTCGTCATCGTCAAAGATGTCAAACCAACAGAACAACTACGATTGCCTGCTAACGACTCTATTCTTCGTTTCAGGTTTTTGAACGGAATTGAACTTTGCCGAACAGATAAGCTGGCTCATCCAGTTGTCAATATCTTAAGTTGAAACGAAAAAAACCCCTCACACATCATTTTACCAATCGTTTGTGAGCGTCGTTTTCGATGCTCGCATCAAAGAATTTATTGCCTTCATTCTTTGCAAAAGTCCCCAGGCACTTATAAAGGATGACAGAGGCTACTAAAACGAAGGCAACGACGATGGCTTCAACGGTGACGACGATGATGATGGTGCCGAGGTTACTGGTAAAAAAAAGTGGGAAAATCCACTAAGCAAACTTCGTCGCCACACTATCGCCAGCCCATCCACAGAATGGTAAAATGTGAACTATTCGAAAATCTTTCGTTTCAGTCTCATCAGCGAGCGGTGAAATTGTCAATTTGATGATGAGTGGATACAGTCAAAGAAGCTATTTAGGTCGGTGCTTGAAATCGGAGTAATGAGGAAAATGTCCATTGTGTCTTGATTATTATTTCTTGATTATTTATTTCTTGATTAATTATTTCTAATCAAATTTTCTACAGAATTGACATTCCGGAAATGATGCAGCTAGGTAATAAATTGATATAAAAACAGAGTTTCTGTTATTTTAGTATCGCAACGAGACAATAAAGTATGTGAGAATAAGAAATTCAAATATTCTTGTCTTTTGATTTTTCGTACTGTCATAAAGCTTACAAAAAACATACTCACAGTGTGGACTAGGATAATCAGAAAAAGTGGACAAATATCGAACTGACTGCAAAGGCATGATGGCATAAACATTTTTTTTTTTGCAAAGTGATATTGGACTCGATACCCTGAATCGGAATATCTTGGTGTGAGTTGGATTCATGCTCTTTACTGGCGAATGGATTCTTTCCGATCCGACTGCAGAACGGTGCGATTCATCGGTTTGTTCTATCACCCAGCTCATTTTGTGGCACTTGATTGAAAGGGAACCATGTAAAATTAATAGCTTCCTATAAATCGATTGGCCTCTGATGTTATTCGAATATTGGAAGCTGACAAGTCCCTTTTTGATTCGAACCGATTCCTCTCTTTCTTCCTTGCATCATCCCGCTTTCGGCAATTATTGCATCCACTCGCCTGAGTATGAGGTGTCGAGAAGTTCTGTGGAAACGGGTATAGACCGATTTTGAGCATGACGACGACAACCATAAACTAAACAGATTTAAATTTTTGAGAAGTCAAGAGTTAAATTACTTTAGGTTTTTGTTTGATAGTATGGAGGTTGGAGAGCGAATAAGCCATAGCAAACTTTTGTCTCTGTGAAAAGTAAAAAGTATACAGCTTTATGAAAATTTCAATTGTAGACTGATAAGGATTAATGGATTGAGCATGAAAATCGATGCGATTTCAGATTTATAATTTCAACATTTTAGAGATGGCGGAAAAAATTTAGTTTAACGAAATATCCATTTAATATTTTAGTTGTATGGTGTGAAATATGCGGTGTTCCTCACCAATGATATAAGTAAAGCTAAATGTAATTTGATTTCTCTTGTTAAAAAACAGCGTGTGGAGTCCCGACTATGAAGTTTGTCAATATTTCTTGAATTCTTTTGCTGAGAGTTTTTTTTCGCTTCTTCAAGCTATTGGAGTTTTTGTAGAATCCAGACTAAAAAGAATTCTTTTAGGGATTCGAGTTTACTTGGAAGAAAATCTTTGTTTCGCTTTAGTTGTTTTACCAGAAAAAGCGGTCTCATTCATTTTACATTGGTAATAATTTGTAAGGAGCTGTTCCATGAATGAATAAGCAGTCAGTTAACTTCTGCGCCCTTTCATTCTACTTTTCATTTCTTGCAACATGGGAGAAGTTGAAGTTTCTACAAAATCAGGTTTTTGTTTGTTTTAAATATTTTCGTTGCTAGGAGCTGTCACTTCGATATTTTATTTTATTTATTTAATCTAATTCAACGTATTGAAAATCCTTTACAAAATATTGTAATGATACTAAACTGAACGTTTCCATTTGCGTTGTCTTACTTTTTAATTTCGAGTTTCGATTTACGTCGGCAAAATTTCGATATCTTTTCTTGTGCGTGAACATTTGTGGGAATTTCCTTCGTTCTTTATTCTTGCTACCTGAAATGTACACCTGCACAATAATCAAGGAAGTGGAGCATAACGAGGATTCACCAATAGATTTGTTCAAGAATGCAGATGCCATTAGCCATCCGAAGAAGAAAAAGTTGTCTGAAATTTTTCCAAAAATGATGTGGAAGAATTTGTAACTTCTAATGAACAACCCTTATCTACTAAAGAACTTTTAGAATATTTGAGCGATCATCAGAATCCAAAGAACGCATGTTGAAGACCAGAGATGCACATTAACATTAGCAAAACTGCTTTTCGTTAATAAAAATCATTCTATGAGACACGGTCTTCATTTCCATGGACCACATTTCTGTTGGATTCGATATACGTCGTTTCGGTTTACGTCGCGTTTTCTCGGTCCCGAAAACGACGTAAACCGAGGCTCGCCTGTATTAGCAAATATTAACCATTATGCTATAAAATAAATCTCATATAAATAAAACTTGGTGCATGAGCGTGTGATGTACTTAAATAGCTGACAATAGTAATATGTTTAAAAAATTCAAAATATGGCTGTAATGTTAGTAACGTCGCGGGAGTAACATGTAGTAGAAGCAAATATGCAAATCCCGTATCTATTCGGGCTCGTAAAAGTGTGATCTTGAACCTCCTCGCGGTGGCCATTGATAACAATCCCCGCCGAAGCGCGGATTGACTAATATTACCAGACTAGTCCCCTTTAAGCAGGGCTGTGGAGTCGGAGTCGTGGCTCTGTACATTTAAAGCGGAGTCGGAGTCGAACGCGACTCCGACTCCGCTTTAAATATACAGGGGGCACGACTCCGACTCCACAGCCCTGCTTTTAAGCAAGGTTGGTGAGAGGTCCCTCTCCCGTAAAATTTTTTTGCTCTGCCGCACGCCTGTACAGCCACCAGCTGTATGGGTTGTGTAAACGAAGGCCTGGCTCGTAACCGGCAGAGGGGCGTCCTTGTTTCTCTCCGCAGGGGTGACAGGGACGCCTGGGGACGGATCTGGGCTGGTGACTAAAGTGAAAGTTCACCTGCGGGGCTCTGGATGCAAAACTTTACTTTGCCTTGCTCTGCAACCTGGCGAACTGAGGCCTAGAGAGTAGCAAACTGTTAGACTAGGGGAGAAAGCTTGGTTGCATTGGCAGCAAGGTTCGCAGGTTCAGCGTATTGTGAAAGCCCACAGAACCCACCAGAAGCCACAAAAGAAGGAACCTTTTCAAAGGAGTTCGAAGGTGACGCGATCACCAACAACGGGAAGAGAAACAGCACAGGGTCGGGTGATGGCGGCGGATCTAAAGAATCGCTGGCTAGTCCAATGAAAGCGGCGGTTGAGTTGGCTTCTGGCAGAGCTGCGACCAAGATTAAAGGCGGCAAGCTAAAAGGCATGCAGGTCACCGGGAAAGAAGTGGCGATTAAGCCACTTAGCACAGCTGTAACCGGGACTGAATGTTACTGGATCTCACTGAAGGAAGGAAGTGGAATGCCCAACGCTTCAGGGGAAGAAAGGCAAAGAGAGCGGCCCTGAGTATGGTGACGCTGGAATCCAAAGGGAAACCCTAGGATACCCAAGTGAAACCTACAGAAGTTTTGAAGTTTACTCAAGTAAAACAAATAGCCACCTCAGGGCACTTAGACGATCTGGATTTGACGAGCTCAGGATGACTTAACGAGCATGTGAACCGATTAACAGGAATCTTAGTATCAGATTTCAATGACGTGTGCCCAGAAAAGCCCATAATGAAAAATGCTACCTTATGGTGGAATCGTGAATTCACAGAGACGAGATACAGAACAAGGCGGTCCGGAAACGTTGAAAACTGGGATCGATACAAATACGAGCTGTCGCTCTTCAAAAAGAAGATATTACGAACCAAGCCCGACTTATGGAGGGAATTCTGTGAGAACATTGAAGGAAGTACAGAAGGTGCTAGAATTAGGAAGGTCCTAAGTATAGCTCCCGGCGTATCTACGTTTCTGCGAGGGGAAACCGGAGTTTGGGTGGAAGACCCGAAAGAATATCTGGACATGCTACTGTAAACTCACTTGACAACACGGCACCACCGAGTATTCGAGCAGCCCACCGGCCGTCTGAGCAGCTGATCAAGGAAGTAGTAGATAAGGTCAAGATTGATTGGGCTATAGGCACTTTCTGACTTAACAAAGCTACAGGGATTGATGCAATATCGCCTATCATGCTTCAAAAAGCAAACAGGACTATCATCCCTATCCTGCAGCGCATTTTTGCCACATGCCTCCACTTGGGGGTAGTACTCGAGCAATGAGCAAAAGCAAGAGTGGTCTTCGTTCCGAAACCTGGTAGGTAGAATCATCATTACGTGAAGGACTTTAGACCAATTAACTTAACATCGTTCCTGCTCAAAACATTAGATAGGCTTGTAAACTTTCACATCAAGAGCTCGATTGATGTCATAAGACTCTGTGTTGATTAACACGCGTATCTAGCGGTCAGATCAGCCGCAAATAAAAATCACGTAGCAGCCTTCTCAAACATTGAGGGGGTATTCAACAATGTTACTGTCGCAAGTATCATTCATGCCCTAGTGCGATATGGAGTGGAAAAACTCTGGCAACCTGGGAATCGGACTTACTCAAAAAGGCAAATTGAAAACCACCTTTTTGAAGGCCAAAGTGAAGATAATAGTCGGAACCAGAGCACCACAATGGGGGACTATAACGCCCCTTTTCTGGATCCTAACTGTCAACGCGTTTGCTTCAAAGAAACTTTAAAAGTAATTAGCTGCTAAAGATTAAGTGTGTTAATAAGGTTGTTCAGCAGCTTATAAAGAAAAACGCATACATTTGACTGCGCTCTAGGCTTGCGAGACTATCTGCATTGAATTCCCCATGAAACTTGATAGACAGAAAACGAAAAAATTTCCGCTCGACACTTTCTAGGGAAGCACATAACGTGATTTGATGGATTCCACAGAATAAAAGCGTATTTTTATTTACTTATGACCAGAGAAAAATAAAGCATTAAAAATAAAGTGTGCACTCAGAATAAATCTTATATTATGGCGTGACTCAATTACAGTATTATTTACATGATCTGAGAAATTAGATCGATGATTGGAAAGAACACCTATGTCTTTAATTTGATTTAATTGTTTAATTTTAGTGCCATGTATGAAGTTTTCGCTCTTGTAAACAATATTAGAATTTCGAAAGGACTTGTAGCTGCATTTATTAATGTTAACTTGTCGGCCGTTACTGCAGAACCATTGATGAAAATCATCAATGACTTGACCATCAATGACTGACAATGAAAACCATCTAAACGTCCTGAGGACTGCGTATAGTTTTGTAAAATTTGCAGTCATCAACCAAAGATAGAAATTCCACTGAGACATACAAATGTCAGAGCAACAAGAAAAGTAATGGATCCACACGAAGAGCACCGGAGTAGGTAGGGAAACTTTTCCTTAAAAATTTACTACTGGGGTTCTATTAGATAGGTAGTCACATAACCAATCAAGCAGGAACCAAACAACCCATTGCTACTTTTTACTTTATCAAAAGCTTTCCTATATCAAAAGCTTTGGAAAAGTCCGTGTAGATTACATCTACAGGCAAAAAGGATATAAAAGAATTGATCATATAATCAGGAAACGATAAAAAATTTTTAGCAGTAAATATCCCTCTCACGAATCCTGGAATGGGGATGATTATGGAACTCAATTTTCTAAAATTTTGGGAAGTATAGATAAAATGCAAATCGATCTGTAATTTTTAATGTCAAAATGGAAGCAGAAAAAATTGGAAGTAGAAAATTGTGTTTCCACAACGATGGCGAAGTACCACTTGATAATGAGCTATTGAAGATTATAAAAAAAAGTAGCGTCATGGCGTCAGCTCAAGATTTTAGGAAAATCGTCAATTCCAGCTGACTTGGAAGCATCAAGTAATTTTAATTTGTCGTTTATCGATTCAGGACAACAAATAAAATTGTAGAGAAATATGAGATCTCTCTCAAGATATGAAGCGGTGTACAAATTTTTCAGATATGCAGACGAAAAATGGCCAGCGTACATGTTGGCGATAACTGCAGGATCATCGCTGCTACAATCATTCAGCTGGAATGTAGCCGGGAAAAAAATGGTTGCTATTAGACCATATCTGATTTTCAATATGGTCAATATATTTTTTATGGTCGAGGTATCTTTTAGGTTTGCACATAGCCATAGAAAATGTGTCATAATTAGAAGCAGAAACCGATTGTTTAAAAATTTTGGGGCTATTTTTTTTTATCAACGATAAAAGAGATCAGGTCCTTTGAATTCCGATGAAGATACGATGTAGTGAGTTTTGAACACGAGAAGGGTCCATGTATATTATAAAGAATAAAACAGAACGAGTTTACGGCTTCTTCAACCGGAAAATTTTTAAGCAATGGAATCCACTCGGTTTCTAAAAGATCTTAGTTCAAGAAGTATAGTGGCAGCGCTTAAAGCTATAAACTAATATAGGTGTTTGATTGGAGATTGGTTTAATGTGACATTTATTGAGAATGTGAACGCAGGGTGATATAAGTCAGGTGGCAATGGTGGTGGTGCATAGGATAGACAAAAATCAGCAAACGACGAAAATACCAGATCTTATGTTTTGCGAGAAACATTTGTAGCACCATTAAATTTAGTAAGGTTTAGGAAAGAAAAATGATCTATGATATAATTAATAGCTTTACAGTTGCTCCAAGTTGTAAATCCAAGGTTAAAGTCCCCGGTAAAAAACAGTTCTGCTTCAGGATGTATCGTATGTTAGAAAAATTTACTACGTTTTCCGCATGACAAGAATAAACTTCAGGACTTGAGTCCGGTGATATAAACACCGTGGATACCAAAATTGATATGCCACCAAATTTCGCGTAAACAAAGAGTTGATCTATGTTGCTATGGTGAGGAGTCACCAGTTAAAGGCATATGAATCATGCAGAGTCATCAAAACTCCGCCACCACGTTTTTTGATCATATTATGTGAGTCTCTGCCACAACGACAAACTTCAAAATTCTTAAAACCGAGCTAAGCAAAGCCAATGCTGTCATTGAGCCACGTTTCTGTAAAAATTATAACATCACACAGATCAAAATATGTTACTGAGTCCTTTAGGGAGGAACATTTGTTCGGACACTCCTAACTTCTTGATATTAGGAAGGGATTGGATTCGAGCAGTTTAGTCTTTTGAGCCCTGAGGTGAACAAATCTGGGGCAAACTATTGGTATATTTAATAGTTAGCGTCGGATCCACTTTTATCTTCTCTTCCGGTGCGATTAGAAACAGCTTCAGAGATTTACGTTGCTGTAACGCTCTTTTGGAAATAGTTTTTAGGTTGCGGCTTCATAAATAGTTCGGAGTGATGACGTTTCTTAGGCTAGATAATATAGAGATACCCAATGCGGGTTCTGCCAAAAAAAATTGACTGGCCGTTTTCGCCAGCAGCGAAATTACCGAGCCAAACAACCTGAGATGAACATGGTGAAAAATTCATTCGAAAGCCGTTTTTAAGTACCTCAGCCACCATTCCTTTAAAGTCACAGTGATCATGGCCACTAGAATCTGGCATTTAAAGCAATCCATGTGTTCCAATTATGTTATGGCTGCTGCCCTAAAGGAGAATTCATTAGTAAAATAATGACACTAGTCAAATTTACTTACTTGAAAATCTGTTGCCGTTGCTGTCACCAATGTGATCGATGCTCTTGCACACTTTTGTCATCTTTTTCACACATGTTATTCAGCAAACGAAAAGTAGCTTTGTAGTGTAATTTCAAAGGGAAATTTAGCTTGAAGTTTGTTAAGATTCGGAAACCTGGATTGTAACTGAGAGAACCGGTAAATTTTCTGAAACTGAAAACCGGTAAATTTTCTGAAACATTATATAATATTATATTTTTAATTATATAATATTATATTATTTCTTAATATTTTATCGCACCATATTGTCAAAAAAAGTTTTGATGGTCTACCTAGCGAAAATTTTTGAGAAAATGTTCCATGCGGGGCAATCTCATTAGGGAGAACATTTTAAACTTGCATGCAGCCTGACAGGGAACAGATGTAATAGCTAATTTCAGCAAATAAGATATTGCAATCTGGTAGAACTGAGATTGCTGAGAGTTAACATAGAAATTCAGATTACTTTCAAGCTAAAGTTTTTCCAACAATGCACCACTAACGTATAATTTCCGTTACATGATGAATCCAGAACCCATCTTTGACCTCTTTTAATGTTTTGACTGAGCGACTGACACATTAGACTGATAGATACGGAACGGAAATACAAATTACTCTCAAAATGTCGAAATCTGTAGAGAAACTGAATTATATTTATTAAGGTTCTAAGGAAGAAACTGGCTTTTGAATTCAAATATGGATTTTGAAAAGTAGACCAAAAATGAACCAGATTAAAAAATCAATATCTTCTAATATATAGCGTCTATTTGGCAACTAACGTTTCGTGGACCAACAATCAACAATAAATTAAATGCAAAATGAAAAGACACCTTCTCATAAGTATGGCCGGAGATAAGTGGTCCAAACTACGCCGCTAGATAGACCTCTTGACATCTGAACTTAATGTATTTGTTGGTAGTTTCATGAGCGTATAAGTATTGTCGTCAGTCACATTTTCGTAGGACGTAGGTTTGTGGGCGTTTTTACGATCACAACTTAGGTTCACTGATATCTACTTGTAGCTTGATTTTTGTGGCTGTGAAACTTAAGCGGAAAATACATGTAACTGCTAAAAAAAATCGATTTTTTTATTACATCAAAATGTTCGAAATGTTCTTAAAATATATCACAAAAAGCTTTGTAGCGATATTCGTATTAATTCTTGAGTTATAGTCAGTTAGAGGCAGCGCGGCGTTCCCCAGCAGGTCGAGCATACCTGCCGGGCGTCCCTGCCTACTTTCTTTTCGGTGCAATCGGCGGTTTTCTAATTGTGTATACCTCCCACATTCTAATAAATTTAAAATTCTAAGGAAATATAGAAACAGATGTAACAGAAATGCTTGCCGTGACCTTCTAATGCACCAAAATAATATGCATGAGGAAGCTGAAGGGCTGCTGTGTGGACCTGGAATCGCTGATTGACGAGTAAGTAATAGTAAAAAATTATAATCAATGATTTATATCTAACGCAAACTTTAAACGCGTTTTTCTCAAAGTACTAGTTTTTGAACTTCCGTACAAAATATCTCAAAAAATATTCAACCGATCCAGCTCAAATTTATACCACATCTACAAAATAGTATGTCGTTGAATCTACATGTTATTGTAATTTCGGAAAAATAATTTGTTTATTAATGTTTAAAACGTGATTTTTTTTAAAAATAATCGATTTTTTTTTTTAATCTAAAATTAATGTAAAAATTTAATTTTTTTTTAACAAATTTTATTAGTTCACCTATGAATTACATGTCTCATTAACATAGTTTTTTTTCTCTGAAAGTCGCAAGTTCCCCGGAAAAGGTGTTAAGTTTTACGAGGCAGTTTTTGATGTGTTTTTTTCATTTGCTCGCATCACCGCCATTTTGTGTTAAAAAATTATTAAAAAAATATTTTCATTTACTGTAAGACATGTACTATAAGTATTTAATATTGAAAATTTTCTGAATAAACAATATATATATTTTAAGTCAATCTGAAATTAGCATTTTTTTTTCGATTTTACATGTATTTTCCCCCTTAATATCCACCCCAAAGTAATGTCAAATTTGATTTTAAATTCTCAACAAAAAAAGCCTAAGACTTGGGTTCGCTGTAAGGAATTATTTAAGCTAAAACTGAAACCTCATTCACAATACACTATAAATAGAACTTAAAAAATGATAAACATGGATCTAAAGAGAGATTGCAAACTCGAATAGCCGTGAAATAAATGACATTTCATCCAAAAAAATTAACGATACGGAAGTAAGGCAGGTAAAGCACTTTTTCAAAAGAAGAAGTAAACAATGGAAAGGAGTTTTATTCAGAGCCCATGAAACAAGCCATAAAAAAATTCATCAGCTGCCTTATTCATTCAACTAAGAACATACCTATTTTTAATTACTTAAACTTAATTTTGGTTTGTGATAGACTGTCACCACCGCATCAGCTTATTACAAGTAAAACTCTTACAAAAATATTCGAGCAACTTATTTCAAACTAAAAGCAATATGACGCAAAACGTTAAGGATATCTACTTCCGAGCCGACCACTTTCACAGCAACAGATAAAATAAAATTCGGTCTCTTTACATTCACTCACGTTTTCAAAACATATTCCACTGAGGATATTAAAGTTTTTCTTTAAAGTCTGAATAAAATACATTTTCACCTCAACCGTCTGCCAAGCCATAAGCACGGACGTAACATTTTCCTTTAATATTGACGCAGCGCTTCTCATAAATTTCACATAATATATTGAAGATGTGAACGCGGGTGGCACTGGCGCGGGTATCCTCAAAAACCAATAAACCTGGTGGCAATAAAACACTTTGAATTTACACCTTCTAGCATGCAATAACAATCAGCGGTGCAATGCACGTCGACGAACGCGCGGTACGAAACGGATATTGTTTCCTACAGCTCTCGCTCATACGTTCCGACTTTTAATTTCTAATAAGACAAATCCTGGCGGGTGCTTGGCTGCTCGGCAGCTTTTCCGATGTCTCACCCTTACAATGGCGGGTTGTGTTCCTGGATTGATTGTGCCAGGGCGACGTATAGTACTTGCTACCTCGTGCTGAACGCTATGGCGAACATTGAACAGAACCGCCAAAGACTTGAGAAGTTGCGGTTAATGTTGCTAGCCATTTTCTACCGGAACAATAACAAGGAAGTTTTTACCTTGTGCACTTTCTGTGCCTCATTTCGAATTTTTCTGTCGACGATTCTGTTCAGCTATTGCACTGTGAATATTGCAAAGTCGGCGAGAATCTAAAAATATTCTTGCTTTCCTGATGGCATTTGAATTCGCCTCAAGTGTTTAAAGAAGAACAAGTGAAAGGAATCATGAAGAGTTCGATTGTTGAGAAAACAAATATATAGAAAAAATCATTGATTAAATAGGAAATATAAGTCAACCTTAATAATTCTTTGAACCGAATCGATCCAAAAACTTTGAAAAATTATTTCTTATACTATTTATGAGCTATGTATTATTTTCCGTGCACAAGTTCGATATCAAAGTCTGGCAGTCAAAAAGTTTTTCAATAAAAAACGATATTTCACAAAAGCTCTCAAACCCTGCAACTGAATACGCCAATAAGCTGGCAAGAAAGCTAGAAGAACGTCAAATTGCTGTATGCAAGGACGGAAATCTTAAAGAAAAAGCAACTTGGCTGAGTGAGTGGCGCGTAGGAATGTCAGCATGTTACGGTGAGATATAGTATTTAGTTCAATGTTTTCATCGTTTCAAGTGTACTGAGATTTCTCGATATAAGATTTTGGTATCTGCATTTTGTTGAAACATCATTGAGTATAAATTATGTCAAGCGATTTTTGCATTCGCTTGATATGTGGCAGCCATACATTTATCTAATTGTAGCACAGTTTTCAGGATTCTTAGGGCTGGATCTTTGGTATGCTGTAAATTTCATTTGTGGTAGATAAAATATAGGAGATTACTACATAATTCTGAAGTTGTAAGTGTTAAAACAAGTTAGCAAATTTTTTTTCGGATCTTTATATAAAATATATTTAATTTTCAATGGAATATGAAAGAAGAGCGTGGATAGGCCAGCCGCCAAATGAATTTTGCTTTCATTCTTCACTTAGTGGATCATTTCTTTCGTTTTTTGACTGAATTTTGATTGAAATCGATAATGAAAAGATTGTAGTAAACTGACACTTATCATTCAAAATAGTTGGTTTTATTTGATTCGCAGAAATTAAAATATTCAAACATTAAACTCAAGTATCCATTTTGCGTTTTCGACTACTTACAAATTAGTTCTATTATCATTATTTCCATTCTTTGATTTAAATCTGACCACAGTGATTTTATTTTACCCGATTCGAATATGAACGAATTGTTATGCCAATCATTGCTTTATAGTATCAAACATTTGCAAGTTAAGGGGCGCGAAAGAGGAAATGAGAGGACACGCAGGATGAAAAAGTTGCCAGGCAGCTTGCACTGATCAAGAGAACACTAACCGCTCTAAACGAACTGTGAATCCATTAATAATCATTAACTTCTGCTCTCCTGTACTTTTTATTTCCGTTGACCAGGAATTGTGTGAAAATTACTCGATGCGAATCGCATCACTTAGTGAACCATTATTCAGATCTAAACCAACATAACCTTTGATTTATGATTATGTTTCAGGAATTTAAGTTGAATAATTTGTGGTGGAATGATTGTGGTACTTTGATGATATTTAGCGAAGACAAGAGAACAACATTAAAGCATTTAACGATTTCTATAGTATTTCGTAGTTGGTGCATATTTGGTGATGAGAGCTGTCGCGGATAGAACACGGATTAATTTCAATTTCTACCCAGCATTCATTTTATGGTGACTTCGTTCGATTGTTAGAAATAAAATATTGCAGAAAATAAATATTTTTATTAAAAGTGGGCTATTAATCGATTTATTCCCCATCGCAAATCGTATTTTTTTTTATAGAAAAATTGCAGTGTTGTTGCTGACTGCAATGTGCCTTTTATTAATCTTATACGTTGTTCTATCGAAAAATCAGCTTTTGAAAAACCCATATTTATGTTGTCTTCCCATATAAGTTTGGGCTTCATTCATCTTCTCGTTGCCATTGCGAATCCATGCATGATAAAATCTTGTTTATTGTAGAAACAGAAACTATATTTTTTAAACGTCTCTCATGTGCATTTGAACCTATAATATAAAGTTGTTTGTCTCCAATACGACGTTAAAGTAGAAAAGTATAGAAAAATATGTCTGAAATAAAACTTTATGAAGAAAAGGAATGCTTAGAAGTAAAGTAGCGCCCAGTGTGGGTTGGGAGTGCACCAAATTTAAAATTTTTTCTGTAGATTTACTTTGTGCTAGGTGCATAAACGCCCTATCTGCATTTTGATTTTTCTATATACTGCAGATAGATAAGTAGAAACTTTTTCACTACTGATTTGAACAAACTTTCACAAAAGATAGACTTTTTTCAAATCCGTTGTTAACTTAAAAATTAACAAAATGTCGTATAGGACATTTATGTTCCGTAGGACAGTACTGGTATCTTATACCGATACTTAAAACTAGGTAATGAAAGTTCACTACTAGAATACAATTATTTATTACAAATCAAATAAATACATGCCTAGTTAAATCCATTTTAAACACCCAAGAACTGATCGTTTTAACCTTTCTGTTGGGAAGACTGGTTCTTATTTCTTCACATTTCTCGAACTTGCTTGAAACAATGGAGACTACTAAATTAATAAATTAATAATATCGCAGGTTTCAATCTTGACTGACCGTTTTGTTTAGTTTCCTGAATTATTATCGCTGAAGTCAGCTGTAGCAGGAGGTTGCTCCACAGAGTTCAAACGACAATCTTATATTAGCTGTTGTTGTATTCGTTCTGAAAAGGGTTTTTTGGTGTAATTTCAAGCCCCCATACCAGAAAATGAAAACGTTTATGAGTTTTACGATCATCTCATAAATTTGCTAGGCGTGAAAATTTATTTTAGAATTACATTCACTTCATGTACTGAATGGGAAATTCACTCCATTCTGCCTGGCTGTCCTCGATACTGATTTTAACCCTGTATTTTATGGCTTAAGTGTTTGGATTTGTGCAAATATAGTTTTGAACTTGGTTTTGTAGCCTTAACATTGGCTTTGCTAACAAATAAAAACAAAATATAAATATGGGGAGCACAAAAATTAATAAGTTTTTAAAAACTACAATTTAAGCCTGAAATTATGAAAAAACAATGAAATATTTTTTTGCTTAACGAAGCAACTTTCTCTCCAAACCAAGTCATTAACATCTTAGGTACAATATATCGTCTCCAAACAACAGTCTCTCACTGTACTTTCGATTTTCAGCATTGCAATTTGCAGTATAATTTCAACTGAAGTCAGCTCAGCTTCATACTTCCGTCCTATTTCAGTTTGTTTTTCGTTTCGACTCCTAAATATTGTCGAAGAAAAATATCCTGCCATACATTTAAATAGATGTGTCGACAAATTGAATACAAGGAATGGCATCAACCTGAGTTGGGACGATGTTAACGGGTAGGATGAAAAGTAAGGATTTCAACTTTACTGACTTACAAGAAGGGACTGTTACAGAGTCGGCTATTCATTGAGTTGGAATTGAAGAGGCGTGTGAATACTACAGTGGTACTTTGAAGTACATGCTAGGAAAGACATAGACGACGGAGTATGGTTGTTTTTGCTTTCTTCATATTTTGAGAACTTAATTAAAAATGGGTGTGCTTCAGCTAGTAAGTAATTGAGCTTGTGGTGTTAGTCATTGTGCTGAGATATCACATTCTCGTCGAGTACTTCTACATATAATTACTTACTTAAAGTAAGACTAAGGACTTAGAAGATTTGATAGCATTAGAAAATTGTTGGAGTGCGATTTGCATGCATACTTGCTTGTTGGCAGGTGTTACTCTTAATTGAATGAATGTGAATGAATCTTAAGCATAGTTTTGAAGTTTTTACACGAAAAAACTATAACTTTGTATTGTATAATGATGACTGTTTAGTTTGTATGCCGAATGAGCAATGAAGGATGCTGTTTGTTAGGCTTAATTGATAATTATCTGATTATATTTTTTTTAAAGTAATCGAAAGACCGATATGAGGAGTTTTAGTTGTTACTTTTCTATTTAAAAAGCGAGAAAAGTTTTTTCATCGTGGTGTACGATCGAGTTGGCCAATCGTTAGAATATATTTTGAATTGGAAATGGGCTTTGTAGATTAAATCTAGCCGAAAGTTTTTAAAATTGTACAAACCAAGGAGTTTAAAGTCATTCAAAAGGCGCAAAAAGTATTCTTTCCGCTATAACACCTATAGGCATCTACTGGCATTTACAGGCTTCTTTTATCATAAGAAAGGATACTCTTGCGTTTTGCACAAAGGATACTCTTGCGGTCTTGCGTTCAGATAATACGTGATTTGGGATTGCGCCTCCTGACTTTTGTGTGTCCTATTGGTTAAGGCGTTTCGATGTTATTTTGTTTCAAACTCGATATTCGATAAAAAACAAACATGAGTCAAACATTTTCAAATATGATTTGGCGTCTTATACGTTTCTTTTAATTCAAATAATCTGAGTTAAATTCAATAAGTGTGCTTTGTTTTACATTCAATAACAAGTGCTTTGTTTTACATTCAATAACGTCTGATTTTGAATTATAGGTTATTTTGATGTTGGATTCATGTTTGATATAATATACTAGATTTTAAAGTGATACATTTTTTTTATATTTTAATTCGCAGCGTTTTTAATATAATCAAACCAAAGTTTTATAGCAAAAAAGTGTACTTATTAGACTATACTGATGCATTTTTGAATCAAATACAATCTATAGAGAACATTTTCTATTTAATGCAGTGGATGTGACTCTAAAAAATAATTATCTTATCAATTTTACTGTATGACATTTTTCCCTTTAATAAGAATATGGGTTGGAATTAACATTAATTATAAGTTTTATAAGATTTTTTATATTTTATAGAAAGTATACGCAATTTTAAAAGATTTTCTTTTATTAAAAGTTAGTGCGTTTTTCATTTAAGAGGGATATCCGCTCCCTAAGTCTTTTTTACTTGGAGCAAATACATTTGAAAATTAAATGTTTGTTCAATATATTATCTTTGGATCCGATTTATATGTGATTTGTATTGAGTTAAGTATTCAGTTAACACCAAATATAATAATCAGCGAAAAAAATATGTTTTTTACATGATATCTCTCATTCAAATAATTGATGGCAAGTAGTAACCCTTGAAAGATACTAGTGTCTCAAATAAAAGATGTGCTTTATTTAATTTTTACTGATTTTCGAAGAAAATATAGTATTAAACTCTTTATAAGGCTTATATAAATAAATATATACATATATATTATTTTATACATATATATATATATATATATATATGTATATATATATATATATATATATATATATATATATATATATATATATATATATATATATACATATCAGCAAAATGATTAAGGGAGATAATCCCTGGTGTGGCTTATCCGATTGAGCTGAAATTTTCGGAGTTGGCACCACTAGCACAGATTTTCCCACATTTCAAAATTGGTTATATTAGACGTGGTCCTATTTGAAAACAATACATTCTGTGAATTTCAGTTATATCTTACTGTCTGGTTGTGAGTTCCCCAAAATAGAAGTTTCTGGTGCTAAAAATATAGGTAAATTGGAGAAGGGTCACCGTTCTTTTCCGATATCGAACTTCACAAGATTTATTTTGACTGTGTAGACAAAGCATAAAATTTACATATGAGTTGCTTTTTGTTTCTAAAATAACGAAAATTTTTCAGGAAAAGATTTGATGATTTAATTATCGCAATTCAAAAATTTTCCAAATTTCCCGACCTTATTTTAGGCACCTAGTCCAAATATAGGGTTAACAATTTTCAAAGTGCTGTCATATTTACATTTAAAACACGTTCAAAAATCATTTTACACGTTCAAAAATCACTTCGTTAGCTTAGTTTTTTTGAAAGTAATTTGTTGATAAAATTATAGGGATATTTAAAATATACGTAAAATTTCTGCCGGTGCCAAAGCCTTAAAGGTAATTAACATTTGGTAAGACCTGGACCTATTCTATGTACATATACAGTAATATGTCCTAATATTTTTAGCTCAATCGAATGGTACATTCCCGAGAAAAAGTCACTGAATTTTTTCTTCGAATATAAGTAATAAGTTAAAATCTTATAACCAGTGCTATATATATTCTTTATTCGACTGACTTCAATCATGATTGTAACTCCATCCGAAGCAAACATTTTCATACATTCTGAGTCAAAGACATAATTTTTTTTCAAATTAATCTATCAATCTTATATAATAGTAAGCTACGCTTCATGAAAACACTACAATAAGAAAATACCTCTTTGGCAGATACGATTTTAAAAGTCCAGTTTAAATGCACCCTTTGGTTTGATATCGGCAAACATGTTTGTTTTCATAATTGAAATTTGCTGCGGACCAAATCGAATGTGAATGTCCAGCCTGACTTCACCCTCAGGTAAAACGGGCGGCAAATACTTATCTTCAAATTGAAGACCAGTTATGTTAATACGATCCTGCAACGAAAAACATCTTAGCATTTTTTAAAAATACTTGCCTATGTGAATCAGTACCCCAGGCATTTTGATAGGGCATTTGGAAGGAATGTTGCTGTTTTTTTGCATATTCGGCCAGAGAATACTTATCAGAAAACTTTTTGATGTTCCTGCCAAGTATCCGCAGAAATTCTCTTTCAAACTGATTATTTTCCTTCGGTAAACATTGTTTGTTCTTTGGTAGAGTTCAACCAATACCTACATTATTTAAAGAGTATTTCGATTATTTTTATGAAATGTGGTGGATGTATGAAAACCAAAACAAAAGTACAGTCCAGGAACAAATCAGCGTCCAATAACGTCACGAAGGTGGCAAAGGTGTATTCAGCTTTCAAGTATTCGTGCGCAAACTTTAAGAAGGAGATTTTACATGCGTACAATACAGTAGCTTTTTCCAAGAATTTTGATAATAGTTATTGCACATACGGTGTGGCAGGGATGTTGAATATATGTATGTATCTCATCATTAGTTTGGAGAGAGAGACTGTTAATTTCTATTAGTGTCGTTAGTATGATGAGCCTTATAAGTCTCAAACTTCCAGGGTAAGAATTGTAGTGAATTTATTCTGTCGCAAAACGGCAAACTTTTTTGGAACCTTGTGAAAGATCAATATGAACTGCTCACTATCGTTTCACACAAACGCAGTGTTTGAGGCCACAAGAGCAAACTATTACGATAATAGGCGTGTTTTTTTGCTCCTCTATCCAGTAGAGAATAGGATATATGCCCGAATTATTCAAAAACAGCTTGACCGACAAAGCAACAGAATTTAGTCACAAAACACGAAGGTGATTCTACCTAAAGTCAAAATAAACTTACATGTATATCATCAATTATACGGTCTGGTTGTAAATATACCAAATAATCGATGACTGCAACTTTTCGGCTTATTTTTCTTATTCGTCACGTACTATTGGAAATTGAGATTCTTGGATCGAAATCCTCGCATGCTACTTTTTTAATGGACAGATCATATAGCGTGGAGCTGTCTGAATAAGTCAACAAAGTTAGAAATGCGCTTATAGAAATTAAAGGGAATAATTGCAATTTTTTCGTCATTGCCAATTTTTCAATGAAGTCGGTGTAATAGCGCTGATCAATACTGTGTTCACTATGGACGATAAAAGTGCATTACAGGGAATGCCATTTAATGATTATGTTTTTAACAGCAATATCATTAAAGCACTATTTGATAATTTTAAGTAAATACCGATTTGTTAGTGGACGCTAGAGATTCAAATTTTTAGATACAAATATTCGTTTAGTTGTTGTCTAAATGTGCTTTTAATCTTGAACAAAATATAGTTTAGCATCTTTGTTGTTATTGCAAAAACTCGTACGAATTGTTCACTAACGAGTTTTGAATGGCATATACTTAATTTGGCTTATAATGTGTCTATATAATATGTTTGCTTAGTTGTCCTAATATAATGTGTTTGCTTAGTTACATTGTTCAATAAATATACGTATTTAACTCATTTAGCAGAGGGGAAAACTGCAGAAGAAATAATTTTTAATCAGTGTTTGAGAAATATTTTCTTTTAGTGGGTAGGTCTATGGCTTAGTAACAATAAGATGTCTTTAACCGTTTGGCGGCGGCATGGATTTTAGTGAATTTTCAGGTACTCCTATATTTCCATGCAAAGCACATTTTTGTTAAAAAAAAAAGAGGGAATGAAAGCATATCATATTTTATGCTTGCTTATGGTAAAGAATTGGAAATTTTGAGCCGTGTATGAGTGCTGAGTGCCAAAAGTAAGAGAGGATTTTTTGTCAAATTTTGATTTGCCATAACTTCTGACAGAAACATTGGATCATCGTGAAATTTGCAGAGCGTATTGATGTTGACTAAAACTTAACACACATGGATTTTTAAGACAGTGCAGGTAGCACTGTAGCTCAATCCTTCAAACCATCGGCTCTCCTGAAAAATTTTCGCTTTTCGACAAAAAATTCAAATCATTAATAAATTTTAATTTTTGTCCACGATGTAAAGTTGGAATTTTTAAAATTCCGAGTTTCACAAGAAAATAACTTATATTTTCAGCAGTCGAAACTTCTTTTCACGAGCACTGACGACCGGATAATCTGATCAATATAAAATTTATAGGACATGTTGGTACTAATTGGAATCACATCTGATAGAAGTTATTTTGAAATGCGGGCAGCCCTTTGACAGTGGTGCCATCTTGAAAAATCACTGAGAAAAAAAATTGTCTTTTGGCTTATAACTTCTGATTCAGCCATCACCTTTTAACAAAATTCACACAGTAATTGGAGCCCATTTTAAAACACATTGGGTCGACATTTGGTTGCAAAATTGAAATAGATTTGCCAGCTATGGTGATTTTTGTCTCCTAAATCTTGTTAATTTGCTCAGGAAAATAAACCCTTTTTCGCTATAGCTTCTGATCCAGTCATGAAATCAAAACGAAGTTCATGTAGTGAATGGACTTTTCTGTAAAAGGAAAGGAACGAGCGGCCAGCTATGACAATTTTTGTAATTTTTTGGCATTTCTTTACTGAGCGATTATGTTAATAGGTTAGCAAATGGGAATGATCCTGCAATGAATATTAACAACAAATATTAACGTTTCAAAAATTTGAAAAGTTTTGAGGGTGCTAGCCCTAAAATTCTATTTATCCCTATAATTTCCAGCGCAGTCATTCAATCGAAACGAAATTCAAATGGTGGGTTTAATTTAACGTGGAGCATATTTGGTATATGTTTTGCTATGCTGCTAATACAGGGTGACCAACATCAAACATTTTCGTAAATAGTGCACCAACAGATGCTTCTATTACATACTCATATGCAAAGAATTTGCATTAAAAATAGGAAACCAATTTTTTAATTTCACCTGATCTCAACTCCATAGAGCTTTCATGGAGATATAACATATGGATGCCGACCTTAAGATTGTACATTTTTTCCAGACATCCATCCATTAAGTATGGATGGATGCCTGATATCCATGGTTGGATCATTTTCCATGTTTTCCAAAATGTACCCGAAGGAGTAATTGCGACATAAAAGACGCTATATGTAAATTATATTGTCTTGAATGTCGCAATTATTCCTTGGTCTAAAGGTTGCAACAGGAAAGTCCTATTCTTGAGCAGAAATGCAACTAGTACGTTTTCATACTGAATAGTATTTCAAGAATGACTTGTTGCATTATCAATTAGGAGAATAACTTTAAAGAGCAGCCCTATTCCGTTCAAATATCGTTTGACGTCCAGAACAAAAAAGTTGTGAAACCATTCGTTGAAGAGTGTCCAGTAGCCCACGCTTTTTTGTTGGCCACCCAATAAGCAGAAAGGTGATTTGCGTAGATTCCTTTAAATGCTCGTGGCGTCTTCGATGTACTGATGATTAAGATAAGCTCCTGATGCGTTTCTGCAGAATAGTACCGTTATTAAACTCTTTGCTGCCTTTTGGCCACTTGTTGTTTTGTGGGATTTGGACGAATAAGCTTTTGTGACATTTTTTCACCAAAATAATCGGAACTCGTCTGCATTAAAAAGTTGATCTGGAGTGTATGAGTTGGCAGCAATCATTTCAGCAAATTTTGCGGGAGATTTTTCTGCATGTGAATCACCTGAGACTTTCTCGCCTTTTAAGTTAAGATTGTGCAGGAAATGTCGCTCTTTAAATCCTTCAAACCATCTGCAGCGTTCTTTTCTGCAGTAGAAGATGATGGTAACTAAAGTTTAATTTCAATAACATTGGAATTGTTTTTGCGGGATGATTAAAATTGAATTTTTTTTTTTTTTTTAATTTATCTTGAAAATTTTATTTGACAAAGTGGTTTCGAAAGCATGCACTGATTCTCATCAGACACCAGCACACAGTGCATACTTGACTGGTGTGACCACTTGCAGTTGGAAATCATTAATTTCTATTTACGCTGGTTGTGACAAATTTTGACATCTCCGACTTATATCCATCGAAATAATTTTGGAAATGGTGCTTGTATCAGATGGAACCCTTTTTAAGCTTGTTCATTGTGTTCAGAGAAATTATTTTCCTCTTCACCTGTTTTTTTTTATCTTCTTTTGATATTTTTAGGATTCAAAGACTCCCTGCATATGTTACTCGAACGAAAAGTTCTACTACTAAAATCAAAATTTTTGGAATTTATCTTCGCCCGAATAAATTATTACTTGCACTATTCGATTGTCTCGCTTTCTTTGGATAAACTAAAGTTGCAGAATATCATTGCATCATTGCGTCAGCGTTGTCGTTTCTTTATTTTACCATTACGTCTCATATTCACGCTAAATTCGATTCATTCGTCAGTATGTATGCATACTTACCCAGCGTTCCAAATTTGGAATTCAGAATTGGTTACGACCATAGATATAAGAAGAATGGATACGATATGGGCCGAGAGAAATGAAGCAATTTTCGACCTCTGGTCGGAATGTGTTTGTGCAAAACAACAACAAATTTCATGCAGAAAAGTTGATGTATTTGGAAATTTGTGTCCATGTATTAGTTTCCCCGTTATCCCAACCACCCCGTAGATTGGATGGATTGAAATGAATGTTTACATAGAGAGTCTACAGCGCTGAGGGGTGGTGCGTGCGGCATTGAGGGGAAAGCTGTTTTACAGAGAGTAAGATTGCATGTGTAGTAAAATTGCTTCATTCACGTACGGGTTCATGCATTGTGATTGCGTGTCCATTCTTTATATGGCTATGGTTACGACTAATCCGAAACTGAGCGAAAGAGGTAGAAATATAAAATGCTCTTGAAATAAATAAAACTTTTGACTGAGGTATTACTGTTCATTATTTTATGAGAAACATTTGAATATTTTTTAAGAATCGCTTCTGAAATTTGGAAGTAACAAATTTAAAATCAATCGGCATTCGTTGCGAATATTTCACTGAGTTCGAACAAATTCAAAACAAAGTGCAAAAGAATCTGTGATAGGGAAATTGTTAAGAGTTTGTTGTGAAATACATTAGAATTCACAACAAATTCCGAACCTAATGCCGCTAATGTTTCCTTTATTAAATTAAGTATTAAAACAGTATTAAAACAGTACTTTAGTCGTATAACAGTTTTTTATGCATAAGTGCACGTACCTACAAAGTTTTTTTGAAATTGTGTTATTTGAGGTGCTAACAGTATCTATTTTAAAGGTTCGAAATGTTACTTCAATTTTTTATTCTCTAGTAACTTCTCATTTGTATGCAGAAGTTCCCGCGCGAAGATTTCCTTCAAGAAGACGGGACCAGCTCGAAGGCTTTTTTAAAAAAGGTTTTTATAGCAGCAAAGACAAGCTTAATAAACTGACGCAAAACTTTTGTTATTTAAAATTAATAATATGAAATGAAACAACAAATAAAAAAAATTAGTATTGGAACTAAAAATTATAAGTATTTTATTGAATATATGTTATTAGAATTTATTCAAAATGTGTTGGAAGCATTCTCAAAAAACTATTTGAAACTTGCAAAAAAATCTTCAAAAAATTCACAAATAATTCGTAAAAAATTCGCAAAGAATTCACAAAAAATTCACGAGGTATTTCCAAAGAATTCGCAATAAATCTTGAAAAAATGAACCATTGTACGAAAGCTTTTCAAAAGCTAAAGATGGGAAGTTTGAGCGCTTTCGGCGTTTTTATAACGTTTTCCATATACCGGTCTTAAAGAATTTGTAACGAATAAGTTTGAGAATCCCAAAGTTTTTTCTGAATTCGCTTCAATTTTCTGAAAGAATTCTCAACGAAATGCCAAATTTGGCACACTGAGTATTTGTGAATGAACCGTTTTTATATGTATTATTAATGACTCTCGCTCTCTCTCTCTCTCTGTCTTTGGTGTCCTGTTGATTCCTCATGAAACGTAGGATAATTTGCAAATGACTACCCTGTGTGCCAAATTTGGCATTTTGTTGATAATTCTTTCGGAAAATTGAAGCGAATTCAGAAAAAAGTTTCGGATTCTCAAACTTATTCGTTACGATTTATTTAAAACTGGTATATGGAAAACGTTATAAAAATGCCGAAAGTGCTCAAACTTTCCCCTTTTTACTAATGTTCGACGAGCATTCGGAACTTTCCCCTTTTTACTAATGTTCGAACATTAGTATTAAAATCACTTTGGCCAAAAATTCATATTTCTATATATATATATATATATATATATATATATATATATATATATATATATATATATATATATATATATATATATATATATATATATATATATATATATTCAAAAAATTTCAGTGAAAAAATCTCAGGAACGCGCCATTCGATTGAACTGAAACTTTTAGGACACATTGGTGTATATGCAGAATAGTGCCAGGTCTCAGAAAAAGTTAAAAATCTTTAACCCTTTGGCGCCGGTGGCCATTTTAGTGATATTTTTAATATACCTATTATTCCGTACACAAATAAGTTTTGCAAAAATAAAGTTAACAAAATAAATTTCGAACGTGTTTTACATGTGAATCGGATAATGTTTTGGAATTTTTTAACCCCATGTGTGCGCTGGGTGCCTAATAAGAGAACGAGAAAAATTGAAAATTTTTAAATTGCGATAACTTTTGACAGATTTATTCAATCATTACTAAATTTTCAGGACATATTGGTATTATTTAGTTGTAAATTCGTGTAGCTTTTGATGAGCGTGCTGGCAACCCTGAAGCTAGAGCAGGCACTGAAAGTGAAAACCTCCAAATTATTGTCTTTCTTGAAAAAATGCCGCTTCTTCAAAAAAAGCCACTCATATAAAAACTTCGTGCTTTTTTTACATAGACCAAAAAAAATTTGATATAGTATAACGGGCACGCCTGGTAACCCTTGCCCAATTTACCTATATTTTTAGCATCAAAAACTTCTGTTCACGGAAACTGACGATCCAATGAGCAGAATTAATTGAAATTTACAGAATGTATTGGTCTTAAATAGGACCAAGTCTGATAAAAGTAATTTTGAAATGCGGGTGATTCTGTGCCAGTGGTGCCATCTTAAAAAAACACTAAAAATGATAACTGCTTTTAGCCCTATATATTCTGATTGAATCATTCGATTTTGACGAAATTCACACAGTAGCTGGACCTTGTTCTAAGCCACATTAGGTAGAAATTTGGTTGAAAAATTCGGTTGGAGCTGCCAGCTATGATAATTTTGGTATCTTAAATTTAAAACAATAAAAATTTGGAAGTGAAAACATTCAAATCATCGAATATCCTAAAAATGTCCGTTTCCTACAATAAAACCAATCTGTATACAAATCTTATGCTTTATCTACACGTTCAAAGTAAAACTTTTGAAATTTCATGTCGGACAAGAACGGTAACCCTTTCCCAGTTAACCTATATTTTAAGCATCAAAAACTTCTGTTCACGGGAATTCACGAACCAATAATCAGATACTATTGAAATTTACATAATGCATTGGACTTAAGTAGAACCAGGTCTGATAGAAGCGATTTTGAATTGTGGGCAACTCTCTGCCAGTGGTGCCATCTTGAAAAATTACAAAGAAAAAAAAACTGCTTTTTGCCCTATGAAATGTGAATTAGTAACCAGATTTTCATGAAATTGACAAAGTATCTGTACCTTACTTTAAGCTCTGTTTGATACAAATTTGGTTGAAAAATTCGATTGGTGCTGCCAGCTATGGTAATTTTTGTGTCTTTGGTTTTGAAAATTCTCTCAGGAAAATAAAACTTTTTGCCCTATAACTTCCAGTGCAGTCATGAAATCAATACGAATTTCAGACAATTAATGGAACTTATTATAAGCATTATTCAGGCCAAATTTGGTTGAAGAGCCTCGATAGGGTTGCCAGCTATTGTTGGTTTTGTGTTTGTTCGCAATATCTTTATTGAGCAGTTTTATCGTAGAATTTTCAATTGGTAATGATATTGTAGTGACAATAAACAGCAAATATTAAGCTTTCGATTATTTGAAAAAACTCGCTGCAGGTAATCCTAAATTTCTTTATACTCCTATAACTTCGAATGTAATATAACAACGTGAAGCAGATGTGATATATTCTTGGCTTTGATACTGGCGAAAGGTTGCCAGCACGAGTCGGTTGTGCTACTTTTGTATCAATAAATGCTTACAGTTAGTATTCATACCGGAAACATTTACAATGAAAATAAATAACCGATGTTTCAATTCCCAAAGTTCTGCAAATTTTTCGGATCGCAGCCCCAAACACCAACTTCAGTTACAGTGCTGCAGGCACTGAGGATTTTCTTCATTGATGTTATATGAGATGCTGCTTTCAAAGTTTGGTGAAATAAGCAACTGATAACGAATATAATTAACAAGTGTTTTTCTTTCATAAACTTTGAAACCCATGCCAATGGTAATATCTGAAACCTTCTACCATATGAGTTATAATGCATTCTTGAGACCAAAGTAAAACGTGGCATTTGAAACAGTTTGGCCGTAATAAGCAGCTCATGTGGTGGAATATGCACTCAAAACCTGCACGATTCTTCTACTGTTCTTCGAAAATTAGTGTTTCTAGCGGTTCAGGTGCGCTAGAGTTTTTTAGCTCTTAGAAGGATTCATTGCGAATTTTTTGAATATGAATTCTTTGTGATTCTTTGCGAATTCTTTGCGAATTTTCTGCGAATTCTCAAAGAATTATTTGTGAATTCTTAACGAATTATTTGCGATTTTTTTGCAGATTCTTTGCGAATCGTTTCCAATTTCTTTGTATAATATTTTCTAGGTTTCCTTGTATTTTTTGTTCTTTGAGAATACTTTCAATACTTTTTTAATATTTTCATATAACATATATTCATTAAAACACTTATTATTTTTGTTTCGGTTAGATATTTATTGTTTATTATATATTTTATTTATTGTTATTATATAGATTTAATATTATAGTTCTTAAATAGCATTTTTTTACGACTCATGTTAAGCCGGCCTTTGGTGCCATAGCCAATCTTCGCACTGCAGCTTCTGAATACAAAAGGGAAAAGTTACTAGAGAACAAAAAACTTGAGTAACATTTCAAACCTTTAAAAATCGCTTAAGTACCGTTTTAATACATAATTCAATAATCGCGTTCAGTTCGGAATTTGTTATGAATTCCAACGTATTTCTCAACAAACTCTTAACGATTTTCCTATCGTAAATTCGTTCGCACTTTGTTCAGAATTTGCTCGAACTCCGAATGATTTCAAATTTGCTTCTTGCAGACTTCAGAAGAGATTTTTAACAAATATTCATATGTTTCTCATAAAGTAATGAACAATCTCACCCCAGTCAATAGTTTTATTTATTTTAAGAGCTTTTTATATTTCTATCTCTTCCGCTCACTTTCGGAATAGTCGTAACCAATTCTGAATTCCGACTTTGGTACGCTGGGTATGAATACTAAATTGAACTAAAAAAACCGTGTAAATTCGAACTCAGTGTTGAAAATATTCTTTAAATCGGGGAAAAATCTCAATTTCCAAAACCGTGCAAAAGCGAAATCGTGTAAAAAAATTTTCCTGTAAATTTGGGATAGGTGTATTCACTTTGAAGCAACAATTTCCTTGATGTTTTTTCATACGTTACTTGTTTGAAATGTGGACAATCTATTTATCTTAATCACGATAAATATTGAAACAAAAATTTCGCTTATTAAAATTGAATTCTGTTAAAAATTGAAATAACTCACGGCTTACGTTAAGTAGGGTGTGCTCAAAGAACGCTCAACATAATGTGCTTAAATTAATTGCTGTCTTTTCAGATTAATTTTGAATGCTGTATGAATCATGAAATACTAAGCCAGGCATATTTCTAATGTGTCTTTTTAGAACAAAGTGGAATCACTTTTATTGAGTGTGGGGTCTTGTTTAATTAAAATAAGATTCCTTTTTAATTTGAAAGTGTTTCAAGAGTTCATGTCAATTTTGATTTAAATTTGATTCGATTAACTTGTAAGTGGTGACATATTTCTGAGTATGTGATCGAATAGTTCCCCACGGAATCAACAAGATTAGATGGAAATTGTTGGCCTCTTTATTCTCGCCCTTTTTATGTTAGGGAACTTCGATCAAAATATTGATTCGATTTATTTGTATATATGTATGAATGTAATTTTCTTGGTTCGTACAAAGAATCAAAAAAATGGTTATTTTACTTTCTATTTCTTCTTCATTCTCCGTCAAGACTATATCATATATATTTTCAAACCAATATATATCTTTCAACTACAGAAATCTAATAAATTTTATTCGAAAATCCAAGCTTAATTAGCTATGCTCTGGAAAGTACCAAGCAAGCGACAATATTTGTCACCTTCCGATCAATTTCAACCAAAGAAGCGTACGAAAAGCCAGTTTCAATTTTCGCGAAAAAAAACAGAGTCGATTTTCATGGGAACGGTGTACAATTTTTACGTTTGACATGGAAATCTATCTCTTAATGTTTTCAAGCTCAATCACGAGCTCAATTTGTTATTAATATTCCTTTGCGGGACAAAACCAGTTCAAGGTACATCGATCCCGCTATAAATTTTCGAAGAAACTGTTGCGTTTCACACAGTCGTAGGGTACGGCTTTTGCTACAAGCATTGCCTACTTATTCTGTTTTGATTTATTGCCCGTGACTGATACCGCTACAAATTGAATTATACTCTTCAACTTAATCCCCACTTGGGCACCAGTTGCTGCGTTTAACCAGCAAAATGAATAATCACTTTTAATAAACTGCCATAAATAAGTTACTTTCGAGGCAAGCTTCGCCCTTCGGTAGTTGATTTAGGTGGACCGGGCGGCGAACAAAGCTATTATAGAATTGGCAGTAAAACAACGAAATAATTTAAGTTGATAAACAGTGTGACACAAGCCAATTCTGAAAAATGTACCCAACAACTCTCCAAAATAATGAGCACAGACATAGGGCAGCCGCTGATGAAGATTAACTAATAAGTATTCAGCACATGGGGTACGTTTGTTATAAACCGACCAAGAGAAAAAAAAGAAAGGGGAAACACAAGGCTTGGGTAGGAATTTCTAATTAAACGAACAGACGAAGAAAACTCAAAGTTTCCGTCCTAATTGCAGAATTGCAAATAATGAATATGGAGTAGAGTAGCGGCATCATGACAATGAGGCTTGAACCGAAATCCAGATCCAGGAAGCCAACCAGGTCCCGTGCCGTACCGAGCCCCGGACTAGGAAACTATTACAGTGACACGATTCCGGACTAAGAAAGGAAACGTCATTGAAGGCGGGGGTGGAACGAACAAGATGAGTGATGAGCTGGAGGAAAGTTTCATGTCTTTTAAAGTTATTAGACAAGGTCCTTAGCATAAGTTCGACTCGGCTCCCATTCACAGCACTGTATTAATAGTCTGCCAGACCGTTGTAATTTGAAATGTTTATACATTTTTCATTCTCGGAGCTGCTCTGCCGAATTTTAATGCGGTTGAGGAGAAAAATGTAATCACTAAACTGTCAAAACTAGCGAAACAAAGGAGAAGTTTAATACTGTGTGACGCATGAATAATGTGCAGTTTGTAGTAGTTTTAAAAGGTTTATGTATACGGCATGTGAGTTTACATTATGCTGCTAGGAAACGAATTTCGCAAGGTAAGCTGACTAAATCACACATCAGAATGAATTTCGATTCAATAAAGGATATGAGTTTCGCATTGTGGTTTGTAGTATGTATTTGAATGGGCACAATGCGAATAGTATTTGTTTTAATTAACCGCGACTAGTTAGATTGGACAATAGTTTTGGTATGTGAGGACAATGTTTGATGTTTAGGATAGTTTTTCAGGTTCCATGCATAGTTTTGCGGGAATATTTACATTCAATTCAATGAAGTACTTTTGAGTGGCGAGCACATTCTGCATTATAATCTATCTGGTTAACTTAGAACGAAACTGAAGTTGAAGTTAACGTTATTAGATAAGCACCTACATTCTGAAGATTGAGCTTCCTAATCCTGGTTTCTTAAACGAAACGGAAAGTCCAATGCTTGCTTGCATTTTATTGTTTTGCGACCGATCTCTTCTTCATTATTTCGTTGAGTACAAGCGCATCTGCTGTTCTTGGATTACCTCAATCTAGACTGTAATTACTTTTCGTGTTTTAACGTTTTCTCGAAAATTCAATGCAAAAACCCATAAAATATTTCAGATTTTTTTGGCAACAGAATTTAATATAATGCCACCCACATATTCAACAATTATCATGTGATCTTAACTTGTCTGATATTATTCGCACCACTTCAACACACACGATTAAGCTCTCGTAAAAAGCTTAATCTGTTCTAGCATTTCCACATATAATTTGAATGCTATCAGCGTTTACCGCAGGAACTTTAACGTGAAATACGTGTCGGGATGTGTGTATGTACTTATTTCATTTAGCCGTTTACTCACAAGTCATGTCTATAGAAGCGTCGATTTAATAAGGCCAGATAATAAGTTTGTAGTTTAGTCATCAGGCATTAAGTGAATTTGGTATCACTTGCAGCAAGTCTAATTCGACGAAGGATGTATCTTGATTATTTATACGAATTCGAGATAGTGAGTAATAGAGTGAAAGTCATGAGCTACAGATACGTGAGGAGTGAAATGTATTGAGCTATGTTTGGTGGATATTTCAATGAATTTCCGTTAAAATACAAATTTCTTGAACTGTTTCATAGATTTATTGGCTACAAAATCATTTGGACAAGAAATAATTTTCCCAAATAACAGAATCATCTACTCACTCAAGCTTATTGGAAATCGAATGTGTTTTAATGGGCAGAATTTCGTGATGGCACTGCGAACAAAATTACGTCTGATATCCTTCAATGATATTCACAAATCTCCGTCATTGGTCAGTGGAGAGGATCACCACGGAAAAATACATTTCACTAATGATAAAGAGCTGACAAAATCAGGAACCATTTTATGCTTATTTATTTTTTCGGTCTATCAATCTATTGTTGTTGTGTTGTGTCCATAAAAAAAGTTGTGTAACATTCATGCAAATGTGGAGCCACGTTTAAGCTACAGTATAAGCCACAGAATTAGTTGAGGATTCAAGTTCAAAATGATTTGAACAAAAAGCCAGGACTTATCAGTCTAGGCGTAATTTTTGCAATTTTTATGTTGCTAAGGTTTGACACACCTTATCCAACCATTTTGGCAATCAAATTACCTTTAACTTTGAAAAATTTGACTCAGAAAGTATTAAGTTAGTTTTGCGTGATAGCATCATTTTCGAGATTTTTGATCTGATCTGGCAAAACAAATCAATTATACCATATCAATTTGGATTATTGAGATTATGAATTCGGACTTGAAACTTTACGTCAAGATACTTGATTATTTGTGAATGGTAAATTATCCGGATTTATTTTGAACGGATGTCGATTAACCTTCAAAAGGTAAAATATCATCAATTTCTTAAATACAATACTTATAGAGCTCCACCCTAACTTTCCCCATTCTGATAAGGTGTTTCCTGAAATAGTCATAGCCGGATAGAAACTGGCTTAGGTAGAAATATATTTCACCGTGATCACGATTAAGTGATGGTTTTAAAGTGCGAATAAGTCTTATCGTCCAAACTCGTAGCTCAGCGTACCTACCAAAGCTCCAGCGGGTTTCTGCTCTATTCAAGAACATCTCCATTAATCCCGCATTAACTAATATGGCATTTCCTGAAAGTGCTCTGAAGCTGCGTGCGATTCGCAGTGCTCTCCTACGTGAACGCTCAACATCCTAGTTCGATACTTTTCAGACCTTGACGTAATGACTAATATTTTCACGCAATACAGTAGCAGTGAATGAGGCAGTTTTAGAATAAATTTATATTTACTCGCACTAAGAATGCGGTCGTTAGCGCAAAATTCCATGCTTTTCAGATGTGTTTTCGATAAACTTAGCGTTAAGGGGGCAAGATGGTTTCCGAGGCCGAAGAAAAGCCGATTTTTGCGATTTTTTTTCTCAGCTTTGAGTGAAAATAATTACTAATTTTTTATAACACATTAAAAAACTATATTTTGAGAGTATGTAGGAATTGTTGTAGAAAAAAATATTAATTATTTATCCCGTGGTGGCAGTAGATCAAAGGCGCTTCGAAAAAAAGGCGTCGTGCGGTGCGTAAAACCTGGCCTGACAGTGTTATCTGAAATCCAAAAATCGAAGTGATTTACTTAATATATTAGTTTTTTTCGCGGATGAACGAAATTATATTGAAAAATATGCGATTTCCGATTTTTGGTGCGGTTTTCAATTTGGAGGTACCATTTTCACCTAAAAAATCAGCCTATGATTGTCTGAGATATTAAGCCGATTTTCTGGTCTCATGTACTTCGGAGCCAACCACCATGAGTATAACGGTTGATATCCTTCTTTTCGTTACTTATTATCGTTGATTATGTCACTTTTTCCGCAAATTACCGAGATCCAAAGAGAAATTAAATAAGTTGACTTACAGAACACAGAACAGACCCACAGAACAAGTGAACACATTCACCTATTTCACCCTTTCACTATTTCAAATATCAATCAAAAGTGTCATGCAATTTCACACAGTAATTTAACGCATTCAATTCTATACAATTCTAGTCTACAACTTCACCTATTATAACCATGCAATATTATAGCCAAATCCTATAGGCTTTAAGTGACTAAATACCTTCACCAATTAAAAACACCTTCACTAAAATTTATATACAAAATCAAACATACAAAAAATAATGTCATAATATCAATGATAAATAAAACACATAAAATAACATCTTGTCGAATTCACAGCCTCTGGCAACCCTTGTCAAATCTCGTAACTCAAAGTCGATCACTGCAAGCATTCTCCATTCGCAAAAACTCTGTACAAGCAGCAATACTGATAACAATAACAATCTACAAGATGATTGCATACCCGCAGTGAATTGATTTGAGATAAGTCGATCCGATCACGAAATTTTACTGAATCGGATCGACTTGGGTGTTAAAAGACCCGGATCGAGGGATTGAGGATTGAAAAATTCGAAGCCCACTTGAGGTCTATTCATATATGTGACGTTCCGATGCGATATACTTCACTTTAGTAGAACTAGCTGAATTTTATTCGGTTAATCCACGTTAATCCTGTCGCACCAAAAACCTACTTTGAAGTTTCGTTTCAGTCCGTTCCAAGCGAAGTCAGTCCAATTCGGTCCGGCTAATATATGAGGCTAATTTACTCTGCTACACGTGAGGGGAACGTAGAAATAAGTTCCACAGCAGTCATACGTTCGCAGTTCCGCTCTGAGTCTCTCTCTCTCTTGAGAATATAATTTCCTCTAGGAAGCAAATTCTTCATTGTTTCAAAACAGATCGTATAAACACACTTTTTTTTATGACGGCACAGTCTAGTCTATATGGAGTCAAATAAACGTTCGTAGAAGTGATTTTTACGTTGCTTCCAAGCGGTGGTTGTTCTCTCATTATTTTCATTCTGTGGTGCTACCACATCAGCTGTGTGAGATGTTCACAATTTGTTTTGGGATATTTGTTTTAGAAAAAGTTTATACATGATTATTTCACGATTTCGAAACAACAATGAATTTAAAATTTATGTCAGCCAAATGTAAGGGAAGCAATGCTTCCCTTGCTTCCATGAAAGCCACGCCGCTGATATGCACCAAATAAATAAATGAAAACCTGAAATACCTGAAAACGTCACTGAAGAGAGTCCAATATGTCTGCTCATCTCGCCGAGTTAAAAGCGTTACGGACGTCCAGCGTTACCAAAATCACAATGCCGCAGCTAGCTCAGTAACATCCGATCTCTGTGCACTCTACTGCGCTAATAACTTCGCGGATAGTGCTTATTATTGAGTGATCGTTGCAGAACCTGTGTTGGTTTTTCGAGAGATCATCAGCTATTCGTACAGTCATAGCTTAAGAACTATATATAGCTCGGAAAGTACGTGAATTGCAATTCAATTCCCCACTGATTGCGAGAAGTAAATAGCAATATTCAAGTCCAAGTTGGAAAAAGACACAAAATACCCCGCCAAGCAACTCTGCTACGATCAAATACGTTTCTCATTCCCACTAGGCAATATACATGTGCTTTGACAAAGAGACTATTTTAACGAATGGCGATTTATGCAATATTGCTTTTCTTAATACATTTTCTGAGTATTAAAATGGTAAGCGATAAGGTAGTTAACGCGGAATACTACTTTCGATACCATTTGGCGAGTAAAAGGAATATCTCCGACACTTTTATGCAACCCAATACAGAGAATTTCGTTTGTTGGCAGTGCATGTTCGCGGCGCTTACTGTTTCTTGATGGGATTATACGCACGCCAACACACTCTCACCTATCAGCTAACACGGATATATACATTCTCACCTGTCGTTTGACATTATATTTTCTCACTTTCGCATGTGATAAAGTGATCTTGTTTTGGGTTTATCTCTTTTTACGTGCCAGCTGATGGTAATTCCTTCACTCTTTTCCAATCTCTTCCATCAATAAATCACGTACTTTCAGGCCCCTGGTACAGTCGCATTTAGCTGAAGTGTCAGCAACTCTCCTGAAAGTTTTCCTGCAGTATCAAATGCAGATGGGTCGTTGATGTTGTGTCAGCGATGGTTCGGTTGCTCATGCAGGCTTTCGCTTTTTCAAATCTTTGAAGCTACTTTTGAAGAAAATAGTGTCATTTTTGTCAGCAGTAATTTTGAAAGCTTACTTTTTCGCAAAACAAAAGACACTGAAAATAACTGAGCGTAAGGTAAATCTATATATATAAAACAAAGTTGGGTTAGTTACACCATTTATAAGTCAAGAACGGCTGGACCGTTTTTTATGATCTTTGATTGGTCGAACTTGTCTCGGCCCCGAATAGCAGAATAACTATTAAAAACTTGGATAAATTCAAAGAAAAAAAATTGTAAAGAAAATTCATTTTCTCGTACATTCTGTGAGAGAAAGAAAATTTAAACTCATATACAACGCCATTGAGCTAACTGTGCAGACGTGCACCGAAATTTCCTAGGGTTATTTATAAGCCGTAATGCACGTAGAATTCGGAATATTGCGAATCAATCCGCTGGAGATGAGCCAGAAATTGCACGAGAAGAGCGAGAAAAGTAATTCGTAAGCATACTCTCCGTAAGCATTCCGTATAATGCATGGATGCATTACAGATCCATACCCGGTTCATTTCTTTTTATTATTGAATGTCCTAGACTGGCAAGGTATCTTTAAGCTTGAAAGCTTTATAAAAAAACATTTTGTACATTGTATTCTTGCAATCCTGTCATCTATAGTGGATGAGTATTGAACATTCCATATCCGATAGCAAGGAATGTAAAATAATGGCATGTCGTCTGATGAGTGAGCAGTTCCATGGCATTCCATATCATTTCGAAAACATAGACATATAAAGAATGGACACGCAATCACAATGCATGAGCCCGTACGTGAGTGAAGCAATTTTACTACACATGCAATCTTACTCTCTGTAAAACAGCTTTCCCCTCAATGCCGCACGCACCACCCCTCAGCGCTGTAGACTCTCTATGTAAACATTCATTTCAATCGATCCAATCTACGGGGTGGTTGGGATAACGGGGAAACTAATACATTTCAACAAATTTCCAAACACATCAACTTTTCTGCATGAAATTTGTTATTGTTTTATACTAACACATTGAGACCAGAGGTCGAAAATTGCTTCATTTCTCTCGGCCCATTTCGTATCCATTCTTCTTATATCTATGTTCGAAAATGACTCTGAATGGAAAGGACGTGTGCTTCACCTGAGCGTTGAACGCTCTTGAAAAGTGGGGAGCAAAGAAACCTGCGGTTGAGGAAAGCTCCGCGTGGAAGATAAATCTATTTTTGGATAAGCGAGTGAAATTTCAGATGAAAATGAAACTTTTATTTGATTTGCTGGGCACAAAAGGAGATAAAGCAGAAGCCATTTTAAAAAATCAGCCGATCGTCAATAGAGAGTGGCATTTATTTACTCATCTTTAAAAATTCAAACTGTTTCTGTTTCAAAAATAACCAGTATTTAATTTTATTATTCCAAATTTTCGTATCACAGTTCAAAATTTTTAGTAGCTTTGTTGCGAAACAGCCTCGCACTAATGCAATCACACCAACACACGCACGCCGTCAATCATGTGGCGGTCGGATGCTTTGCATAGTCACCTAAAACAGGCTTTGCAATGCATCTGATTGCCTCATGTTGAATTGCATTGCGCCGGTTCTTTGCCATGCTCGCAGCTGATATGCAGCGAAGCGAGAATCAGCTGTGTGATCTGGCGGCAACGGGAGTTTTTCGCGTGCTGGCGGGAGGGTGATGACCCAGCTGAACAACGGCGGTAGCGGGTTTTGGAAAAATGAAAAGTGAAGAGGAGTTGGGATCTAGAATCGGAAGAACAAGGTGAATTTGGGGGTGAAAAGTTTTTTTTTCGGAAAAAGAAAAGAATGGATTGCGAGTGCTGGAACTTGAAGAGAAGTTAAAACTTTGAAAAGACTGTTGCAAAGTGTAAAATTTGAATTTGAAAGCGTTTTGGTGGAAGATACGAACTTGAGAATATTTTGAAAAGTGAGGTGGTTGAGTTTGAAATTGGGTTCGAAACTGAATATTGCGCTTATATGTGAGAATTTAAATAGTGAAAACATAGAAAGAAAGTACTGTGTTGATTGTTTGTAATAAGCAACCAAAACTATTAATAAAAAATTCGGAAGCTGTGCAGCGGGAGTAGGTTCTTGTAAGATACGTTGGATGACTTTGAATTTGTGAAAGTAAAGATTTACTGTATTCGGTTGGTGGAAAACGTGAACGGATGGAATATTAATGTGAACGCTAGTTAAAATTCTTCTTAAGTTAATATTCTTCCGCATAAATGTGATATACTGGCATTGCTCGAACGACCGACAAAATTTAATCTCGGAGATATTTTCTAATTCGTGGGTGCCGTTCTTTGGAGCAAATCATATCCATTTGCAAGTTCTTGGTCTTGGCAAATGTGTGAAAACGAGGGACAGTGAAGAATTCTGTGTACGCAACCTCCAGACACAGAACAACGAGGAGTTGGGTGAACGTTCTTATTAAAATGATGAATCCAAGTGAAGATTGCGTTGGTGAGCGGTGTTTTGGCGGATGAGCAGCAAGAATTGAGCAGCTAAGTACTACTCGTCAAAAGAGATTTGTCCATATTAGAAGTGGCCTTTGATTAATAGTTTGTCGTATAACGAAAGGAAGCGCAAAGCGAATTGAATTGGTACCGTTAATTTTTTTTTCGTTAATTTTTTTTGAATTCAGTTAGTAGAAAATAAATAACCAATTTTGATTTATGAAATTATCTGAAATGACACATAATTAGTAATTTAAATTTCTATTCCTTGTATTTTATTATTATGTGGTGGATTATGTAACAATTTCCATTTATTTAGTTGATATCATTCTACTTTCTTATTTATTGATATTTTATTTATTCATATTATTTGGTTTATTATTATTATGCTAAAATGATCTGTATGATCTGTGTAAACTGGTCCCGGCCGGGATTGGGTTCGAAAATAACCCACCCAAAATTTTAAGTAGTTATTTTCTTACATAATTTTTTATTTAATTTCTTATTAAATCTTATTTACCTCCATCTCATTTCTTAGTTTAGTTTTTTTTCTTTACTGTTTTTTTGTGTGAATTTTTATGCATGAAATATATATATATCAAATGATGAATTCCGAGTAGATATTTTTAAAAAATAATGATTCCTTCGGAAATTCCCTCCTGCCCTCCATTTTTCCTTCTCCAATTAATTGTATTTGTTTTTGAATGTTGTATCGTTTGCGTGCCGTAGCACGAAGGTCGGATTCGTCCCACAAACCCACGCCAGACTGAGCTAGCTGGCAGGTTTGGCACGCGGGACAGACCCGAATCCGACTTTAATTAAAATGTTGCACTGACGGCGGCTCGGCTGTCTTCAGGGTTTCGCAACAAATGGCGCCCAATTATTAGGCATACGTACATAGGTTTTCATTTGGTAATTTAATTTTTGGTTTTCTTCAGAATTTTTTTTGTTAATTTTGTATGTTTTTTTTATTAAGTTTGGTTTTTGATTTCACTTCTTGCTCCGCATGATTAATCTGATGGGCTGGGGTGATATTTGTTCCCGGGAGCACTTGATTGCCTCAGCCATATTTTTTTTTTCCTCTTTGGCCGTAGTTGGCAAATTAATCAGATTATTCATGTTGGATTTCATTTAAACTAATACTTTTTCTCTTTTTCTATTTTAAATGTTTTTTTTCTTTATTTCATTCCGGTCGAACGGTCGTCAGTGCAACATTGGCGCCCGTTCTCGTGCTGCTTTGTGTTGTGCAGTGTTGGACAGTGGGACGCCTCTATTCATTGTGTATAATTAACTCTCAGCCTGAGGCGAAACAAAAGGAACCACTCGGGTGAAAGTCGCGTAAATATCCTTCGCTTGTGAAGTCGCTTGGGCAAGATGGCAAGCATTTTTGATTTTTATAGTGCCTCGAGCCTTTTGTTTCTTGTAGCTAAGTTCGATGGCACTAGATCGTGACTGAGTCCACCGGCGGTTTGGTGTAGTTTACATGAGAGTAAACCTTGTGAGCAGTTCACGAAATAGGGTCATTGAATTTTTCTGACTCAGCTGAGTGGTTCATCTACTGTTCCTTATATTCCTGTCTCCTTTCCTCATTTTATCATTTCATGTTAAATTTTTCACCTTTTCCTTTCCCTGTCAAATTCCCGTAATGAAGAGTTTCCGAAGGAATCATTATTTTTTTTTTATGATTTGAAAACTTAAATTTAGTATTTACGAAATAAGTTTTTTTGTCGATTCAAAAGTGCTTATTTGAACTTTCCTTTCGGCACATGATTGTGTTCCTTATTAGTACCATTTGAAAATTTGTCTTGCAATTGAATTGAAAATCCTTTTGGCAAGTTCGCCGTATTTATCTGTGACAGATAATATTACTATATAATAAAGTTAACTTAAATATTAATTAAAAATGCCTCGCGCGAAACGCAATCGACGGCCAACCGCCAATGATTCGGGATTTGAACGGTTGAGCCGAGCACTAGAACGTTTATCAATCACTCCACCCGCAGAACAACACCCTCCACATAATTTCACTGTTCCGCAACCAAGGGTTCCAAGTGCTGTTCCTGGACCGTCGTCGGCACCTGACCACTTCCACTCGACGGGTCACTTAGATAGGGATGGAGCAGACACGGAAAGCCCTGCAATTCAGGTCAGATTAGATAAAACTGAGCTATCGAATTCATTCAATTCCAGCAGATCTGCGACGGTCATGCCCCCTTCAAAGTGGTCAATTCGATTTGATGGTACATCTTCCGGCCTCAATATTACTCGGTTCTTGTTTCGCATAAAGACCATGGCGGCGAGCTATGGGGTTTCATTATCTATTCTAGCTCACGACTTGCACCTGCTTTTACAAGGCCCGGCCGAGGAGTGGTATTGGCGATACATGGAGCTACATCACTCGGTGACGTGGGATGAACTGGAGCGAGAATTACGGGAGCGCTTCGAAGATCGACGTTGTGATGTGGATATTCGACGTGAGATTGACGCACGTGTACAAAAACCAGGGGAGCCGATACAAGTGTTCTTCGATGCAATCGAAGCAATGGCATTGCAGCTCAACAATCCTTTGTCTGATGTTGACTTGCAGTGCATATTGTTACGCAATATGAATCGACGCTTACGGGAACACTTGGCTGGGCTTGAGTTCAGGAATGCTCGAGAGTTGCTTCGGCGGTGTGTCGCTACTGAGAGTGTATGGTATCCGTCAGGTCAAAGAGACGAAGACACTCACAGTCGGCGAGTGGTTCATGAGCTGCACGAGCCTGATTACGACGGCTCCACTTACTCTGTGGATGCAGTCGCACCTTCATCCCGGACACCTCCTGTCCTACGTCACTTCCAGCAACCGTCAGTATCGAACCCTCGACCAGCGTATTCTTCGCAAGATCTCAGGATATGTTGGAATTGTAAAGACTTGGGACACTCCTTTTTAGACTGTTCGGTGCCCATCAAAAGGACTTTTTGTTTTGGATGCGGCACGGAAGGAGTGATGAAGCCCCAGTGTCCCAAATGCCGAAGCTATGTTAGCGGAAGAGGAGGCCCTATGATAAGGAACCAACCCACGGCTCCTCGAGTGATTTCTCATCACGGAAAAGTTGATGTCGCCACCAATGTTGACCCGGAGCTACGACGGTCATCTTGACTAAGTTCATCGTGTTCCAGCTCTACTACTCTTCAGAAGAAAAATTCACTTTCACATACAATGCTATCGAACACACGCTCTAATTCTCGTGATCCACGTATCATTCCAGTCTTAAACTCCGGTGATGAGCCTACATCTTCCAGTTTGTTAGGTTTTACTCGTCCTAGGATATTCCCTTCCAAATGTTTCCATCGATCCTGGAGATACTTTGCAACAAGAAAATTTTTAAAGCGCGCCAGTATTGAGTCAATTGTTACGGTTACTGGAGATAATCGGCCTTTTGCAGAAATTATCATTAAGGGACGGAAATTAACAGGTTTACTTGATAGTGGGGCTAGTGTCAGCATTCTCGGCGCTGGTTCTTTGGATCTGCTCTCAGATTTGGGCCTGTATCTTCATTCGATGCAGACCCACGTTCAGACAGCTTCGGGTCAGAAGAGTCCAGTAGTTGGGTATGTGGCCACTCTGGTGCGATTTAATGACAAGAGTAGATGGATGAGGTTTTTGGTCGTTCCATCGCTGACCCACCCTGTCTATCTAGGCATGGACTTTTGGGACCTTTTCCAAATCACACCAATGCAAGTTCATTCTGTCGATGCCCCAACAGAACCCGCACAGACTGGTTATCATCTGTTGAATGCTCAGGAACAGCAACGACTCGACCTTGTCAAGCATCAGTTTCCGTCGTATAACAAGGAAGGCTTGGGTAAAACCACGCTCGTGTCGCATCATATCGATACGAGTTCCACTCGGCCCATCAAGCAGCGGCATTATGCTATGTCGCCGGTTATTCAGAAGCTGATGTTTGACGAACTTGATCGGATGTTGTCATTGGGTGTGATAGAAGAGAGTCATAGTGCGTGGAGTTCTCCTGTCACCTTGGTAAGAAAACCTGGCAAGGTGCGTTTGTGCCTTGATGCTCGGCGCTTGAACGAGGTCACCTTTAAGGATGCATATCCGTTACCTCTCATTGAGGGACTGTTGGCGCGTTTACAAAATACTCGTTTCATCACGAGCTTAGACCTGAAGGACGCTTTCTGGCAGATTCCGTTGGACGAAGCTTCGCGAGAGAAAACGGCCTTTACTGTCCCAGGCAGACCTTTGTATCATTTCACGGTCATGCCGTTCGGTTTGTGCAATGCTCCACAGACTATGTGTCGGTTAATGCACAAAGTTATACCACACGAGCTGCAAGACAAGGTGTTTGTATACTTGGACGACTTGCTCGTCACCAGCTCAACATTTGATGAGCATTTGGAACTCTTGAGCACCGTTGCTAAACGGCTCAGAGATGCTAATTTGACCATCAATGTTGAAAAAAGTAAGTTTGTCCAACGGGAGATCAAATATCTTGGCTTCGTAGTTAGTGATGGTATTTTGCGAACCGACCCGGAGAAGGTGTCAGGTATCCTGGCATATCCAGAGCCCCGAACGGTAAAAGACGTGAGACGATTCATGGGGATGGCGGGATGGTACAGGCGTTTTATCCCGAATTTCGCTTCCGTCACCGCACCACTCACGGATCTGTTAAAAGGCAAGCGTTCCTTCAACTGGTCTTTGACCGCTAACAATGCCTTCAATGAAGTGAAGAAACTGTTGGTTTCCGCTCCAGTATTAGCCAATCCAGATTTCACAAGGCACTTTTATATTCAATGTGACGCTAGTACATTGGGTATTGGAAGTGTCTTGTTCCAGAAGGATGATGATGGTGGGGAGCACCCCATCGCGTATATGTCACTGAAACTTAACGCGGCGCAACGTAACTACAGTGTTACCGAATTGGAATGCTTAGCTGCGGTGCAAAGCGTTAAGAGGTTCAGGGCGTACGTCGAGGGGCTGCCTTTCACTATCATCACAGATCATGCCAGTCTAAAGTGGCTCATGCAGCAGCAGGATCTGTCTGGACGATTGGCTCGCTGGAGCTTGAAGCTGCAGGGATATGATTTTAAGATAGAACATCGGAAGGGTAATCTCAACGTCGTCCCAGACGCTCTGTCCAGAGCTTCTTCTTCTGATGCTCAAGTAGCGTCGGTTAGTGGATGTTTGCCGGAACACAGACATTTGGGTGTAGTTATTCCGGAATCGGCATTTCAAGAGTCTCCCTATAAGCATTTGAGGGAGCAGATTTTGAAGCAACCCCAAAGGTTTCAGAATCTGCACCTGGCAGATGATAAAATTTACATAACACTGAGTTCTCTTGATGATTCTATTTCAGATATTCCCCAAACCAAATTATGGGTCCCTGATGGTCAGCAGGGGGGGCTCATAGAAAGAGCTCATAATGATCCTCTTGGATCTCATTGTGGAATAAGAAAGACCGTTGAGCTGCTCCGAAGGTATTTTTATTGGCCTCGTATGAGGCAAGATGTCATGCGGCATATAAAGAACTGTGTAACCTGTAAGCAGATCAAGCCTCCTAATTCTATTCAAAGACCGTCAATGGGCGCACAGCGAGAAACGGAGCGACCTATGCAACGCCTTTTTGTTGACTTTATGGGCCCATACCCACGTTCAAAGTCGGGAAACACACATTTGTTTGTGGTCCTGGACCACTACACGAAATTTGTCTGGCTCAAGCCCATGGCCAAAGCAACCGCAGATGCTGTTGTAAAATATCTCGAGCGGGAAATTTTTCTAACTTTTGGAGTGCCGGAATGGCTACATTCAGATAACGGGGTTCAATTTGCGTCCAAGGCAGTTGCTGAATTGATGATTAACTATGGAGTGAAACACTGTTTTACTCCAGTGTATTCTCCGCAAGCGAATGCTGCAGAGCGTACCAACGTTTCAACGTTGAACGCAATAAAGGCCTACATAGGATCCGATCATGCGAGGTGGGACGAGAAACTTCCAGAGTCGTGTTCTGCTTTTCGCAAGGTAGTACATGAATCGACTGGTTTTTCGCCTCACTTCCTCATGTTCGGCTATCATCCTATCCAGCATGGCTCAGAGTACGCTCTGCTCAGAAGTCTCAATGCATTTGAGGACGGAGAAATTCAATTGCGAGCAAACGTTGATAGGCAGCGCTTGGCACAGGATCGTGTTAAAATCAAGTTAAATGAAGCTTACAAAAAAGGCGCTCATAATTACAATCTGCGAGCCAGACCGCGGACTTTCTCGTTGGGTCAAAAGGTCTTCGTTCGCAACTTTGCTGTGAGCAAAGCAGTAGATCGCTTCGCAGCAAAGTTCGCACCGCGATTTGTTCCTGCCTTCATTAAACGGAAAATCGGACAAGTGACATATGAACTGGAAGATACAAGCGGCAAAGTGCTGGGGGTCTTTCACTCAAAGGATATTCGAGACGGAGCCTAGGACTAAGCTACCGGATTCCGCATAAATTTCGAAATTGTAGCGTTGTGGTATGCCTTAAATTGTGCCCGGCATGTGAGACATTTCAGGGTCTGGGTCTTCCCCACGATTGTTGCGAAACAGCCTCGCACTAATGCAATCACACCAACACACGCACGCCGTCAATCATGTGGCGGTCGGATGCTTTGCATAGTCACCTAAAACAGGCTTTGCAATGCATCTGATTGCCTCATGTTGAATTGCATTGCGCCGGTTCTTTGCCATGCTCGCAGCTGATATGCAGCGAAGCGAGAATCAGCTGTGTGATCTGGCGGCAACGGGAGTTTTTCGCGTGCTGGCGGGAGGGTGATGACCCAGCTGAACAACGGCGGTAGCGGGTTTTGGAAAAATGAAAAGTGAAGAGGAGTTGGGATCTAGAATCGGAAGAACAAGGTGAATTTGGGGGTGAAAAGTTTTTTTTCGGAAAAAGAAAAGAATGGATTGCGAGTGCTGGAACTTGAAGAGAAGTTAAAACTTTGAAAAGACTGTTGCAAAGTGTAAAATTTGAATTTGAAAGCGTTTTGGTGGAAGATACGAACTTGAGAATATTTTGAAAAGTGAGGTGGTTGAGTTTGAAATTGGGTTCGAAACTGAATATTGCGCTTATATGTGAGAATTTAAATAGTGAAAACATAGAAAGAAAGTACTGTGTTGATTGTTTGTAATAAGCAACCAAAACTATTAATAAAAAATTCGGAAGCTGTGCAGCGGGAGTAGGTTCTTGTAAGATACGTTGGATGACTTTGAATTTGTGAAAGTAAAGATTTACTGTATTCGGTTGGTGGAAAACGTGAACGGATGGAATATTAATGTGAACGCTAGTTAAAATTCTTCTTAAGTTAATATTCTTCCGCATAAATGTGATATACTGGCATTGCTCGAACGACCGACAAAATTTAATCTCGGAGATATTTTCTAATTCGTGGGTGCCGTTCTTTGGAGCAAATCATATCCATTTGCAAGTTCTTGGTCTTGGCAAATGTGTGAAAACGAGGGACAGTGAAGAATTCTGTGTACGCAACCTCCAGACACAGAACAACGAGGAGTTGGGTGAACGTTCTTATTAAAATGATGAATCCAAGTGAAGATTGCGTTGGTGAGCGGTGTTTTGGCGGATGAGCAGCAAGAATTGAGCAGCTAAGTACTACTCGTCAAAAGAGATTTGTCCATATTAGAAGTGGCCTTTGATTAATAGTTTGTCGTATAACGAAAGGAAGCGCAAAGCGAATTGAATTGGTACCGTTAATTTTTTTTTCGTTAATTTTTTTTGAATTCAGTTAGTAGAAAATAAATAACCAATTTTGATTTATGAAATTATCTGAAATGACACATAATTAGTAATTTAAATTTCTATTCCTTGTATTTTATTATTATGTGGTGGATTATGTAACAATTTCCATTTATTTAGTTGATATCATTCTACTTTCTTATTTATTGATATTTTATTTATTCATATTATTTGGTTTATTATTATTATGCTAAAATGATCTGTATGATCTGTGTAAACTGGTCCCGGCCGGGATTGGGTTCGAAAATAACCCACCCAAAATTTTAAGTAGTTATTTTCTTACATAATTTTTTATTTAATTTCTTATTAAATCTTATTTACCTCCATCTCATTTCTTAGTTTAGTTTTTTTTCTTTACTGTTTTTTTGTGTGAATTTTTATGCATGAAATATATATATATCAAATGATGAATTCCGAGTAGATATTTTTAAAAAATAATGATTCCTTCGGAAATTCCCTCCTGCCCTCCATTTTTCCTTCTCCAATTAATTGTATTTGTTTTTGAATGTTGTATCGTTTGCGTGCCGTAGCACGAAGGTCGGATTCGTCCCACAAACCCACGCCAGACTGAGCTAGCTGGCAGGTTTGGCACGCGGGACAGACCCGAATCCGACTTTAATTAAAATGTTGCACTGACGGCGGCTCGGCTGTCTTCAGGGTTTCGCAACAGCTTCCCATTCCCATAATTCTGGAAAGCTGAATTTAATTCAGCTAATAAGTTAAACTAACATATTTACATTCTGAGGCGGTAAGAAGTTCAGCGGGTCAGCTACTATAAGATAAAACAGGAAACTCATCAGTGAAAAGACCACAAAGTGTTTGCAATTTGGCAAAGCTCGAGACTATCTAAAAACAATCATTTTGTAAGAAAAAATTAATTATTAGCTTTGAGTTTCTAGTATCTTGTGGGATTTATTATCATAGATGAAGAGACGAAAAGTATCTAAAACTCTTATTAGCTTCCCACAATATTATAACAATTATATATGAGTCATGTATATTATTCATATGGCAAAACAATAAATTCAATTTGTGTCGGATATCATAATTGTTATACTATTGTGGGAAGCTAATAAGAGTTTTAGATACTTATCGTCTCTTTATCTTTGATAATAAATCCCACAAGGTACTACAAACTCAAAGCTTGATGTGCGGACTTTCATCCGAACCTGGATTCGAACCAAAAACCCCACACACAAGAAACCTGTGCTCTACCCACTAGATTACTCTGTTACTAACAGGGTTGTTGATACTGTATCAATTATGGTTGGGTTATTGATACTGTACGAATTGTAGGAAATTATGGTACAGTATCAACAACAATTTCCAATCTCTAATGTCTTAAAGAATCGGTGGAATATATAACCAAAATATGTAGTTTTTAAAATCCAAAAATTAATAGCTTGTGTTGAAAAGCTCACTTTTTTATAGAGCTCACATTCACAAACGTGTAAGCTTCCAGTCCAACGACATCTTTGCACTGCTTCCATTTTGTTATTTTTATTGTAGCTCAGTTCAAGAGCAAACATTTGGACGGTATCATCACCATTATCATGGTCTGTACTGTAACCGTTGCCCCATGTTAACATGCTATGAAGATTTCCTATGCAAAGTAGACTCTTGGAAACAAAGGCACAGTTCAGCATTTAACATCACCCTCTAGAGAAAATATAATTTGTTTCCTGCCAGGCATGAAAAGTGTCAATTAACACCTCATAATTTTCTCTTTTGTATGCATGATATTGCTCACAACATATAGCGAACGTGTACATGGTGTCTGCTACTACAGTTTCTGACCTGTCATTGTCATATGGAGAAATGGCGGTATAGCACTGTGAGCATAGTTAAAAAGACATTGAAAGTATGGGAAAATATCTAAGAATTTAAGGGTGAAATCATTGTATGTTGTGTGTATTCTATGCATACAAGCACAAGTAGACAATAAGTACGTTTTTTTGCACATCCGAGCAGATCAAATTTTGTTAAGTATATTGAATACAACAACAAAATCCAGCACATGTCACGTCACTGCAACAGAATTTGCTAGGCAGTGTTTGATAATGGGCTTACATGTGCTGATAACCACTATTGTTGATTATTGTGAAACCGCCGGCTATAAGTGACTGAATTTGCATAGCACTCCGTAACTGTCAGTTATTAACAACGCAATTTTTCTGCTCGGGATCGTTTTTTTGCAACCCTAAGTTAATCTGCTCTGCATAGGTGCAAAAAAAAAACGCGGCTAATATTCTAATATAGACGCCTAATATATGAATATAAAGAAAATTGAGGTTATTCAAATATGCGAAAAGAAAATACTCTAATGCAATTTATTTAGTTTTCATTTGTCGTTCATAATCAAGAAGCGAATCTGATGCTATCAACAAGTTTTATGGCTGAAAAGGAATAGCGAATTACAATTGAGCCTAACTAAAAATTGAACAATGACCAACATGTTTCAATTTATCGGATTCAATTTTTTCCGCGAAAGTTTTTCTATGTTACTACTGCTCAGGAAACCACCATGCGTACTCTATCAGCGGATAAAATTTATTCGAATAATCACCCTGAAAAGGAACATAGCCACAAAACTAATAATCTCACTGTAATAACAGTCTCTCCGTTAGTAAACACGAATTTCGAAATAGAAATTATTCACACAATATTTACGTTAGCATCTGTTCAAATATTTATCGATAATTTTCATTAACAAAATTAACTCGAAAGCTCGCCATTTCCGCGCGAGACCATTCCAATTCTACACTCGAGTTGAGTTCGTTTTAGTGAGTAGCAGTAAGGCTACCGCCAATGTGGCTCTAGATAAATTTATTATTTCCGCTTGAATATTTCCGAAAATCTTATTCGTTGTCATGAATTGAAATTCCTATATTTTCTCATTTTAATTACAAACTCAAATGTTTCCATTTCAGCAAAAATAAATTCCGGCAGGAAGCACTGAAGTGAATCTCTGTGCTGTACTACCATGACTTAGAATGGAACGGTACAGCTCGGAATGGATGGAATGAGTTATACAACTCGAGCTCGAACTAATTACTCAGAATCGGTTGCAACATTGTAAATCCTCCGAAAATGTGAAAACACTGCGGCTGAGAGTAAAATAAACGTGGTGCAGCGTTAGCCGCGAATCCTTTCAGCATTTATCCTTCAGTCTTGAGAGTTTCAAGTGCTTCGCGTACGTTTGCACGACTGCTTGTACGCGACCGCTTGCCTATAACGTCTTCTTAATGCTATTCACAAGCATAGAATTTGTTGGAGTTTAACTGGTGCTTTGCGCTGAGCCATATTCGAAGGCAACTATTGGTGCGTTTTTTTGCACCTTGAGCAGAGTAGGTTTAGGTGGTGTTAAAAGAAAAACGATCCCGAGCAGAAAGGTTGCTGCATTCGCTGAGCTTTTGCTTAGATCGGTTGTTAAACTAGATTGACACATAGAAAACACCTGAATGAAATCTTAGCTTGGTTTTAATTCAAATCAAAACTGAAACGAGCATGTGCAATAATCTAAAATGTAATGTGCATTAAAACACCCAAAAACAGTCTGCACACAACCAAATTTGAAGTAAGTACTATGAAAATTAATTTAATTCAAATTGCCGGTTTCGCAATAGTCAACAGCAGGGGTACGAACCGTTATGAGCACTCTTACCGTTATCAGCACACTCTACATGTAAGCCCATGAATCAAATTCCTGCCTCATTGACGTTACAGCGGCAACGGTTGTTGCTTTCAAAAGGTGCGTTTTTTGCACTCTTCGGCAGATTAGATCTGGGCAACTACATTGAAAACAACAACAAAAATCTCCGGTTTGCCGGATTTCCTGATGTTTGCTTTTCAGATGTCCGGATTTCCGGATGCCCGGATTTCCAGATCTTCGGATTTCCAGATGTCCGGAGTTCCAGATGTCCGGAGTTCCAGATGTCCGGAGTTCCAGATGTCCGCAATTCCGGATTTCTTGATGTTCGGATTTCCGGATGTTCGGATGTGACTTTCAGATTTTTGGATGTCCAGTTTTGCGGATATCCAATTTTCGCGGATTTCCGGATGTTCGAATTTCCGTATGCCCGGTTTTCCAGATGTCCGGTTTTGTATATGTTCGGTTTTCCAGATGTCCGGTTTTCAGGATGTCCAGATTACGAGGTGACCGGATTTCCGGATGTCCGGATTGTCGGATTCCCAGATGTCCAGATTCCCGAATGTCCAGTTACGCGGATTTCCCGATTTCCAGCTACCCGGATTTCTGGATGTTTGTACGAGGGCTGATCCAATAGTAATGATTATCGGCTATTTCCAGTTCGCATAAAATTAAAAAAAAATATTTTTTACTACCTTATATACCTACTAAGTCAGCACAAAAAAAAAAACATATAAATAAGCCAGGATTTCAGAGAGGTACTTCATTTGAATACGTACCGTCGAGGAGAGAACATCCAAATGGAGAAAAACGGAATTAGAGTTGTCATTGCCTGTGCTTGATAAAAATGAATACCAAAGATATAGACAGCGACTTGGTGAACACATTAGGGGACTCTGCTCTTCCATATTTCACCGTTGCATGCTATGCCAAGGAGTTTAAGCTGAGAAGAACATCCAATGACGACAAATACAACGAAGAACGTCCATCCATGTCCCTCACTAAAGACAACGTGAAAAATGTCGAAGGTTTCGTGTCAGCAGATCGAAGAGTGACCATCACTCATGTAACTGAAGTCACAGGGATCTCGTATGGCAGTGTTCAAAGAATCGTTGCCAGTGAATTACATATGAAGAAGGTCTCTGCTTTTTGGGAGCCGAGAATATTAGCTGACGAGCAAAAAAAGAAAGGAGTCGACATTTCGAGGGTGAATCTCGAAAAGTTCCAGGCAGATCTGGACAAGTTTTTGCCACGTTTCGTAGCCATGGACGAAACTTAGATCCACCATTTTGATCCAGAAACCAAACCGTATTCGAAAGCCTGAAAGCGACCATCTTCACTGGCGCCGAAGAAATTCAAAGTATTGAGCTCGACAGGGAAGGCCATGAATCAGTTTTTTAGAACGCTGAGGGAATTATTATGGTGGAATATTTGGAAAAGGAAGGCACTATAACATGGTCTTACTATGCAGGCCAAATAAAAAGATTGCGGGATGCTATTAAGTAAAAAAGACGCGGCAAACTGCGAGCCGGAGTGCTGTTTCATTAAGACAACGCACCGGTTCACAAGGCTGCAGTTGCGATGGCGGCAATTCAAGAAATAGGATTCGAGCTGCTTGAACTTCCGCCCAATTTACAAGATCTAGCTCCCAGTGACTTATACCATTTTCCTCGGTTCAAGGAACACCTTTGGGGCAAGAAATTTGAAGATGATAGCGAAGTAATGGCCACTGTTGAGGCGTTTTGGAGGAGTAGAGACAAATCATTTTATCTCAGGGTATTTTGGGTTTGGAAAAAAGAAGGACTAAATGTATTATCTTGTTAGGAGACTATGTTGAAAAATAAATATTGCTTTTAAGTTTAATCACCTTGATTTATATTGATTATCATTTCTTTTGGATCAACCCTCGTATTTCTGGATGTCGGGATCTGCGTGTGTCCGGATTACCGTATGCTGGGTTTTCTAGATGGCCGGATGTCCGGTTTTCCGGATGACCCCATTTCCTTATGTCCGGATGTCCGGATATCCGAATGTTCGGTTTTCCGGACCAGTTATCCGGTCCAGTTTTCCGGTTTTTGGTGGTCCGTTTTGGATGAATTTTTATTTCGTCCAAACTCGAGAGACTATTTTCAATCATGTGAGAGTATGGCTACGATTTTTAAGTTTTTCCGATTTTAATGTTTTAATTTCTTTGACGTTGCTTTTTAAGGTGGCTCTGATTTACACTTAGCATTCATGCATTTATATTCAGTGGTATAAAATATGCTGGTATATTTTCGTCCATATTAGAAAGTAAAATATTGCAAGAAGAAACCAGTACTTCGAAATTAAATTTTGGTAGAAAAAATATGATGTCAATATGCACGAACATGCCTTTTAATCCAAAATATGCTCTGAGGGCTGAAATATGTAAAATATGCATGCACAACAGAAAAAAACGGAACAGTTTGTTCAGTTAAAAGTTTATCGATTTGTTTGAGTTTAAGAAAAATAAAGAAGTTGGATAGAAGAATACAACCATTCAGGTTGTTTTATTTGAAAACATGTTAGTTGAACGTGTAAGTATGTAATTAACATCTAAATGTGCGTGGAAAAATCAATTGAAAGCCCTATTTATGAATGTATATTGAGAATAGTGTTTTGGCTTTATAGTAATGAAAACTAATCCTCTATAGACCGAAAAAGGATATTATATGATTTGTCGAACCCCCTTTTTAAGTTGAGTGTACTCAACATGAATGAAATGCAACTTCCTTCTGTGTGAAAGTAACGCAACGCAGCAAATGAATTATCACTAGTGAGGCCGAGCACTCATTTCAATTTCGAATTTTACACGAGATAGTCACGAGGTCGAGCCAGAAAGGCAAACCAGAATTGGAATCGGGAGGATGCAGAGTTCTCAACGTAGGACATTGGATACGATGTGTACGTACTTTCGTAATAAAATGCCACGCTGACATGGAACTTTAAAGCTTGCGGAATTTTTCAATTTAACGCCCAATAACTTTGGCGAGCTTTAAGATTGATGGGAATTTAAATTACGTGTCTGTGGCATGAAGGAGTCATTTTGTTCCGTGGCTGACAGTTTTATTCTTGTCGCCATGTTTCAGCAACTTCCTGAATGGAACCTGGGGTGTTAGGATGCTATGTAGATCTACAATTTGTAACGGTTTTGGCTGGCATTTCGGTTTTTTAGTTCTTATTGATTGTGTGAGTCAAAGCGAAATGGGATTATGTATGGACATGGTTATTCATTGATTTGTAAAAAGGTGTATGATAATAACGCTGAGAACAATTTTACTGTGAAGCTAACGAAAAACATGTAAAATTAAGAGATTTGACGTTATGACTTTCAGCTAATTTGTTCTATGTTTGAAATGACATGGAAATATTTATTGAAATAAATATACAATATTCTTTGTTAGTATTGCAAGAATCAATGAAGCTAAAACAAGCTGAATAGGGTTAATATGTTTTGATCATACTTTTCGAATAACATGTAAGTCTGTCACCTTGCTTATATTTTTAGTTGACTAAACAGTGCACATTTTGTAAAACTGACATGGCAGGTAGATAAATTCAAATATATAGTACTTTCATATCGAAAGAATTCTTAATATACTTGCCTTCGGTAAGGAACAGTGTTCCCACTCTCAAATTTTCGGCCGTATCAAATTTCTGCAAAAAGTGTAAAAATGTATCAAAAAGTTCAAAAACTTGGCTCGAGGGACTGAAATTATAAATAATAATATAAAACAACTTAGTTTGAAGCTAATATATTTATTGAATAATATAGAGCCTAAAACAAATATCACAAATTGCTTCCGCTCTTTGTTTTCATCGGTATATTGCCATTAATATTGAAGTCACACAAAATAAAATTATGACAAAATGTAGGTTCTTTGCGAATGCACTCAAAATTTTCACGACATTGATATGGAACGCAAATTATTTTTAGTGAAAGTCGTTGTTTTAAATATCAAAAATAAAAAAAAGTTATTCTTCAGCTTAAAAAAGAACCATATAGATATCGTTATTATTTAAATAGCCTGAACATTTCAAATCTTCAGAGTCCATCACATAATATATATCTTTCGTAGTTCAGAGTGTAAAGTAGATTGAAGTTGGCAGTTGTTACTACTAGAGAGAGGAGATTTGGTTGGTACATGGCAGCAAAATGAAAAAATAAATAAATTTATTTACTGGATGACAAAATGTATCATTTTGCTATAATTCAGTGCGTTGCTGTATCATTGTATCAAAAATATAAGTTTTAAATAAAAATGTATCAAAATGATAAAAACGTATCAAAAGTGGGAACCCTCGTCAAGAATACTATAGTACCAAAATAAATGGCGTTATTTTTGAAAATATTTTTCATTCAAAGTAAAAAATAGCGCAAGTAATTCATAGCGCAAGTAATTCAACCAAATTTTGTTCCAGTACCCGTAGTAATTAATATATTTATGAAGTTTTTTCCTCAACAGTTTTTCCTTCTTACAACGTTTTGCTTGTTAGGAAGAATCTAAATATGAATAGGTGGACAAGAAAACAATAACAATTTAAGGGAATTCCGATGATATATGATTGTATATGTTCATCTAAATAATTGACTTTATATTCTGTTCCAAGAACAATTAAGTTTTAATTTACTGATAATTCAAATTTTATCATACTGAAATAATCTTTTTTAAAAGATTTCCCTTTTAAAATTTGCTCATAAGATCACAACTTAGTTAAAAACCGCCTTCATAAGTAAAACTAGTACATAATGTGTGTCATAGAAACATGGCATAATGTTTGCCATAGAAACTATTTACAATCTCATTGACGAATATGACTTCATTATGAAAAAACTTTTTGGTTAAAAAATTATTTGAAAATGTTCATGATGATTTCAATGATGATTTCAATGCAATTGAAAAAGTCACATTTATCCTAGAAGTAATGTTTCGAGCATAAATTTTCATCTCCCTATTCCAACCTTAAACTACAGAGGCTTTAAGGGGGCCAAAGTTAACAATAGATGGAAGATAATGGACAAATATTCGATGTTTTGGCTTCAGAGGTTGTTTTGAATAATGTTAGAAACATGTTAGGTTACGTAAGGTTTAAGATTCCCTTAAGATTCACTGAAATTCCTTCACCTGATAAAAACTCAAACTCTTTTATCAGACGATGTGGGGTTTTATCGTTTCCAAAATTGTTCAAGTCCTTTGATTTGAAGAAAGCAGCTACGGTTAGATAATAAGTACGATGTAACTGCTGGATACATAACACAGACACCACTAATCGAATGTTCTTGAGCACAAGGCCCTAATACGTTGTTGAAATTGAAATCATCGAAGTAAAGAAATAAATCTGTTATCTCACTGTTAATGTTGAATACCTAGCAGACCACATTCAATAAGTTTTTTGAAAAACGTATGCTCGGTTTCCATACTGAAAAATATATTTACTATCGTTATGCTCATTTAAATTCTCTAAGTATTCCGAAAAACTCAAAAATGCATCTAGCGTCTTTTTACTAGCTTTACTACTTCACTTTATATATATATATATATATATATATATATATATATATATATATATATATATATATATATATATATATATATATATATATATATATATATATATATATATATATCGTCGTCGTAGCACTACAACCCATCTCGGGACTTGGCTTCTCGCAGGTGACGCCTCCAGTTGTCTTGGTCAAATGACCGCGTCCTCCAATTTCAAAAGCCGAGCAGCTTTGCGCAGTCTTCGTCGACAGAGTCAAACCAGCGTTTTCTGGGTTTTCCCACTGGTCTTCGACCCTCGGCCCTTCCGTCGAATACCTCTTCTTAGGTACTCGATGCTCGTCCATTCGTTGCACGTGACCAGCCCATTGCACCTTCCGCAGTTTCACTATTGTAGCAACCTCTGGCTCGTCAAAAACCTCGTACAACTCCTGGTTGTACCTTATCCGCCATTGGCCGCACTCTCACCTCGTACAACTCTAGCTCCAATTATACGCCTGAGGACCCGTCTTTCGAAGGCGTTCAACATATTTGCGGACGCTTGGGTAAGGGTCCAAGTTTCACATCCGTAGCACAACACAGGTCTGATGATTGATTTGTATACTTGGAGCTTCGTCTTCCTGTGTATGCAGCTGGTCTTCAGTAGGGCCAGAACGGAGTAGAAAGTTTTATTAGCGAGCTGTATTCTCCGTTTAATTTCGTCAGTTTCATTGCCTTTCGTTGTCAATTTCGAGCCTAAGTATATAAATTCGTCCACATTCAGTAAATTGTATTCGCCCAAAATTATATTTTGTCTAATGGAGGTCTTCTTTCTTGTTTGCGTCATGATTTTTGTTTTCGTCTGATTGATCTTCAGGCCTACTTCTTTGGCTTCCTGATCAAGTTTCTACAGGAGTTCTTTGGCGGATGTGAAAGAACGGGACAAGATGTTAATGCCATCCGCGTAGGCCACTAGCTGGTTCGACTTATACAGAAGCGTACCCCCTGTGTCGACAGGAATCTTCCTTATTCCTTACGTACTCAAATGATAGGTTGAACAGCAGAGGGGTCAACCCATCTCCTTGCTTTAGTCCGACATTTGTGTCAAAGGCGTCAGTCAGACCGTTGTTGATTCTGACTTGTGATGCTGTCGACGTCATCGTCATTTTGGTCAGCCGGACTAATTTTGCCGGGATGCCGAAATATAGCATTATTTTGTACAGTATATTTCGGTCAATACTGTCATACGCTTGTTTAAAATCCACGAAAATCTGGTGGACGTCGATGTTAGATTCCCAGCATTTTTTGAGCACCTGTTTGACTTTGAAGAGCTGATCCGTAGTTGATCTACCAGACCTAAAGCCTCCTTGGTACTCCCCAAAGACCTTTTCTGCGTATACATTTATTTTATCTTTTAATATTTTCGTCAGTATCTTATAGGATGTACAAAGTAGCGATATGCCTCTGTAGTTTTCGCACCGAAGTTTGTCTCCTTTTTGTGGATAGGGCATATGATAGATTTGCACCACTCCTGCGGTATTTTTTCTTGACCCCAGATGTTCTGGATCAATTTGTGGATGGCTTTTATAGCGCAGCATCCACTGTATTTGATTAGCTCGACCAGAATCTCGTCAATGTTTGGCACTTTATTGTTTTTCTGGCTTTTTATGGCAGACTTGACTTCTTCCAGCGTTGGAGGTGCGATCGGAACTTCGTCAGAGATGTCTATCGGCTCTGATATTATTGAGCCATGTGCAGGATTAAGGAGTTCTTTGAAATAGCAGGCCCACCTCTCCTTAATATGGCTATCTTCGGCGATGATGTTGCCGATTTCGTCTTAAACATTTCACTACTTTGTAAGCTTGCCTAGTTTTATTGCTCGCCAGATTTTCGTCAATGCTCTTTAATTGCTCGTCATAATATTTTCGTTTCTTACATCTAATGATCTTATTTGCTACTCGTCGGAGGTTTTCATATTTTCTCTCTTCGTCCTGGTGTTCCTTTCAAGGAACTGTTTATAAGCCTGATTTTTCTTGTTCAGCGCATCCTGGTATTCGTTGTCGAACCAGTTGTTTCTTTTGCGCCGAGCTTCATACCCAATCACTTGTTCTGCAGCGGCTTTGATTGCTGTCTTCATCTCCATCCAGACCTCGTCAACCGGCCTCACTGTGTTATTTTGTAGGATGGGGGTTAGCTTAGTCTCAAGAGTTTTTGAGAAGTTTTCTGCTGCTGACGCCGTTTGGAGCTTTCCGATGTCAAACTTACGCAGAGGACTCGTCTTCGTCACGTACGCCTTTGTCATGCGACATCGATATTTGGATTTGACCAAGTAGTGGTCCGAGTCACAATTTGCTCCTCGAAACGTCGGAACGTCAAGTATACTGGAAGCCTATCTCCGCTGGATAAGGACATGGTCGATTTGGTTGAAGGTATTGCCATCTGGTGATGCCCATGTTCCCATGCCCATGTATATATATACATCTTCAAAAAAATTCAGTGACTTTTTCTCGGGAACGTGTCATCAAAATAGTGCCCGGTCTTACCTAATGTTAATAATCTTTAACTCTTTGGCACCGGTGGCCATTTCTGTGACATTTTAAATATACCTATAAATAACTTTTGCAAAATTAAAGTTTATGGAATGAATTTTGAACGTGTTTTGAATGTGAATATGATAACATTTTTGAAATTGTTAACCCTATGTATGCGCTTGGTGCTTAAAAAAAAGATTGCGGATATTTGAAAATTTTTGAATTCCGATAGCTTTTGACTAGACCAGGGGTCGCCAGCCTTTTGTATACCACGCGCCAATAATTTCGCAGACGAGTTCAGATGTGCCATATAACTCGACCAATTTTTCTATCTACTTAAGCTCACGGTTGGGGATAGAAAATAGGGAAAGTGGTAAGATGTGTTTCGCTTAAGGAAGAAAAATAACTTAATCACGCAATTAAATCAAATAATCTACGCTGATTCAAAAGACGCACGTTTATCTGAGTGCCAATCTGCAATAGTCAGAAGTGATCTCCTGGACGAGAAGGTGATTGCTGCCATATTTCTCGCCGTTTTTACTGGTGAAGATAGAAAAAGGAGTCGAATTTGATGATCCGTGTGCCATCAACTTTTTTTTTTACTGATTTTTTAGTTAAACGAGTTTGCTGACTCACTTTTAAAGCTCTGAAATTTTATAAAATGTCCGAAGCAATGATAAATCCGAGTGGCCGTGCACACGAATGCAAGTGTTGAAAGAAGAAATTGTTGTATTGAGTTAACTTTTACACTTGTTGATTCAATATGAAAATTTCTTTTGGATTTTCTTACTGCCAAAACTTTCCAACGAAATCAGGCGAGCCCCATTGGCCGAGCTGAATTAGGGTTTGAGCAGAAGGTGTTATTCATGTTAATATGAACGTAAATTTGTTTGAAAATTGTTTTATTTATTGTATTATTTATATGCAGTGGCACAAAATCAAAATGGAACAATGTTAAGAATAAATTGAATTAATGAAAAAAGGCTACACAAATGTTCCAAAAAATCTAAAATTTGCATTTTTTCCAGGTATCGATTTTATGAAACTTTAGTTTATTTATTAGTGCTTAGTTGGCATTATTTTTGGTTCTTAACTCCATTAAGCTGATTTAGCATTGACTCCACCAACTCATTGACTCCATCAACTTACAAAAGGAAGGCTCAATTTTGTCCCATTCTTCCATCAAACCTGTTTTCAATACATTTCTAATAGTTATAAAATGTTTTTTTATAACTTGTGTTTTAAGTAACTCCATGAATGTGGGATAGCATTTAGATCAGGCGATGGATACCTGGGGGCAGCTATAATGGAGCCAATTCCCTACATTATAGGCTTGGGACAAGATAATGATAAAAAAAAGTTTTAATCTCCAATTTTCGACCAGTTTCTTTAAATTCATTGCTCGGCCTATTATTCCCTCAATCATATGAATTTTCCCAGGTCCAACCGCTGATATAGAACCCCACACTTGCAAGGATCTGTCACCGTATTTAACGCTTGGCTGTAAATTATTTTCTTTGGGCTCTTCATTGATTCTTCTCCATACATACGACCTGCCATCCGTGTTTGCCTTCGTTGGTGAAGCCAAAACGAAAAGTCTGTTTCATCGTACTTTTAAGCGAAATCCAGTCTTTTTTGCAATTAACTTGACTAACTAGAGGCTTTCTCCACCCTACCATTAAACGATGCCTTATTGATCATTATTGTTTCTAAGACTAGTTTTTTCCCAAGATGCCTTTATTACTTCAATGGAAAGTTTAAAAGCAATTAAAAAGGTTTTTCTTTTATTTGTCGCACTGCCCATCGTTCATCTACCGGAGTGAAAAATTTCTCGAGAAATGGGTTTAGACTTATATTTATAGTCTTTGGTGCTATAATAACGTTTTATTATGTTAAATACTATTGTGGGAGCTTGATAAACTATTTCAGCGACTTTACGCACATTTTTACCGGTTTGAGAATGTCAATAATGGCCTTTCTTAATTCAACTGAAGTTGAAGGTCCTCTTGGTGCCATATTACTACCGTTAGCTTTTGGCATCTTCGATCACTCACCAATAACCAAGCATCTTCGATCCGCTCTGCCACAACTTCACTGTCATCCAAAACATAAGAAAGCACGTACTAATTTGCTATATCGTCGTTCATATTGGAGACGAACTTGTCAAATAAACCGAATGATTCTGTAGAAATTCAGTGAATCCATAAAATGCACTGTCAATTTGGTCAGCTTGAAGTTTGGTCTGACAGTAATGCCATGTTAAATTAACATGTCACTCAGAATTTTGTTTTTGTTTCATTTTTCTGGCTTGATTGTCCGTTTTTATAGGTTTAGTGTAAAATGAAGTTTTTAGAATTATTGTTTGAATTTATATATAATATTCGGGCATCACTTCCCTTGCAAATTCTAAAGTGAACTCTTGTTTTTCATTGACCACAGACCACAGAAGGTCTTTCTATGAAAGAAGCTGCGGTACTGAGAGTAAAAATTTAGCGCCCAGCGTGGGTGAAGTTACTCCATATGCGGTCAAGGTAAATGACTGTTCTAACTACGTTGCTAATGTAATAGCAATAGGATAAAGAATGGACTTTTTCAGTCAAAAAAATTAGAATCTTATTTTCAAACTTCTACCATTACCGATCTTCAAGCATATTGGTATCCAAAACAAGGTCAAATTGAATTAGATATAAAAGTTTAAGAAAGCTAGAAATAGTGAAATTAGTGAATGATTATTCGGTAAGACGAAAAATTAATCAACAAAACTAATTTTAACACTTTCTTACTAAAAGTTTAGATATGTAGAGCAAGTGTTTTTGATATTGATGCCATTCGCAACCCAAAATAATACCTAATTAGGTTCAATTAAATTCAATCTGAAAAGTGTATTAATTCTGTTTGTTCTAGGAATGAATATACTAAGATTAAATTTACTTCACAGATATCACATGCAATACTTCAGTACTTTTAGTTCAGTTTAAGGAGCTTTTTTTTGCGTTGTTCAATAAAGGTTGGATAAAATTATGCAATATTCTTATTCTTCATTCATTACTTTTACTAGATACTTCGATGTCATTTTTCACTGAAAAATTTTTAAATTGTACGTGTTCTCTCAAAACGCTAGACTGACTGGTTAACACAGGAACACTTTCACTCATTGTGTTTGTCACGCGTCTCCACTTCGATTCTCAGTCAAAATTTGACTGAGTTATGAATATATTTGTCAGACCAAAACCAAGAATTTTTCACTAAAGTTAGTTTTTTCAAAAAATTTTCTGGGTTTATAACAAATTCGTCCCAGAAGCATACCCTCTTGTTCTTAATCATAAATCTTTAATCGTTTATTTTTATTTATTTTATTTCTTTATTGCAGCTATTTGTTTTACAAAAAATAAGTAACATATGTTTATTTGTTTTTTTTTGCTCGGAACTTGCAAAAGTGGAAACACTTGTGCGCGAGAGCGGAGATCTTTCCATTTTTAAAATATTTATTGATTTTTCATGTTTAAAGAAAATGTGAAGAAATAAACAGAAATGAAAAACGAAAGATCTATAGGTATGAGGTTATGTAAAAGCAAAGTGAAAGAGTAATTTTAAAACACATACAATGAATCAAATTAAATGAATTAAGTTTAATTGCTGACACAAAAAAGGAAAAAAGACGAACAATTTATGGGTTTAAGACTGGATCCAGAAATTTATTGTTGTTTTGGGAAAAAAATCTTTAAGACTAACCTATAGTTGCGTTCATGTAGACAAAGTTTGATCTCTAGTGGAAGGTATTACAGCGCGTGGTCAAAAAGGGATACATCATTTGTCGCCTCGTACGATAGCCAGTGATATGGGAATCAAATTCGTGTGAGCTGAGATACATGAATTTCAAAGCTGCATACATATACAACTGACGAATGTTCATTACACGGAACTCATTAAAAGATGCTGCTGTAGATGAATAAATCGATTTTTTTAAACATATTTTAACTATCTTGTTTGCAGGTTTTGTAACGGTGCAATATATGTCGAAAGAGCGGCACCCCATGTTCCAATAGCATACTGCATTATGCTTTGAGCGATGGCAAAATAGACCATCCTTGTCGTATTTAAATTAACATTTTGGTAACGAAAGAATATAGAGTTCGATGTAACTTCGGTATAAGACCAAGAATGTGACTTTTCCAACTAAGCTTGTCATCCAGAATTACACCAAGGTAGTTAATTTCACTAAGCCGCATTATCTCCTCATTGTTTAGCGTAAGACTGAAACTCACCTCATCCAGTTTTTCCTGGCGCCAAAAGCCAAGAAGCATGATTTTTTCGTATTAAGGACAAGCTTGTGTGAGTTTAGCCACTTCGAAACTATTTGAAGACCCCTGTTTGCCTCAACGAAAACTTTTTCCCAAGTATCCTCTATGAAGGTTAGTACAGTGTCGTCTGCGTATGAAATCACTTGACTGTTAAAATTAAATTTGTTTTATTATTTTACTGGGATTGAGGCAAAAATTGGCTAATTTCGATTTCACTCAAACTGAGGATGCTTAGTGCTTTTCATTACAACATGTTTTTGATATTGACGAGCACTAACCAAACTTAATGAACTTTCATCTTACTTATCACTTATCTTTTCAAGTGCTCCTTAACTTCATGTTTCACTTTAACAAAGTAAATATACAGGAGCATGTTATTTTAATTTTGTACATCCAACAAATAATGCATTAAATTACAATTTATGTTGTTTCGGAAGCAAAAATTTCATCAAGATTTCTCCTTCAGTCCTGTTTGCATGTATATATTGGCTTCTCATCATGGTTTGTTCTGTATAGTGCAAACGGAAATACAAACATTTTTACCAAGGATAGAGTTTTAAATGAAATTAACAAAAAAAAAACCGGTACTTAACCGCAAAAAATAAATTTAAAGCACGATTTGAAAATTACTTTAACGTTCATTAATTTATTACTGTAATACATTGTAGCGTTTGGTAGAACTAAATATTTCTGCTTATACTGACTCTTTGAAAATGCATGAAGCGAATAATTTTACTTTGTTTAATTGCATACCGGATCCACGCTTGAAAAATTGCGGTGTTTTCGAAGGACCGCCATCATCATCGTGCCATCCGGTCTCCTCATCATTGCAGCGATGATCATAGTCGTCAGTGGCAGCCACTCGAGTGACATTACCCATTTTAATTTCATTCATAGTAGCATCACCCAGAAAATTGTACTGCAGGAATTTTTCCATCCGCATATGAAACTACACATATGCATGCATAAGTACAAATACGTGAATACGTAATGTCGAAAAAATATTTAGAGTATTTACACTCGCGTGCCTAGAACGGAATATTCATTCCGTCATGGTTTTTTACTTTCCTGCTTTCCCCCGTCGTTTCCACTTCGTTTTTCAGGCGACCAGCATCACTATATCCATCGTTGCCACACTTTTCACATTACATTCATTCTAAACCGTTGTGGATATCTCTCGAAAAGGTTTCATTCCTTTCTCTAACTGCGGCAGACTGTTATACTAATCCATCGAGCTGAAAGGCCAAAATGCAGAAATTTCGTTCACACATTGGTGCAGCCGAAAAGCGAGTGCCTGGAGTCCATTCCATTTTATTTGTGGGGCTTCGAGGGTCTTCCCAACATTATGCTAGCAACTACAATCACGAAAGGATCCTCGGTCTGCTCGCATGCGTTCATATAGCTAAGCCAGCTATCCACGTTTATATTCAGGAGAATGTGACAGAGAGCAGTGCTACATTCATTCGTTGAAGCGTTGTGCTTCGCATATTTAGAATAATTTTGGTTTGAAAGGCAGTATTGTTAAGGAAAAAGGAGAGTCAAACCAACAGTGTTGCATTCCTTAGACCACTCTCGTGAAACCAAAATGCATATGGCAAATGAAATGAATCCGGCACATTCATTGCCTGCTTCCATTCATTCAGTTAGTTTTCATTGCGAATCGAAAGCACATGATATAGACCTGAAAGCGCTAGATACGTTACGTGCTAATTGTATGATTAGCACTAACACAGATTTCTCACAAATCTTATCTCGATTTCAAAGCATACCCGTTCAATATGTAAAACTCAAAACTTTTCCGCCTGTTGATCGCCAAAACGAATTTCGTATTTTCATTAGTATGCAGAAAGACACCGTAAAAAGGAAAGCCTGTCCCGCTCTCATAAGCTCAATTGCAAAATGCTCATTACTTCATCATCTCACAATATCGTATCTTTTGCCAGAATCCAAGACAAACAACAAAAACGCAATACAGTCACTCGAGCTTCGACAATAACTTGTAGCCGTCTTGGTTGACGTTCGTCGATGTTCACACTCGAAAGGATAAATCTTTTATTCCCCGGAGCAGCCATGCCATAAATCCGATCAATGGAAACAATAAAAAATTGCCATTGGCTTGATTGATTCATAACATTTATCTCTCTTGCGGAATAGGAATAAACCACGGATTTCCCAGATACCGTCGAATCATATACAGACAACTGGCAGGATACTTGGCATAAGAAACTGAACTCTTTCTGGTTGAGCAGAAAAACGCGATTTGTCCCAGTATGGCTACGACTCACGAGACGTACAACGGCATGCCTGCCAGGAGCAAGCTAAGCATAATCCTGCTAAAGTACTTGATACACTCCCGAAGGAGGAAATAACGAGGACTGACTAAAACTACTAAGTCATATTGTCACCGTTATCCTATAACTCGAAACTTTGCCGTAAGATCTGAAACACAGTCTCTTCGATATAAATAAATAAAGAGTTCTAACGGAATCTATTGCGTCGGTGGGAATGAATGAAATACACCATATGAAGTATCGTAGTTGGAAGAAGTATCGAGTATTTACTGTAGTGTGATGTTAGAAATAATTATTTTAAAATGACGGAGTGCTCAGAGCAAACAATAAATTTTGATTTTGGTAACAAATATTTATTAATTGTGGAACATATAATCTTATATTCTTCGGCCAGCCAAATTCAGTGACGACTTTTATCAAAATCTATCAATGTGTTTTTGAAGTATCTACGCAAATATTTAGTTAATAATATTCCTTGAGAGCTTGGCAGATTTCATTACTGCAACGCTTGTTAAGCAAAATGAACAGAGATTGTCCTTGAGAGTCCTGGTTTGATTCTGGCATTAGACGGTCAACTATGAGTATACAGCGAGTTAATTGGGCTGTGAATAGGTAGCTGTGTTAAATAAGTAGTAAAGTGTGTAGCGAATAATAGGATTGAGTATGTGGCCTTAGCACAACTCAGAACCAAGAGTGCTAAGGTCAAAAAAAGTGGAATGGCTACTGCCATCCAAGAGGCAAATCAAAAAAACAACATTTGCCGCGAGAGCAGGGTGCCCTAGAAATGGCCGTGAAGGCCTCTCGTCCGCATTAGTGGAGCATCCTCTAACCGACCCCAACGGATGCTGGGGTGCCGCTTTGCCAGCTCGCTGTGGCTGGGGTGGGTTCTTGAAACAATGGAGTCGGTTGGCTCTCAGAAAGTCGGGATGCTTCTTATGATTTCATCCGTCATCATATCGTAACCGCAAACTGGTATATAAAAATACGCAAGGGAAAATAAGAGGGGACATAGATCCGTAAAGGACACTACCCGTGGCTCTGCAACATGGGCTGACTAAGCAGACCCAGTGCTCGTGACGTACCACACGTAACCACAAATTGTACTATACTATTTTCTAAATTGTACTATACTATTAACTAAATTGTACTATACTATTTTCTGAGTAAAAAAATTAATGGGATGTTTTTTTGCAGTTTTTCGATAGAAGACGTTTGTTCACAATTCGCCTCGGGCGGGTGGGAAAACAAGTGAAATTACTTGTTATATTGATTGTTATGACAGAATACGCTCCTTTACCATTCGGGTGAAATATGTGTGCAGAGGTTTGAATCGCATTGAATTCATTCAAAAATGGTTCTAGTTTCTTATGAATTCCAACTCACTTAGTTTCTATGGCTCTTGGTTACTGTATTCATCTTTACCCTACTATATTTGGAAAAGTCAACCTAAGTTCGGAGTCTGGAACAGCATAGATCCTGTTTTTTTTTAACATTGGCCATATGTGATATGCTACTTGATTGGAACTATGATTGCTGAGTAATTTTTGGTAATATTTTTTCGAGAAAATTATGATCAAATGTGTAATTCAATGCATAGATTGTTATAGACACATATTTTTTTTTTTTTAGATATATTATATATACAGTGGCTCACAGCTTATTTGATACAGTGCTTCTTTAAAAAATTAAGTTGCAATAACTCAAAACATAATAACAATATCAAAAAAATTTGAACACCATTTTGAAGGCAATTGTTTGTTGTTTATTAAACAAGTTTATATTTGTTACAAAGTTGCTGTTTTACATCTTAAAAAACAAAAAAACTAAAAGTAATAACAAATTTCATGTCACAGCTTATTTGATACAGTTTGATTAAACATTAAAATTGTTGTGAATTATGAGGTTTCCAGTTGATTTCAATACTTTGTATGATAGCCCTTAGACTTAAGCAGAGCCTGGAGCCTATTCGGCATTGAATCAACGAGTTTTTTTGTGATGTCAGGAGTAATTTTTCGCCATACCTCTAGCAGTGCTTTCATCAGGTCTTGTTTATTAGAAATCTTGTGTTTTCTTCTTTGCTATCCAACAAAGTCCACAAATTCTCAATGACGTTCATATTTGGTGACTGTGCCGGCGGAGACATCAAATGAGGGCAATCCCAAATTGGCCAGGACTGCACAATTCCCGACTTGTGGTTTGGATCGTTGTCTTGGTACAACTGAAATTGGTCGCTAACACCCAGTTTTTTAGCACTTTGCAGCAAATTGTTTTTGGGTACATCAAGGTACTTTGTTTGGTTCATTGTTTCCTCAATAAACTTTAAATTTCTGACTCCGGCTGCGGACATGCAGGCCCAAACTATCACATTACCACCACCATGCTTCACAGTAGCTTTGAGGTTCTCCTTGTTTAGCTCAGTGTTTGCCTTGCGCCAAACATATAGCATTCCGTTGTAGCCAAAAATGTTAAACTTGGACTCGTCCGCAAAAATAACCGTATTCCAGAACGCGAATGGCTTTCCCACATGCTCTTTGGCAAAGGCAAATCGGCTTATTGTATTTTTTTTTGGAAATGAAAGGCTTCCTACGAGCTACTCGGGCCCTGAAATCATGGTCGCGAAGCACTCGTCGGACGGATTCAGCACTACATGACTTCCTTAATTCACGATGAACCTCAGTAACCAATTTTGGAGCGGAAATCTTTGTGTTTGCTTTCACTTTCCTTACAATGTATCGTTCGTCGGATACGGTGAAAATATTGTTTGGCGTATTTCTCCTCTTATCTTTTACCCGATTTTCGTGTAGGAAGCGCTCAATTATGTGCTGCACTGTAGAAACACTCAAACTCACACTTTCAGCAATTTTTCGAACACTTTGTCCTTTTTAAAGTGGTTTAATATCAACTCGCGCTGTTGAATTGTGGTGCCATGACCCATTTTACAATTTTGGCTCATTTTGGCACTTCAGTTTACAAGATCTTGCTAAAAATTATCGAAGCCAATGTCTAACACAATCAAAAATTCAAGAAACAAAAACAAGACAGATTAACGGTGCGACAAATAGAAGTTTATTCGCATTGAAGTGTCTGTATCAAATAAGCTGTGAGCCAGTGGCGGCTCGTGGGAATCAATGTGAGTGGGGCTAGCCTACAAGGACCAGGACTTGCTTATATTGGCATTTCTTAGCAGTATTTCATTCCAACCAAGGGGAACGGTATTTAGAGTGCTGATCAATATTCGCCGACAATAGGTGTTCTTACACAGAAAATTCAAATAAACGTCTACAACAAAAAACTTTTAGGTGTATTCCACCAGTAATATATATATATATATATATATAAATGGTTACAATAAAAAATAATATGAATATATAAGTCAAATCAGTAAAAAAATTGTCCTGGAAAATTCTACAAAATATTCGCTTTTACTTATTATATAGGTATTCCATGCGCCTATTTTTCTCGTGAACGAACAAATCTATCACCTGTTCATTGAAATTTTCAACATTTGTTTTCTAATAGTTGATACTGCTAAACAATTAAAATGATTTTGACCCATTTTACTGAATTAAAAGTCCCAAAATATTCAATATTATTTTCATTGCTAAATCATCTTTCAGAATCTATAGTTATAAATGGATTGACAAAAAGTATTTGAATTGAATTACTTGTTTGGGAACAGAAGAAAACATATTATCTTTAAAAAAAGCTTTACAATTCAGAAGCAGATGACAAATTCAGAATATTTCATCATTATATATTAATTTTGGCTGGTTCTGGATTATAATTTTATCGCAAACTTATCTATGTATCTTATAAAATTAGGATGATATATGGAAGTTTTTTTTTGCTCTACATTCTTTATGATTAGGCTGTCTTAATTTCAAACTATTTCTAATTGAATTAATAAATCAAACCCAAGAATGGCCATTTTACCCCATGAGTCTAAAACATTATAAAGAATATTTATTGGTCTGACACAATATTCTATTAAAAAGTCACTAAAAAAATTTAAATTAAAAAGTCACTAAAATTAAAGATCGATTATATTGTTGAAAATTCATGCGTACAGAACTATCAACACGCACTGTAAAAGCAAAACCATCGTTTTCTCTTCAATTACAAAAACTAATTAGCTTAATTTAACCCACCGATACTACACACACTATTTACTCAGTTAGCGAACGACGAACAAGCGATATAGTAATATAAGATTAATTTTAGGACTTAGCCCATTGATTACTTTTCGGTCATGCACACACGTTGCGCTCATTGAAATTTTTCATTCGTTTCCTCTCTTTTTTGGGGCTAATTCAACTTAGCCCGCCGCACATTGGATGTGGAACAGAATATGGAAAGAGAATATGAAAAGAGCATCGCGCGCATATTGCATCGGCGAAGTAAGTTCTATTGAATTGTATACATACGAATTTGTGTAAGGAAATATAAATTTTGAAAGAAACGCGACATGAATGAATTTTTAAAACAATAGCTGAATGAAATATTTAGATAATTTGATTCACTAAAATTACATTTTATAGTTTGTAATAATTGAAATACAAATTGGTTTCTTTATATATTGCAATGAAAAAAGATGGTGAGGCTAAGCCCCACTAGCCCCATACGTAGAGCCGCCGCTGCTGTGAGCTGCAATTTTTCTGCGCCAGTGGTATTTCTCTTTTACCTGACGCCGAAGACTATTGCTGGAACCTTTTTTATTTGCATTGTATTTGCTGAACATGCATCTAGTCAAATACGTTTAAATTTTTTGGGTAGGGTTCTTAATTTCAAAGTTACAATGATTTGTATTTTTAAACAGTCACTGTATCAAATAAGCTGTGAGCCACTGTAGGCTAAATACAGATTTCACATGTTTAATCTTAGCTCAATTGAAATTATGCTTTGCACATACGAGCTTACTTACTCGGCTAATATTCATACTCGGCGATCAAACTTTTTAGCTCAGTTGAAAAAATTTGGACGACCCTGACTTTCGTAGACTAGCTGTTGCAACTCTTACTCTTCCTAACGCAATGTATCACCAGGTTTCAACCGACTGTACTACATCACGATACTAACGCCCATGCATATGGATATGTACTATCATCTTCGCTATCTTTACATGCGGATATGTATCTCACAACATACACGCATATATGTACGTTCATATGTGGCAAAAAGGATCACGCGGAAGTATTGAAGTAAGTGGTCTTTTTAAAAGTAGCATCGATGGTACCTTTGTGACTTTTTTTTTGTCTGTCATATCAATTCATGATTGTCACGTAATATTTGCATCTTTACTCGAAGGATATTCTTACTACGCGACTCTTTTTTCAAGTTCGTGTCACGTTTGATGGTGATTTTATCTTTGATATGTCTTATCATACTGATGTAATATTATATCATTTTGCTTGAAAAAGAAAAATATGAATACGAATGTGTAGCCGAGTAAGACGCTTAGGTGTCTAGCTAATACGAAATGGATAGATGGAGAGCGATTCGGGCTATGGTTTTTTTTCGGGCTTACAAAATGAAAGGAAGCTTTTGGTAAATTTGAAACTAAATGCAATTATAGTTTTTTTTCAAACAGTGCATTAGATTTTATGTCTTAAATTTTTTTTTATATTTTTCTTTCGCTACTTAGAAGAGATTTGACGCTAATAGTAACAGTAGAAAGAACGTGTAAATAATATGATTGGTTTTGAGTACATTTATTTAATTTCCTATAACTATTTACAATAAATTTAAAATGGACTTATTTTTATGAGATGGTAAAATAAAATTGAAATTTAACTTAGTGGTTTCGAAAGTATGCACTGTTTCTCATCTGACGTCAGCTGATAGTGCATATCTGACTGATGTGAAGTAGTGCAGGGTGAAATTATTAATTTTTATTCACATTAGTTGTTACAAATTTTTGAATCCAACGATATAATGTGTCCTCACAGAAGCTATTAATTTGTGATCGCTTTTTCCCTTCTTCTCTATCATAGCATAGGCAACGTACATATGTATATACAGTTACAATTCAATAGCCTTTACAAGTAAATTATACGAAGGATATAAGTCGGATATGTTAAAATTTGTCACAACTAGCGTAAAATAAAAATTAATGATTTCCAACTGCAAGTGGTCACATCAGTCAAGTATGTACTCTGTGCTGGTGTCTGATGAGATTCAGTGCATACTTTCAAAACCACTTTGTCAAATAAAATTTTCAATGTAAATAAAACATTTTTCAATTTTTATCATCCCGCAAAAACAATTCCAATATTACTTTCAAGTTTATAAGTTTTCACGTCATCAACTATTTTAAAGACACAATATACATTCCTGCAGAAAATATTCAGTGGTCAGCAATATTGGGCTCACAGCTTCTAACAGGTTTGGAACTTAGTTTACCCGATAAAGATTAAGTAAGATAAGGTTTAAGGATACGGAATAAGTGGATATGGTATGGTGGAATCTAGTTTTTTTAATTACTTGCATGTTTTATAAGACGATTAGGTGTAAGAATAAACTTTTTCGAACACTAATTTTTTCATTGTATTAAGCTCTTCAGATTGTTATCAGAAAATAATTTCTCGGGGGCTCAAACGTGCTTAATAGTCAGGCAATTTAGCCTTTGAATTTCATTTCAATTCCATTTTTGAGTTGAAAATTACAGGTTTAAAAATGAATGTAGGGTAACTTTCTGCAAAACTTTCGAAATCATAATATTTATTGTTAATTGCTACTAAAAGATCATTATTATTTCAAAAGATTATGGCATCGGCTTATATGAAATACGACAAAAAATTACAATAGCTGGCAGGCCTAAGGTTATTACGGAACCTTAACTCTATCACAGTTGGCGTACAACAACATCCATCAACATGTTTAATATCTGTAAAATTCGACAACATTTTTCACCACCACTGCCCTACACTTTCTGATAACTTTTATCAGACCTGCACTTACTTAATACATATTTATCTGTTGATCGGGTCATAATTTCTTATGAACAGAAGCTTTAACGGAACGAAAGTTACTGTTAAAGCAGGCGAAAAGTAAAGGGCTTAGGATAGATCCTTGAGAAACTCCAGATATAGGTAAGAAAAGGTACGAAACCAGTTACGGTGACTCTGCAGGGATAACAATAAAGAAAGAAGGAAAATCATTGTTCATTGAATGGCTATCAACTTGAAGTTGAAAAAAGCTTTGCGACCTTTTTTGCGAAATATTTTACTCTTTTCCCAACAAAATGCAATCACGTCTAATGAATTCTTCCAGATTAATCCGTAATCCCTTTCATTTATTCATACCAACCCTCTAAAACGTGAGTCCTTACTTGTGTGTCTCGGTGTTAGTATTGACCGTGGTAGCTTCCTGAACGTGTTTGTTAGGTTACTTTTATCCTAATTTTGCATCCCTTTATCTATTTTTTTAGCAACAGATTCATTTTTGGCTCCTTTTCAACCTGATGTAAATCAAAATAATTAATTAAATATCATCCATCTACATAGACCATGACTGAGTCTGCATTTCAAACTATTCTTCTATTTACCTCTTCCTAACTTTGGTAAAGCAATCGAAATAAACCTGACTCAAGTTCATCTTAAATAAGACCTTTAAAAAATATTTTCCGATCACTATCTGGAGAGCCCACAATCTTCAATGAAAAATTGAGAGTTTTTTTTAATTAAATAAAGGTTTGTTTATTTTACCATCTAATCAAGATACAAGTCATAATAACTAAATAAAAAATATTGAAGTATATGCAACTAAGTACTCGTAAATATTACGCTAATATCTTATCCTTAAATATTATTTTACTTAATCGTCATCGGATAAGCTAAGTTCTAAATCTTTTATAAGCTGTAATCTCAATATTGCTGGTCGCTGATGCGTTTCTTCAAGAATACGGACGCTTTTTATAGCAATCTTCCTCTTCCTCCAATTTTGTTCTTCCGTTGACGCTCTATTGTCACTTTAAGCTTTGATTTCGATCATATTTTTGCAGGTCGTTGTTATATAATGCCTGGCTTCAATTTTATATCTCCTTTCAGTATTCGATCTCGAAAACTGAGCCTTACTTACTCACGTTTCTTGTTTTCCTTCAATCGCTGATTGTTTTGATTTCCGGGAGTCAGTTGTACCTTCTTGGTGCTAGCTTCGAGCCAATTGATGCTATCTGCTTTGCGTTTGCCACTGTTGAGATTCGTTTTCGCAACATAATTTGTAGCTTTACTAAAATGTCAACCCTTGACGTGGCATTACGTTGATAAAAAGGATTTTTTTTGGTTCTTTCAATAAGTCAAAAAAAAATCAAACAGGCAAATATCTTTTTTATTTTTGGTTTCAAGTTGCCAGATATCAGAAAGATAATTTTGACAACAAGTCTTTGGAAATATATTTAAAAATAAAATTAACATGTTTTTTATAATTCGTTGGAAGAAATGGATTCTGCTGGTTTTTGTTCTTCTCATCTCTAGAATCTGAAAATTAGCTTCAACACAATGGTCAAGTGGCGGTTTTTGAATCTGTTCGATCCAAAAAATTGCCCTCTTTGATACCAGTAGGTGATATGGGACTAAAGATTGAGTAATACCAATAAAACCGGTTGAAAAGAATATATTTTTTTTTGGAAAATGAAAACGGATAGCTGACTCTATTAGAAGCAATATTTTTTAAGAGTGGAGTAATATGAAATGAATTCAAAAAGTTTTGATGTTAAAAAATAATTTTAGTTTTTGAAGAAAAAACAAAGACGTTCAAGTAAAATGGTATGCGGTTTATGATAGTGGTCCCATAGTTTACTATAAAAACGTCTGGTGTTAGTGTGTAGTAATAATCTGCAACATTCTTGGATTCGTAAAAGGATTCATTTTCCCGCACCGAAAATTCTCTGCTTGGAAAAGCTTTTGAATCGATATACGTTGTCTACGGGGCATTTCACATGAAGTGGACAACGAAAAAAAGACGTGGTGCTGGATTTCGTTCATATTGCGCTTAATGGTACTTCTAGAAGATAAGAATGTGGATACTCAATTTTTGATTTCTATGAGTTTTAGTTCTCGAGTTATGGGCATCTGAAAAATGGATGAAATTGATGAAAGTTTTTTTTAGAAGCGGGCTCTAGGATTAAAAAAAAATCTACAAAACATTAAAAATACTGATTGGTGTATAAAATTAATTGTTCTTTTTAATTTTGGAATTAGATTCGAAAACCGCAAGTAAAAATTAGTCTGAAACCGGAAGTAACAGTTTCAACTCGTTTTTTGAATAATTTGGACCGACAAGACTTAAATGTGATTTGTGCTATGTTTCGGGAAAAACCCAACGCTTACTCTGAGACAGGCGAGAAAAAACTTCTTAGAAAAGGTGTTCAAGTCTCAATCAACACAATTAGACGAAGACTTCACGAATCAGGCATAAAACACCGATGTACGAACCCAAACCCTTACTAACAGCAACAAAAGTAGAAAAAAGACTAAACTGGGAAAATAAGAATTTGGAACGTGATTGGAGCAAAGTAATATTTACCGACGAATCATCTTTTGTTATCTAGCGGAAGGCTTGGACAAAAACTGGAGAGAAACTTTTGCAGCGTGCTGTTAAATATCCAGCGAAGGCATAGCTTAAGAACTATATATAGCTCGGAAAATACGTGAATTGCGATCCTATTTGCGATATTTACCCACTGATTGCGAGAAGTAAATAGCAATATCCAAGTCCAATTTCAAAAAAGACAGAAAGTACCCCACCAAGATAAGACACGCCCCTTTTATACGATCAGATACGTTTCTTATTCCCACTAGGCAATATACATATGCTTTGCCAAAGAGACTATTTTAACGAATGGCAATTTTAATTTTCTGAAAACCAATTTTGAGTATAAAAATAGCAGGCGATAAGATAGTTAGCTCGAAATACTACTTTCGATGCCATTTGGCGAGTAAAAGGAGTATCTTCAACAATTTTATGCAATCCACTACAGAGAATTTCGTTTGTTGCTAGCGAATGTTCGCTGCACTTACTGTTTCTTGATGGAATTATACGCACGCCAGCACACTCTCACTTATCAGCTAACACGGATATATACATACATTCTCACCTGTTGTTTATGAATATGCTTTTCTCACTTTTGCATATGATAAAGTGAACTTTTTTGGTTCTGGTTCTTCTTAGGTGCCAGCTGATGATAAATCCTTCACTCTCTGTAAATTTCTTTCATCAGGGAAATATCGTACAATACCGTTCTTTCCATGCTATTTATTAGTTTTTATGCTATGTCACTGGTGCAATCTTGAAAATCACTCAACAAAATAAAAGCTTCATTCCCTGTAACTTCTCATGCAGTAGTTAAATTCAAACAAAAGTCACACAGTAGGTTCGTTTTCAATCAAGCAAATTTTGATAGAGTTTTGGTGGCAAAATTAGGATACCAGTGTTCAGTTTAGCTGTGATTTGATATCGCTGTGGTTTCAAATCGCCGAATGAGGCGATAATTTTCTGCAGCAAATGCTTTCCATTGTAATGCCTAGTACTATACTCTTCGCGAAACGAATTCAACGGTCAAATCCCATACAAAAGAGGTTTACTGACGAATTGAAAAGCTCTTTTTGTATGGGATTCGACCGTTAAATTCCTTTCGCGAAGAGTATAGTACTAGGCATAAATAACAATAAGATTTTGCGAACTTCGAGGTAACTAAGCACTCAGATATATTATATTCGACAGCAGATTTTTCTATGAACTCAATTTCGAATTGAGTTTATGAATGCGAGTTGATGAAATTTGCATATTTATCCAGCTATTGTATTAAAAATGGTTGTGATATACATATGTAAGCACCTACTACTTATATCTTACCCACGTAACTCTAGTTATGTTTTCCTCTTATTACTTTGCATTCATAATTATTCGTGATCTGTGTTTCTAAAATGATTGGCCATATTTTCAATTCGAGTCAACCGATCCAGTAATGAATTTAAAATCCACATAAACCATATTCGAGATTACCACCCTTTCATAGAATAGCCGTTCCAGTTCATTGAAAACTACTCGTTTATTCGGACTCAAGTACCCACATGCTTAGTGCTCCCATAAAGCAAATACTCACTCAAACGAGCATGCAAAATAATGTAAACCGAAGCCCCAACTTGATTGCAGCTATTGAATCAAGAGATGAATTAAATATTTTATTTCAATATTACTATTTAAATATAAATCGCAAAATTAAATTATTCTCATAATTGAACTCAGCAGTTTATTGACAGCTAGTGAGCCGACTGTTCGTCATTGAGCTCATTTCCTTCTCATCAATTATGGCTGCGAGTACGTCCGTAATGCAAAACGCTTGATGTTGATTTTATTATACCTAAATGTTGTTCACAGTTCCCAACGCAAAGCGAAAAGTGCATAAAATCAAAGCGACATAAATGAATGAATTGCAATTATGTGTACTTAGTATTGAATCGCTTTTTAATTTTTGCTTTCAGCAGTGAATATGTATTGAATAGCGTTTAATGCGTGCAGATGTAATTAAAATTAGTTCTCGTCATTGATCAGAGGCAAATAGGAGGTTGTATTTAAAAAGGATCAAGGATGCGATTTTGATAGATTCAAAACGAAGTCAAATTAAATTGTGTCTTAAAAAGTTGTGTCTTTGCCTGTAGAGCTGTGACTATTTGTCATTTAAAATTTGATTTTGCTTTATGGCTCGAATCTTCCGAACCATTTATAATTTCGTCAGCAAAACACTTCATTTTCAGGAAGCCCAGAATTGTTTCGAGGCTACAGCATCACGCAAAACCTGACTCCGCCCAACATCATGACCAGACAATGTTTTGCTTGTTGTGCCCGCTAAATTATACCGGTCTGGTCCGCTATAATATAGTGCAGGAAGTGTTCAAGTTATAACGGTGGCTCTCCTCTTATCTGAGTGCCAGCTAGTTTACATATAAGAATGTTTCGAAGAAGAGGCTTTCGCATCGCAGCTTGGCCACAACAACTTCTACTATCATTAGCGCGAAACTAAACGGATGACGAAATACAACGGAAAAGGGTCGAGAATTCATTTGAGTTGCAAATTTTCAATGTTTGCTTATATTAATAGACTCCATCAATTTCGAAAGCATCAGAAACAGACATCGGCAACTGGACAACAGTTACAACTTGGATCCAAAGAATGTATCTATCGTGTGGGGAAGTAGAAAACGATGCGAAAGGCAATAGATCTACCAATATGGGCTTAGCTGTTATGCGACATTGGATGAGATTCGCTTAGTTCGAAGTGAAATCAGAGTCAATTCTTTGATACACTAATTGGGTCATGAAGATAAAGAATATGTATCGTACGACTTACAATACATATGAATGGATTTGCTGAATGCAAGCAGCCGAAGTGTGTTTACGTAGTATTGATTTGCGTTTCATTTCAACCCAAATTAATTGGTATAGTTGGCCAATGGTAAAATTCAACCATTTGGCTGCTCAAGTTGTCTTTAGAATAACAACAAATTTCTTAATCGCAACTCATTTTATCTTTGCATTCTCATGTCCTTGTCTTGTTGATATGACAAGATAAATATCCGTCCAGTATTATGTAGTTGTGAATGCAACGTTGGTACTTTACTCGACAAGACAGCTAAAATCAACATCTTCACTCCCCTCCGGCATCATCTTCAGCATGGCGACGTTGCAGTAAACATCATCAGCATTTACAGAATCCCAAAATAAACTTTCGTGAGATACGTTGGTAAAAAATGGAACAACGTTGAAGAACAAAGGCAACAACCTCATGATGGAGTATATCCAGTCAAGGAAAACTGCTCTTAAGATTAGAAAGTGTTTACATAAGAAAATTAAATACGTTCTCGGAAGACGATTATCACAGTCTTTACCGGAGCTTACAGACATTTAAGTATCTTAAGTGTATTTCCTGGCTACGGAGATGAGAATGCACGATGACTGCTCGGTAATGCAGTACTAGGAGCAAGTGTTTCTGTCTAAGGCAACTTGTAATTATGTTGGTACAGTTAAGGAATAATCTATTATGAAACAATGTAGTGCATTTAATCTGCTGCCTAATAATGGGTGATTCTGGGTGTATGGCTATGGGTCGATACATGTAAGACGCAGGGAGTATCAGTAAAGCTTGTAGAACTAAACAAACAAGGTCAAATGGAAGATGCACTAATGACCTTGAGGAAATCGGTTTGTCCAAGTAAAATTTGGACATCTTTGAATTGAATGAATTTGAATTTATTTTGCTAATGAACGAACTATGTTTAGAATGATGATTATACTCATAAATAAAAAAAAACTTACTACAAGAAAAAAAAATGGAGTGGAAAATGTTACGTTGTGCAGCAAATAGGGCTGAGGACGATAAATTATAATCGACTAAAATAATGCACTTTCAACCAATCAAACTGATCTTAATAACATTTGGATACATGTGGGTCACAAATCGATTTGAGGCCTTGCAGGAAACGATTAGTTTGGAGTAACAAGCGGCAAAAAATATTCAAGAGTAGTTATGCGATAGAAAGGGCAACAACTAACAATTTTCATCTTGAAAGACACCAGAAGTGTCTTATGAGAAAAAACTGAGAGCACAATTCTATTAATTTCAGCCTTGTAGAGTACTATTAGAGCGTAATTAATATGTTACTAGTATTAAACGGAGCATTTATGAGAGTTATTCTAGTCCTATTAAAAATGTTTCAATTCTTATAATGAGACCTATATAGGCTCTTATTGTATAACAATTTTTTTGTTTCTTTATTGTGTAACTGTTACAATTTTTACAAATGGACAAAAGTATTTTGGTAAAGGTGTTATTCTGAGATGAAAATTCTTTAGATAAAAGTTGCACTCTCCGTACAAGAATCGCTAGAAAGAGAGAAATAATAACACGTAATACAGATACTCATTTTTCGAAGAGTAAACATTATTTTATAAGAGTCACTGAAAATTCTTCGAGACAAATTTTAAATCGAAGTTTTCTGTACTAATAACAAGTACTAATTAAATATGTTATAGATTAAGTCGTTAATAGCATTTGACTTTGGACGTAATTAATGTAAGACTTTATGGGAGCGAAATTTTACCGACGAAAGCTGGTTAGGTGCGTTTTTTCGCACTCTTACCCCCGTCCCACACATGACCAGAAATATTTCTGGAAATATTTCCGAAATATTTCCAGAAACCTTTCGTCAGTCCTACACATGACCAGAAAGTTCATTTTTGGTTAGCGCGAATTGTAGCTCAAATCAGAGCTGCCGCTTTTGAAGCTGCATGTCAAGTCAAAATCAAAAAGCAAGACAGCTCAGTGTGACCATCTATGCAGCTTCATTCTATATTCGTCATATATATCACAGCCATACCTAGCTATAATACTATTCTCGGCTTTTCAAAAGCTCCATATTCACACAAATAATGCAAGTCTCATAAAATTTGCATTCACAACGGTAGGACAGTGCCGAAATTACGTCACACTCTTGTGACTTTTGAAGGGCCGACAATAGTATTATAGACAATAGACCTTTCCTGTTGACTAGCGTACTATAGCTAATCGCTATAGTACGCTTGTGCTTGATGCATTTCTCATCATTTGAGTATAATTTTTAGTGTAGTGAGCATGGATTGGGGCGACAAAGAAAATAGAATTGCTGTGATTGCATTTCATAAAGTAGGAATGCAACCAAGTGATATTTTTAAGACTCTGCATACCCTTGGTATAAGCCGAATGTTTGTATATCGGGCTATTGAAAGATTTAATGATACGTCTGGAGTAAGTGACCGTGAAAGAAGTGGCCGTCCGCGAACTACTCGAACACCTCAAGCGGTTAAAGCCGTGCGCGAGAGAATTCGCCGTAATCCTCTTCGGAAACAAAAAATTTTATCGCGTGAGATGAAAATACCCCAAAGAACAATTTCACTTATCATCAAAAGTGACTTTGGGTTGGGTGCTTATCGTAGATCTACCGGGTATTTACTAACAGATTCGTTAAAAAAAAATAGAGGGGAAAAATCAAAACGATTACTTTGCCGGTACGCAAACCAAGAACACCATAAAACTTTGTTTACGGACGAAAAATTTTTACTGTCGAAGAAACATTTCATAAACAAAACGATAGGGTTTGTGCTCGCAGTGCCAGAAAAGCTTCTCAAGTTGCCCAAAAGGTTCAAAGAGGGCATCATCTAGCCTCAGTAATGGTTTGGTGGGGTGTTAGCTACAACGGGGTGACAAAGTTGCATTTTTGTGAGAAGGGCATCAAAACGTCTGCCAAAATTTATCAAGAAAGTGTCCTTGAAAGTGTAGCTAAACCTCTCAACACGTCAATATTCAAAAATCAGCCTTGGAGTTTCCAGCAAGATTCTGCACCAGGTAATAAGGCGAAGTCAACCCAAAAATGGCTTGAAGAAAATGTTCCAGATTTTATTAAAGCTGTAGACTGGCCTTCCTCTAGCCCAGACCTGAATCCGCTGGATTACGAATTATGGTCTGTCTTAGAGCAAATGACGTACTCTAAAAGACATTCTAATATCGAATCCTTAAAGAAGTCTCTTACACATGCAGTCGCCAACTTTCTGATTAAAGTCGTGCGTGCTTCCATAGATAAGTGACCAGCTCGATTAAAGGCTTGTGTAAAGGCAAAAGGCAATCACTTCGAATAACTTGTTGCAATTTCCGTTGTTGACAATGCATTTAAAAAATAAACAATGATTTCTTAACATATAACACCTCTTTTATTGAACAGTGCTTCAAAAAGTTTGTAACAGTATTTATGGCTAGACTAGGTATGTTTGTTTAGTTTTTTCATTACACTTTTGGTTTTTCATTTTTTTCTTTCTGTTGAAGAAATCATTGATGGATACTAAGCCCAAAAATTTAGGTTTAGTGGAGCCAAGAATTGGTGGGCTCTCTATCCCATATTTCCATAGTTTATATTATACATATTGTGATTGTTTGACGCGTGACGTAAATAGGGCTTCACTTGTCCTTTGATATACCCACAGCACTGGTGACTAATCCGCACCTTTTGTCACGCGAAAGTAGCAGCTCTGGCTAAAATTCTGTTGCGGTGGCGGCTGTTCACAGCTGTTCCGCAACAATTTTCTTATTGGGCAGCACCGAATAGGCGAAGGATATACAATCGATGAAAATACTATTAATACCATTCACACTCCTTGAAATTTTCGGACGATGGCACTGCGGTATTTCCAGGAGCAGCATCGCGATAATCAATCCATGGGGTCATCGATCGACTTGTGTTATTATCTTTTCAGCAAAGTACTACAGTTTGTGATGGTTTGTTCGATTGCTGCAGTTTTTCGACCCATACTGCTTTTTTAAACGCACTACTTATTAAATTATTGTTTGTTTTTTGCACTTTACTGCGAACATAAATTGATCTTTTATTATTTTCAATCAAAAGTTTCCATTTAGACAGCACAAAATATTTACTGATACTCTAAACCTGAGGGTAGACATGTTAATGTCATTCGTGGTAGGCATTATGAGACTCTTTCACTCTTTATACTAGTAAGACTCTTTTTATAAGACTTGTAGTATTTTTTATCTCATAAGATAATTTTTGTAAGACGTGTGACACTTATACTGTCATACTTGCTTTTTCATTAGTGTCCTCATTCTCTACAACTAATTAGTACCTTTTAATAAGAATTAAAACCATCGAGAGCTAAATTTTTATAAAAAGTGTAATATACGATGGTAAGATTTCAAGCACTTATAAAAAGGATATAAATTTAGCTTGTTACTAGAGAACAGCTCTCTTACTTACAATGTTATGAGAATCGGCTCAAATCTCCTTATTCATATTATGCTCTGTAGAGTCCCAAATGGATTATTTGAGTCTTATAAGACATCCCTTGAGCTGAATTCTGGAGAGTATGTTAATTGGGACATCCCCCTTCGTCCTCGTATGCTGTATTAGGAGTGACAGTCAATCTTCTACGCTCCATACTGCGGGGAGCTTGATTGTGATATATTTATATCGAAAAAATGTTAATGTTTTACCGTATGCGAAATATATTATAATTAGTTTTCAATAAATATTTTTTCTGAATCCTATCAGCTTTTGAAATTTATTGGTTTCTTTTATTAATGTATTCAATTGAGAATGAAATCTTCGTGTGCCAGCCCAAGCTTACTTTATACTTGGCTTACTGTATCAGAAATCTGTTTGTTAAAATAATATCAAGTTTAGGAATGGTGAGAAGTCCGAGTTTAACCAATATCACACGTACATATATATTTTTGCACAGACAATTGATTTATGAGACCAGTGTTACATTGTTGTGAATAAAATTTAATTTAACAATAGCGTGTCCTTCATTTCGAAGCTAAAAATACTGAGCATAAAACATCAATCCACAATTAAAACCTACGTTTTTTTATACCATTTGTGAAACATTTGTGTATTTGCCGCATGCTTACAACTTTTACGACCAACTATTTTCAGAAATCTGTGAAGCATAGATGATAGACACACAATAAACTTCGAAAATGTTCAACCCCTTTTCATACCAGATTTATCAATTTCCATTAGATTCATTTTTGAAATATATTACTGTAGCGGTTGCTATCGTGTTTTGATGAATTTTTTTTATGTGTAAGTCATGTTTCTGGGTTTTTCTCATAAGTTTCAGATATTTTCATAATTGTCATTACTAAAGTCTCGAAGCTGTGGATGAAAGATTCCCAGTCACTGCGATTGTTGAATGGACGCTGTAAAACTATGCTTATTACTCGTTATCTCAAATGAATATGCTTCCGAAAGTTTTTACGACTGGTTTTATAGTGAATTCGCTTGATGAATAATTTACAATATTAAATGACCCGTTATTAAGAAATTTTATTATATTTGCCAGCTAAGTTGGAAAATCATTCTGAATTAATTTTATCTTTAGGTTGAGTTGTGCTTTATCATGAATTCTACATATATTTCACTAGTAAATATACTTTTATTAGATGCTTAGGTGGTCTATAAGCATTAAAATACATATTTTATATGTACTGTTAGATAATATAAACAAAACCTTCTCTCATTGCCTAGTTATCATACATCAACGTATCAAATAAACCGATACTTGACAACGTGGATTGTTATCAAAAGAACCGATTAAAACATCTAATTTATATCGAGGGTCAAAATCGTAGAACTAAAGCTGCTGAACACAAAGAACCCTTTGAGAATTGATGACCTGAAATCAAGCGTCCTCTTTGATTTAATCGTCTCTCCGATATTTGCATATTACTCGCAATTCAGCCGTAAGAGGTTTCAGCTGTTGTTGTAGCTATTTCGAAATTACGACCTGTTCATATCTACATCTTTCGCACCGAGTGAAGTACCCACACAGACTTTACCTATTTGGGAGACCGACACCATTTCACTTTCGATAGCAATATTAGATTCCCCAGGACAAATAGGGCAATGTTAAGACATGCAATAAATGTGTTAAAATCTACTTCATACAGAACTTATATTACTAAGAAGTAAAAAGGGTTGACGTCTATTCTACCACCATCCCGTGTTGTTGGCAAAACGACTTGCCCTTAAACTCTTGTAGCGCTTTCAATTCCTCTTGTTCGTTGGCATGTGCTCGCTTTCGCACTCCACTCGCTTCGCTGTTTTCATTTTAAGTAAGCTGGCGAAATCAGATTAAATCCAGTTGACATTAAGACCTTTCCTGTTGACTAACATTTCGCACGAGGTGATACTTCACAAGAATGCTCGCTAATGGGCTGGATGGGTTTCAAGTGGGGCTGCCAGATTAATAATGACAGTGACGACGGGAGAAGTATGAGAGGAAAATGATGTAGGAAATCCGTTTTTCGATTTTGCATTTTTCACTCTCGATGTTTATTGCCCGGCTGGTCAACGAATCAAAATAAAATCGTTGCTCTTGTAAAAATTCTGGTAGAATGCAAATTGAATTTAATTACACGCCATGATTTGGCAGCACTTGATGCAACAACGCTTCCTTTCGGTCTTGTTCTGGTGAATATATGTGGCGGCAAGTTGAAAGGCAAGCATGAAGGGATGAAGCCTTGAAATATTTCAACGGACTTTATTTATAGGTTTTAATATTGGATTTTATGGTTTACACACTCACAAAAGCCTCTAGTTCGGAGATGGAGTTCGAAGGTGTTTGAATAGGCCTTTCTGGGAGAATTAGGACCAAAGTGTGTAATGACGGTAATGGTGAAATTTTAAAGAGCAATCTCATCGTCGCTCTTATGGTTTTCATACATCGTTCTCTACTCACCTTTCGCTTATGATGCAATCAAAAGGCAATTCATAGTACGGAAAGGTCGCAAACGGGACATCGGTCGGGCTGGAGATATTTATTGGGTGCTATGGCGCTCAATTAGGTGTTTATGATATAATGAGAACCGTTCAAAACTCATTCAGGAACTTTCTGAAAGATGTTTTTTAACGTTCCGGTCCATTCTTGAAAAGTAAACTCTTTAATGCAATTTCTCGTTGTTGCTTATATTATGCTCGATAAGAAACTCTTAGCGTGTTTGTGTGTGAAGCGGCTTGCCGGGATACAAAGTGATGGAAAACCTCTTTCAGTGGTGAGATTTTGCTTCGAATTCCTTAGCTAGCTAATGGAATGTTTTGAAATTTAATAAAAGTTCTAGTAGCTGTTTTCCGATCACGGTCTTTTCCACCATCCAAATGGGAATATCTGTGTAAACACATCGGGGTCAGTACTTGGAGTGGAGCATTTAATTTTCTTTATCGGTGGCAGTAAATGCCCGGAAGACAATTTCCAAGAATTTGCTCTTATTTAATCGGGATCGTCTTGACTTTGTTGAGCCCTCGCTGATTTTATCGTTTGTTTTCTTTTCGCCAATTTCATTATGATGTTATGCGGGATGCTTTATAAGGGTCTACTGAACTTTTGAAAGAATCTAATTTTTTGAAATATTACAGATTGATAGAATCAATAGAATTTAAAGATTTACAAAAATTCGGATATAAATTAATGTTGGTTAGTTTTTTAGAAAATTAATAAATGTTCAGCGTGTTTTCACCCCTCATACTTACTACAAAAAGCTTCTATTCAATTATATTTGATCTTCACAAAGTCAGTTATTTTCATGGCTTATATTTAATATTATTGCTATTCAATTATCTATGAGTGAATAGTAATTCTTCATTCGAATTTATATTTTCTTTGCCTGATACACTATTTTGTAAATGTATCTAGAATCTAGAATCTGCTTGAATTTGCGCTCGAAATTCATTCTTCTTGAAAACACATCGAAGTTTTCCATGCTCTAGATGACCAAGAAATAAGTCCCAATGGTAAGATAAGAAATAAGTCCCAATGTTTAATTAGGATAGAAAAATAATTGGTTGATAAATTTATTTATTTATTAAGTTAGTATTTATTAAGACTAGTAGTATTTACAACCAAGAAGATGAAAAATATACAAACAAAGCCATCAAAGTGGACTATTTTCAGCCGAACTCTTTTTGAAGGATGTTAAACTTATGTTAAAGTCGAATATATAAAATATATATAAAATTTCTTTTTGTGGACAAAACCGATAGGAAGGGGCAGATAAAATATTGACGTGTCTCATTGAGGCAAAATAAGCCTAAAAGTTGTTCAGATGACATTCTCCGTGAGAAGCTTAGCAGCAAAGATAGTTTTGAAATTTTCTCATCTGTTTTTAAGCGTATCCATGGTCAGTAGCCTAAGTCGATTAATGTAAAGGCTAGTATCAACCAAATGCGTTGCGTGGATGCTGTTCGTGCTCAGCCAACTTTACACCAAAAGCAGCTCGCGCACTGGATACGAGCCAGTGCTCCCACTCCCAAATTTTCTGTCGTATCAAATTTCTTCAACAAGTGTATCAATATTGGTAAAAATGTATCAAAAAGTTGCTAAAAGTGTATTTGGGTCGAGGTACTGAAACTATAAATAATAGTATAAAAAAGCTTAATTTGGAGCTACTATATTTATTGAATAATATAGAGCCTAAAAAACAAATTGGTTTTTTTCATCTTTATATTGCCTTGCCAATAATATTGAAGTCACACAAAAAATAAAATGTAGGTTTTTTCGCGAATGCGCTTAAAATTTTCACGAAATTGATACGGAGCGCAGATTATTTTTGGAGAAAGTCGTTGTTTTTAATTTTCAAAAAAAAATATTCTAGAAAGTCGTTGTTTTTAATTTCCAAAAAAAAATATTCTTTGGCTTAAAAAGGAATCATATAGCTATCGGAATACTAATGATTTGACGAATATGATGAATAAAAGGATATGTTTTGGCCAAGTATGTCATACAGTTGCACACAAACATTGTTTGATTTCTTGCTTCCCAAAATCTCTCTAATCTCTTTTCAACTCTAATCAGTTCTTTTTTACATTGCCATCTAAGTTTAATGCAGAAAAACCTCGTTCTCAGGTAAACTATAAGGTACAGCAATTAAAGTCAACATGAATGAAAGGCGGCAGATGACATTGGTATACCTAAATTATTTTCAACAAAACTCGGTCTATCCCAAACCGCTTCAAGACTCATTTTCTCGTTATTATTTAAATAGCTTGAAAGCTTCAAATCTTCAAAGGCATATCATATACTTATTAGATATTTTTTGTAGTTCAAAATGTAAAGTAGATTGAAGTTGGCAGTTATGACTGGTCGAGAGAGGAGATTTGGTTGGCACATGGCAGCTTAATTAGAAGAATCTATTTACTAGATGACAAAATGTATCATTTTGCCACAATTCAGTGAGTTGCTGTATCATTGTATCAAAAATATAAGTTTCAAATAAAAATGTATCAAAATGATACAAATGTATCAATAGTGGGAACCCTGATACGAGCAATCAGAAGACCTATGCGCGAGCTGCGTGCGAGTTGCATTTGAGATACTTCTCCACCGAAAATGTTCGCTGGTTTGGATGTAACGCTCTGTTCGCGAGTAGACGCACTTGGTGTGGACGAGCAAAATTTGCATTTCGATTGCTCGTCGAGCTGCTTCCTTTCTTTCCACTATCGATTGGAAAGCAGATGTGCAAAATTATACTCAGTATGGAATGGACTAATGAATTAAGGCCGGTACTGAGTTAATCGTGAAACTATATTTTGGCAAGTATCCATTATCTGGTCATTCTCTCGAGCGAAAAAGGTGACAATGGAGAAAAGCAGAGACATTGTTCATATCTGACGGATAAAATTTCACGAATTTCAATTTTCGATCGATTTTGTTACTGAAAAGACATTTGCACTACTCAATTTTAAAGCTCGAACCCCAAATGTCACTTTTTAGGTCAAAAGAATGAACTGCACATACTAAATTGGCGTGAAATGATTGTAGAGATGTGTCAATGCCATATGCATTGTCAAAGCGAAAGCAACACCCAAGCAACTTTTTATTCTAACAATTGAGTACAACTCTTGCGTATGTTCAAGCTAAATTTTCACCCAAACCAATTTCACGTGAAATTGTGTATGGAAATTTCACGTGAAATCAAAGACAGTACTAAGCTTTAGTCAATAAATTAATTAATAAAGTGGAGTAATATCCAATTATTTTGGGATATCACTAATAAAGATTATAAAAACCCAACGAAAACAGAGTAAATATATTTAGTGAAATGAAATGTATTAAGCGGTGTGATACAGAAGTGGATGTGGCAGGTGATAAGGTGACAATTAAATAATATATGAGGACAATATATTTGAAATCCGATGACGAAATACGTGTGAAATTGCGACATCCACTTAAAATATCAATTTTTAAATCACTCTATAATGTATCAGCAGAATCTTGCTTCAAATATGTTCGAGCCCAAATCCGTGGAAATTTTGTTTTTTGGAGAGATTATATAGAATAAGAACTTCTTCTTCATCAAAATTCATTTCACACATTCACAAAATTTTTTCCCCGATATATTGATATAAAAATTCTGATTCGGAGGCACAGAAGCAGTGCGCGTACAGAACGCACGCACGGACGTAAACGTCTGGACTAAAAGTGCTAGGACGCAAGCTACTTTGCTGTTTGCGTACTTGATGTGGACGTTACGGGTGGACAGCAGTGCTGCCACTTCAGAACTTTCATATCGTATTCAAATTCATCAAAATTGGTAAGAAAAACGTACCTATCATATCCAAAACTTTAGCAATGCGTATCGAATTGATACCTTGGTATAATAGCTCTGTATGGCTTTGTAAAGCCATTTTTTTCGGAAATATAAAATTTCATTTTCGACATTTAGCATAAATCGGCAATTCATGCCTCTGCATATAGTAAAATCAAACATTTATTTTAAAAAAATATCAAATTCTTAATCAAGAAATCACATTCAGCTTTTAAAAATATTTTTGTTTCAAATATTCTGCTAATAGTAGATAATCGACGGGAGGCCCTTTTGATTATAAATCAAGAAGCACTGCCAGTTTTAGACACCCTGAGGAAAAATCTGATGTGGAATCCTCTATGCCGATGAGGTCAGCGTCAGGACTACCTCCGACTTGGGTCGCTGCCTGGACCTCATGACTCTGGATGCAGATGAATGGGCTTGGGCAGCTTCTATATCCGAGGGGGAGGACCTCGACCTAACTGTTATCAACAATCAATGATTGTGAAGGTGTTGCAGATCTCCGCACCACACCAAAGCAGCATAGCTGCCGTGCTTTTCCGCTTGTCTAGGACAGACGAGGAGCTAATTTTAATCCAAGAACCATGGGTTGCCAACAACCGGTTTGTGGGTTACGTACAAATGGATGCAGACTGATAGTACTCGATAGCTTAGAGAAGCCACGTGTCTATATTGTTGTGAAGAAAACCACTAAGATCATGCTGGTTTGTGTCCTGTTACATGGCACATGATCATGGCACTAGCTATCCCTACTCAAGCCATGAAAATTGGTGTACCTCTTTTTCTGGGGGCTGACTTTAATGCTCATAATGAAGTATGAGGTAGTTCTAACACAAATGGCCGAGGTGAGGAACTTATTGATTTCATCATTACCCACTACCTTTTCATCGCCAATACTAGCACCGAATCGACCTTTCTTGATTTAAACCGTACCTTGAGCAGTAGGTGGCACTCGTACCGTCTCCCTGACTGGAGGGTTTTACAGGAGTGTTCATTCTCCGATCATAGGTACATGTCGTTCAAAGTGGCTGGCCGCAGCTCAGCTGAGCAGATCATGGAGATCCGCACTAAGCGAAGAGAGTGCAGGAGGGAGTCCAATAGTTCAGAAAAGTCGAATGGCTGGTCGCTGTATAAAACGAAGCTGAGGGCTTTTAAGTATGCCGTAGGCAAGGCAAAGAGGGCCTCATGGAGATCTTTCTGTGAAAACCTGAAGAGAATCAGCAAGGCAAATCGCCTTCGTAAGGTTTTAAGCACGACACCGAAGGCTATGTGGGGCATCATGAACTCTGAGGGCATTTGGACTAGTTCGAGCGCAGGTACTCTAAATGTTCTTTTGGACGCACATTTTTCGGGCAATTATTGTCCTCTAAAAGCGATGCACCAAACGGAGCAGGCTACGAGCTCAACACCGTCATTCGGAATATCTAATTCTCAACTAGAGGAGTGCCACTAACTCACCAACCCAGCAGACCATGGAAGTATCGCTACTATGGCTCAGAGAGATTTATACCGCTTGCCTGCGCTTATCGTATGTTCCGACCATCTGGTGGGAAACTAGAGTGGTGTTTATCCGTAAACCAGGGAAAGTTTCTCATGCTAAGCCAAAAGACTATCGTCCAATAAGTCTTAGTTTTGTCCTGCTTAAGATTTTGGAAAGAATTTTATAATCTTGCAACGAAATCATTCGCCATTCCTCAAAGACGTTTGCATAACTCTTAGGTAAGATGGGAAATGCATTCAGTATTGGAATAAAATATGTTTCAGCAGCGGCCTTTGTATTTTGAGGGTTGGAAATTATTATATATTATTATTTATTGTACATTTTTGATAGTTCTTGAGCTACTTCTTCAGATACATTTGCTTTCTTGCCCGTTTCTTGAGTCACATCATGCTAATGCCCATTTTGAATAGAACGCTAAACTTTTTCGAAAGAAAATGCTGCTACTTTCATTCGAAGTGGATAAATATAACAGTATGGTGAAATTGTTCAATCGAACTTTTCTATTTGAAATATAATGTAATGGAAATTGGAAAAAAGTAATTTTTATGAACACACGTTTTCGTGCAGGTAAATTAAAATTGATGAGAAAAGTATCCATTTTGGGAACAACGTATCATAGTATCATCCAGATTTGTCAGATTTGATTCGTATCCAAAATGATACGAAGGTATCCAAAGTGGCAGCACTGGTGGACAGCGTGTACATTGTTCGCGTTTAGCTCGTGTATCAATGACGTAAAATCTGAGCACGAGCTTTGGTGGATTCGCACGAGCTTTAACAGGTTGCCTCCACTAGCCATTTTCCATGGCGTGCCATTCGAAATGGCTAGTGAAGGCGGTCTATGGCATGCCATATTTGATGGCATGCCATAAATGTCAGGCCATATGGTATGCCATTTGCTTGGCCATCTGCCTGGCCATATTTCGACAGTTCTTGATATTCAAAATGGCGTTGAACTGTGGTCATGCTCCGTTTCTTATAAGCAAATGTAAGGATTCTAGATTTACAGGAATTTGACGATCTTGTTGAGTAATCAAAATAGTTTAAAGAATATGGAATGGCGGAAAGTTGGAAAAAAGTCGAATGATGATGCGTAAGTTTTGAATAATAAAATTAAATACTTGTTATTTTTGAAGAAGATAGTTTTTCAATTTTTAATTATGGGTAAATATATGAAACTGCTTATTGATGAGCGGCGGATTTTTTTAATAACTTCTACCTCATCCTTCTTTGTGCCCCAACAAATCTTATAGTAGTTTCACCAGCAACTGAAATTTTACCCGCTCATCAAAAAAGGGATTTGTCCTACTCCCGGAGTTTTCATCAAATGAAGAATTCCTTCGCTCTCCACTTCAAATAACTTTTTAAGAGCATTCAACGCTCAGATGAATCACACGTCCTCACCATCAAACATTTGTAACTAACAGCAACCTCTTTCTCAACGGCATGCTGATATCCGATTTTGATTACGACTTGGAATGTTTGTGAGTTGGTTTTTCTATGTTTAAGAGGCGCATAAAAAAACATGTAAACAAACTTATCTACCAGACTCCAGGGTAGGTGGGAAAGTGTGCTCCGAAAAGTTCCCACTACCCCCCGCCCTCTTTAGCCATAAAACTTGTAGGGATATCTGCTCGCTACTCTCTTCTCAGAAATAAATTGTATTGCTGCATCATGTATGGGATATTCCACGAAGTAGCAGGACAATACAACAACAATCCAGATGAAAATAAGCTTTGTAACATATCATGGCCCTAGGAGTATGAAGAAGCAAGATAATATCATGGCATAATTCTGTAAACACTCACTCTTGACATTATAGGAGCTCAACCCGCTGGAGACTATCCCCGAGTAATCAGTTTTTTTACCAATCCTGTGATGACTGCCTAGCGCCAAACGAACATGACAAGTCTCAAAACTAATCTGCACCTGAAATTACGTGACCTTGGCCTGATCGTTCATGGGATAAGGCGGTATGGAAAAAAAACTAAAAAAAACCGGTTATTTCGGGGTGGTTCGTTTGCGGGGGTGGGTAGAGTGTAGGGCTCTTCCTCTCAATCCTGAAGATTTGGGATGGAAGCTTAAGTATACCATTTTATGGAAAAGGAGGGGGGGATAGCTTATCGGAGTACACTTTCCATCTACCCTGGAGTGTGGTAGATAAGTTTGCTTACATGTTTTTTTATGAGCCTCTTAAACATAGAAAAACTAACTCACAAACATTCCAAGCCGTAATCAAAATCCGATAATATCTACATGCCGTTGAGAAAGAGGATGCTGTTAGTAACAAATGTTTAGATCAATATATCTCAAAAACGGTTATGATTACAAGAAAAAGTTTCAAGATCTTTTTGTGATGGAAATTTTTAAGCTACAAATTCGTCATACAATGTTTTTCTGAAGACGTGACGGTTACTGAGATATTTGGAAAGGTCACTTTTGGTGACCTTTGACCCCGTATAAGAAGAAACGCAGCATTCGGATCGATGGGGACTTTTGACATTTTGTTCAACACGCCAGTATCAAGGTTCACACCAAAATTCAGCTTTCCCCTAATTTTTCCGAAGCACCATGTTAAATTTAAATTAAATAAAATTTAAAATTTAATTAAGATCGCATGCCACTCATGTTGCACGTAGAAGATGAATATGTTTTAGTATCGTTTTTCGATAGAGATTTACCAGCCGTATTGCGATTTTCTGGTATAAATTCACGGACGATTGAGTTTGTTGACCAAAAACTAGACTGTGTGATGGCATTAAAGCAGCAACCTGGAATGATAACCATAAATGATAACATCCGAAGATAATGGCCGATTTTTACAAGTGAGATACATTCAGGAGGTATACACATTTTGATGTGGGTTAGGATGTTAATTTCACAGCCTCAGTGGTAGTAGCTGGAGAAAGTCTAGATAAAAAAACCACCCTAGGCTGCACTGTACCATTAAGCTTGCAATTAAAAGTTTCAGCTTTGGAGATAGCAGAAACTGTGCGGGCGCCATTTGTTTCTTGTGTGTGTAGGTTCGCATTTCCTTTTTCCTGCATTATCGAATCCTCCCGTACCAGTATTCGTCGTTATTTCTGTTACTTCACCAATGGCGATGGTATCAACGGTAAGTTGGTAGTGGTAGTTCATTTATTGTCTCGTATTTATTTATTTATGAATTACTAAATTAATTCATGATTTATCCTATAAAAAATCGATATATTATTATTTTCAGCTATTTTTCAAAAAGATCTTGCGGTTACTATTGGGATATTATAATGGATTCGGTGCTTATTTATTTGACCAACTTTAAAGAATATCTAATCACGGAAAAGAAAAATAGCATCAGAAGTAGGATTAGAAAAAGGATAAATCTGTTGCAAAGCAATAGACATGAGCTAATATCTACAAAACATCAGTTTATTAATTAAAGCTATGGTTACAAAGGTCAGGTTTTTTAAAAATAAAAGTATTTTCTTGAGCATAAAAATTTTTCACAAAGAACTCAACTGGTTTTCAAAATGGCTTCTAAGTATTCGTGGTTTAAAGGTCGATAAATTAAAATAAAGATCAGTAAAAGCATCTGACACCTGAGTAGTTTGTGTTTATCAGATTTACAGAGCCCTGCAAAAAGTGTTTGAGTAGGGTAAAATCGGATCCCGGTGGTCGATTTACTGGTGCACGTGATTTTACGTGAGTTCTCAATAAGTCAATGGTTTATTGGACGAAATCACACAGACGATTTACTGAAAGAAGTCACGTAGATTTAGCTAAAGTGAGCTGAATGTAATCATTATATGAATGACATTGAACTCAATGATTCTGGAATCGGTGCCTTTCGTAGATTTTCTTCTCTCCTCGGATCATTATTATATTTGAATACAAATCCATTGAGTCAAATATAACCAAAATATTTTAAATTTTTCAATTTTTTCTAGTGTAAATTTATTCATAATTATTCATCAAACAATTTAATTTTTTTCAGTGGGAACGTGAGTTAAAAGTTATCGCTATATTAAGAAATATAAGTCGAAAAAATACACTACATTTAATGAGTTCTGTGAAACAAAAAACCCAAACTTTAGTGGGACCACCTTAAATTAGTTTAACTCGCATCTCAATCTTTCTAATCCTGAAGGCATACACAGTTTACTGCGAGCACTCTCTCGCTGTCTTGATTCAATATATATTCTTCCTACAACGCTCGAAAGAGTTTTCTTCTGATCCATCGCAACGGCGAAAGAATGTATTTGCTGAATGGATGACTTAACAGAATATTGTTAAGCCATGCCATGCAATTCTTCATCAACCACGAGCATCAGAACTGATAATAGCAAAACAAAGTCAATGGAATGTGTGAGTGGCGCAGATACTATAAATTTCATAATTCCTTGTATTCATTTTCCGATCCAGGGTATCCAACATCCCGAGGAATTTTTATTGAAAACTTTAGAAAATTAAACTTTAATGAAACGGGAAGAGAATGGATAGAAGGCCTGTGTAGACTATTTATTTTAATCGGGAATTCGTTAATATGAGGCAAGGAGGAGCTCAAATGTTCAAAAACATAATCAGACGGAAGCGGTTTTTAGTGGCAAGATAGCTGTTTGGAGGAATTTTGTAGAATTCGAAAGAGCGGTTTATATTCGAAATCCGCGACTTTGTTGAACTATAAGTAAGATTTCATGGGAAAACAATTTCGAATCTGATTTTAGAATTTAGTGGATATTTTTTAGCTCGGTTGCAACATACTTTTCCGCGTTATACAGTACTCTTCAAATCTTCATCTCAATTGAATCTTGCTCGACCAAAACAAAACTGTCTTTTTCGTGATTTCTCCGTGTTGCTCTGATTTCCATCTTCTTATCAAATAATACCGTAAAACAAAATATTGGATAAAAAGAAAATCTCTTTCAATATACCAAAATCACTAAAAGCTATGCAGGATCCGATGCTGTTCCTGCATGCTGATTGAAATTCCTGGCATGATTTCGATAAGGTTATTGGTATATACGGGCACGTACTAAAGTTTTCTCCGAAATGTCATATAGCCATGAACTCCCTCGTATCAGTACATTGTGTTAAATGTCTTGTAAAGATTTTCCAGATTTTCGTTAGAGACTTAAATTTTTATCAATATTCGTTGCTAAAAATTATGGAAATAGAATCAGAAATCGTTCGAAAAATAGTAGTTAAGTAGTTGTGATCTCGTAAGAATTTGTATTGGTTGTTAGAGGATATGGAGATTTCTTGCTATAAATAATTGTGAAATGTAAGCTCTTATTCAAATTATCGAAAGCGTTAATTTCATCGAAATAAAGAGGTTCAAGTTTAAATGCTACAGTCCACGATGAAAGTTAGATTTGTATGATAAAAAGATGAGCTTTGTAACTTTGCATTTTAATGTTCGAGTGCTGCTCAGTATTGAAATATTATAAATCTTCGAAACAAATTTAACATTTACAGATTTAGATATCATTTCTCATTCGTTCATTTTAATCTTCACATTAAACACAAATCACTCGCCCATAAATGATTTCTTATTAAAAGAAACGGATTTTACTTTATACATATACATATACGGCTGCATTCAAAGAATCCTTTGCGTGAGTAAATCAAATAAATAAAAGTTCAACCATGCTCGAGCGTTAGTTCTAAGTACTTTTAAGCAATATTCAATTGTGTAAAAACCCTATAGATACATATCCATCTCTCGTTAAACACGTCTGGACAGACTGTGCATGCAAAAGTTGAAAATGTACAGAATATCAGCTAATGTAGAATACCGGAATCTTACCAGGCATCGTGCTAAATGCGGATGAGGAAAAGGAAAAATGGTGTAAGAGTTTTAGCAGTCACAACGTAAATGACTTGGTCTAAAATGTTTCCGACTTTTAAAGTAACGTATGGTCTAGTAACGGTTAACTGCATTTGTTAAATGACTTCAAGGCATGCTTGCGAGAAATATTTGAGCATGAGGAAGTATTTGAAATTAAAGTCTAGTTAGAGCACATGTAGCAGGTACAGCTCGGGAGTTATTGTAGTAACTCTATGATCAATATTTAAGTTTTAAATTTACTTTTTGGAGTGAGGAAGCTGATCAAACATTCAAAACTTTAGTGCCGAAGTAGAAGTTGTCTTTCATCTTTGTTCAAATGGGTTTCTTTGGTTTTGGCCTTGGTTTCGATCGTTGTTTAAAGAGTTTTCACTTATTTTTTGCTTCGGTTGACATATGGCTACTGCCGGATTTTCACCGAATAAAACCACCTTCCTCTTCTTCCACACACCTCATGGGACTACATATACAACATTAAGTCGAGGGTTTGGATCGACCTTTAACTGCTTCTATAGATCCTAGTTTCTTCCGTCTTCCTGTCCCATTCCACGTCATGTAATTTCGGTGTATATTTTTAGTGCTGTTTCAACGACATTTCACGCAGTTTGGGATTTCAGCATACAGAGTACAATCATTTTCGCTAGTATTCTTGTGCCTAGTAGCATTCTCGGGTATATTTTTACTGACTGGACAGTCCAGTGAGCTGTCGTTAAAAAAATGGATTAGATCATAGCAGGTTTTTCCGTGGCTCCTTGAAGCCGATCGCACAACGTTGGATATTAATTTGCACATCTAAGATCCGTTTTGAGCCTCCTCCCAACTGTCATGAGCGCATTGACACTCGTCTGTCAATCCCTCGCGTGTTTTTTTCCGTGCTTCGTTTTTGTTGAGTCGAAGCCATTTATCTGCAAGAATTTCGATCGCAAGTTGGAGGCTCTTCCGGTCGTATTTATACTGGCTCTGCAAATCTTCGTAGTCTGGGCGATTTCTGCGGTACTGGCTACATCGCCTAGCTTTCAGATATTTTGTCGGAGGTCCTGGATTTCTACATTACACCAATAATTTGCCTTCCTAGTCTTGTGAAGAGAATGTCGTGGCAGAGAAACATCACACACCTGCTGGATCTCACTAACAATGTGCGCGGCCTTCATCAAAGCAGTTCTCTCCAGTTCCATATCAATAGGTAGCATTTTTTATAACGTTTCTTGTGAGTGACTCTTTGGGTACCCTTGAAAGATTTTCTAAGCTCCATGATGTTTGATTCCTCCACTTTTGTCAGCCCCAGTTGGTTCTTAACAGCACTACAGATTTTCTCTTTCGTAGTGATCTCGTGTAGACCTGTGCATTCTAGATTTTCGCATCATGCTCTGATCCGCCAGATTTAAGTTCAAGCAGCAGGCAGCTCGTCGGTGTCCGTCAAATGCCGGTTACGTTGTCACTTAAGTCCTTTAAAGTAGGGTCTGCATTGACTTTTTGCAGGACAGCCGCGTATATAACGCATTCCTTAATAGCTAGAATCGATAGTTTCTTTTTCGAAATTTCGGCCTTGGTCTATTCTTCAATCTTTTGCTTGTAGTTTTTTCTACTGATTTCTTACCGGGGTTTGAAACTTTAAAGAAACTTCTTTGGTATTTTCACTCTTTTTCTTTTTGAAGTAGCTTGTGACTCCCGTGAGTCGGCAGCTTCTCCCTTGGCCGCTTTTGAACTTCGAGTTCTCCTGGGATTCGACCAGTACTGTTCATGACACCTAGCGGACTAGTTTGAGTACCTGTTTCTATTGTGGCCTGAGCTTCCACTGTCTTATGTGCCATTTGCTCATCTCTCGTCTTGTTGTAAGTAGATCTTATTGCGCGTGACCGATCGTTAATGACGGGTTCAGCTACTTCATCAGATCAACATTGAGGTTCCTCGGTTTTGTGAAAACATCCGTTGCGGGTTCCTTGTTCTTTTTAAAAAGGTATTATTCAGGTTTGTGCGTGCCCTTTCGTGCGATGTGGGGGATGGCAGTAGAAACGCGATGCGTTGAAATGGATTTGCTATTTGCGTACCGATGTTTTGCTTGTTTCATTGAGCGCTGAAGGATCCAAACTGCCCACTCCTTTAACATTAGGCGACTCCCTTCCAGCTAAGTTTGAAGATAGCTGGCCAGAAATCATAGTTCATTCCGACGTTTGAACGTATATCCCCGTTCTTCGGTCAACATTAAAGATTGACTCAGCCCTTCCTCTTTTGAAACTCAATTCTGAATTATTATACTATTCGTACAGTAAGGTCTTGTAGATGGAGCTACAATAAGTTATGTAACTTCCTTCCCATAGAATCCCAAGACTGTGGAGAAAATTTCACATAAGAAAAAAAAAAACAAAATATGCAGAACCAATTTTCCATTTTGTTCCGCATATTTTAGTTTTTTGAAATATAAGATTGCATTTGAGCACAAAGTTGTACTTTTATTAAGACCGTTCCTTAAACCATGTTTTGTTATGTTTGTTGATGTAATTTTCACTAAGAAAACTGTTGATATTTGACTCAAGCTATATATATTCAGAGCTAATTTACTGCGCACTAGAAGATTTAATATGGGGTTAATTCGTTTTCGGGTACATAATTATTGCTAATCATTTCATTCTTATAGCAATCATCCATTGAATATTAATCCATTACTGCTCCTAATGAAAACCTAAATAAAAAAATAATATAAAAATCATATAAAAAAATCAGTGTGAAAAAATAAAAAATCAGTGTGTCATAGCGTTCTCCAATTGATTGCGTGAAAATTTGATAGCCAAACATTTAACTGTCAACGGTTCCAATAAAAGTTACCGAAATATGACAATTAACACGTTCTCATATACAGTTCGTTCCCATAACGCTTTTATTTGCATTTTCGCGCCCAAAAATCCCATGAACATTTGAACTGAAAACTCTGAAACACTTTGGAATCCTGCACATATGAAGGGCAATTTTCATTATAGAAGCAAGTGACGGTGGGTACTATGAAAAGGATAGACAGAACAGCATCAAAGCATCCACTCACTGTTCAAATATTCTCTTAGAGCAACAATATCTTTGTCATCAATATTGTTCATATTGATAATGGAATGTGTGCCTGGGATCGGCTGACTGCTAGCTATATACATATATGGTTACCCAAGCTTTCATCGTACTTTTGACTGTGTGCACGTTCTACAGTCCATATTCCCATTTAGTATCGATTATCCGCAAAATTACATTAAAAACGATTCGAGTGCAGTGGCAACAACAACGGCAGCGAACAAAAAGAAATTTTCTGCATCGTTTGGTAGGAATAAACATTTTTTTCGACATTGCGTCGAACGGGATCCATCCTTTGTGTGTGGCCTGGAACGTGGATCAAACTTACAGCACAACAGCTATCTACATACTCGTATGTAAGTACGTTCGATAAGCAAAGTGGTATGCCTGTGGCCAACAACAGGCTGAGATGTATGTGTACTCGCTGATCTTTCCTCTCCAGCCATATGAATTTTTCTCATATGAAAATGATGGGAAATTTTTCAGTGGATTACGACAGTGAAAATCGACTACTATCCAATGGTTCGTTCTATGATGATTATAATTTTTTTCAATAGAGGACACAACGAACGTAAACGATTAGTTGAGCTGACAGCACTGAGTGGTGTGCGAAAGTAAATCAAGGATTACTTCTATCATCGAATGCTAGTAATAAGTGTTAATGTGAAAATGCTTAGAAATCGGTTTTTATTTTTTCAGGCTCACTGTGAAGAAATCTTACTCAAAGAAAGATACCGTAAATGCAGAACAATTCAAAATTCAAGAATAAACTTGCTTATATTATTCATCGATAAATATTCATTGATAAATAAAAGAACATTTGGAACCATTTAAAGCTCAAATTTAATTTTTTTTTAAATATTTAAATAAATTATCGTTTCGGTCAATAAAGGGGTAGGGTGATTGTTAAGTACATAGTTAAGTACTTGACAGCAAACGCAGTCAATAAAGTATCCTGCCAATAGGTTGATTCGCACCAGCTATGTATCTGCATTATTTCGATTTTTCTTCGATCATTAGATTTATTTTTTGACTCGCAAACTATATTCGCGGATAAATTTTGAGATTCTGGTTACCGAGAATAATCTTTCTTTCATGACCTCTTACGTTCAGCACTTATAAATATTAAGCCGACAAAAAATGACGAATACACTGTTCACGGGGGGAATATAGTTATGTCAATTGAATTCAATAGGTTTTATCTTCTATCTGACAGCACGGCTTTCGAAAAGTGCACTCAATTGCTTATGCCATCTCAGCAGCAATTGCATCGGTAGTAAGGGCGGAGAGGTCATGTCACATTGCCAAACGGGTCGCCTGTTGGATGTTCAAAACACTTTCAACTCGGCGATGTGGGAAAACGTCCTTCGGGCCTTCGAGCAGGAGCTCCGTATTCATGACTAATTGTTGGTCAGGATGCGAGTCTAGGTGGGCAGCTGCGCTAAGAGACTACCGTGGAAGTAATTTTGTTGCGTTACACTGATGACGAGGCAGCGGTAATCAATTCCGAAACTGTTGATTTCGCCCAGTTCAGACATAACCAAGTCATGAGGAGGGCGGAATTGCTGCCGATCCATGATCAGCCTATTATCGCCAAACTCGATCGTTGGGACGATCGGAACGAAGATAATTAAACATACTTTGGAAGTATGTATGATGTCTTCCATATCAAATTGAAAGTTTTGTTTTTATAGATTTAAAAATAATACACGTGTATACGTAATAAACAATTATCAGCTATAATTTGTTTTTAATATACTTCGAATTACACTTTACTTATCCTATTACGTTTTATAAATTTTCTTGGGTGTTGCAGCGTAATGTTTGTGGATTGTGGGTGTGTATTTGTGGATGTGTAGTGTTCCCACATTATAGCCCCCAAAAGTGTCAGCACGACGCTGATGGCGAGGAGGTGGAATAAAGTGGAGTGTTAGCACTGACGAGTATTGTTATGTGTTAACCCTTTCTTTTACGATATCTTTCCTTGAGTAAGATTTCGAAAGTTTTTTTTTATAGTTTTTGCTTTACCATAAGCTGATTGATTTATTACTGACTGTATGTAAAATAAAGAATTTTCATGAAATGTCGTAAATTTGCATGAGCTTTTAGCATAAAAAAAAACACTTATTTACGAATTTTTTTTTTTTAACAAATATGGATAAAGCAAATTTATTTAAACCTTTTGTACATAATTAAGTATCAATTCAATATCATTCTGGATTTTTTTTATTCAAAAATATCTACAAAAAAAACCAGTGACAAAGTTTTTCCAAGAACGTCTTGCGAAAAAAACAATTTGCGGCGTTAATTGTATCTCAGCTGGAAATTATGCAAGAACAAAAGAACATTAAAATTTAGTCAAACTATCATCAAATCCTCCCAACAACGTTCACTGATAATTTTTTTTCATTTTTAAATTTTTGACGGTAATTTGAAGTGAAAATTGCTATTTTTCACGAAAAATTCGGCCTTTTCGTTAACTTTTCTTTATGTAAGAAAGTGCTAAAGCTTATCGTTGTAAAGTAGTTTACATACAAAAAGTGTGCGCCAAGTTTGAAATGAATCAACGATGTAGTTTTTGAATGGCAGTCAGTGAACACGAACTTTTAAAAGTGATTTTGAGAAAAATCCTTTTACAATTTTAAAAGCTAAAAAAAATTTTCTTGCTTGAACTGAATCATTTGGACAGTTTCAAATAGCATAGCATTTGGACAGTGACAAATAGACCATAGCCGACATTGCTCCGAGTTGTGCTTCGGATCGTTGTCCTGACACAGGCGAAAATTGTATAAAACGACTAATTTTTCAGCACTTTGTTTAATATTTCTTTTAAGCATTCCCATGTAACACGTTTCAACTATCTTACTGTTCTCAAATTCCATATTTCCAGGACATACAGCTCCATAACATATTGTTTCCTCCGCCGTGTTCTACAGGGGGAGTACCAAGATTCCTCCTAAGCTCCGTATTAGGCTTTCGCCGAACATATCGCCGCCCATCAGATCCAAAAACATTAATTTTTACTTCATCAACAAAAATTATGGACTTCCAGATATTCAACTCGTTCATTCATCTTAATTCGTAAAACTGAGGCGCTTAATTTAGGGTGTTGCTTAATTTCTCTGATAAGATTTTAGGCCTTCCTGACCGATGCTTTGTTTCAAACGATTTGGTTAATTTATATTTTGTTATTACATATCTCATTGTATAGCTTGATTTTCCCATTAGTATTTAAATCTCAGAATACGCCATTCATGTTTTTCAACGTCACAAAATACATTCACGGATTTCACTCTCATTTTCAATAACACTCTCAATAAAATTACTTATTCAAATCACTTTTCAAGCTAGACTCAATAAAAATATCATATTTCCATGATTTTAAGTACATTTAACGGTATTTTTTGCAGGAATTACAAATAATTCAGATAAAACTGCGCTGTGCCTTAACTTTTTTTTTTTAACTATTTTGGATCACCAGTGAAAAATGTTACCTTAATGCTGTGAAATTTGTTTCATTTGCAGTATTTTTCAATATCGTTCTTGAAGTAAACAACCAAAACTTTTGATTAAATGCAAAACCACCATCATTCATGATTAAAATAGAATTAAAAAATTTTTTTTTTGTTCTTACTGAGAGTTTGTGCCTTAACGTTGTTTTATCCACTATATATATACAGTGTCGAACAAAAGCCTACGCACACCGTATAAAATAGCGGAAAATTGTTAAGTATAGCATAAATAAAAATTTCGGGTATTGCAAAATAAACATAGCCCTTTATACAAAAATAATTTATTGAAAGTACAGGAAATTTCAGTTTCTAGGAAAAAATTTAGCAAAAAACTAAAATATCTACCGATAACAAGGAACAAAAGTCTGCGTATATTTCTAAAAAAATAGTAAATAAATAGCATTCCATAAGAAATAGCGGTAAATTTGTTTTAGGCTGCATGCAGTAATGAAACAATTCAAGCAGTTGGTTTTTTACTGTCGGTAAATACAGATTACAGCTTAAATTTCTAAGTAATGTTATTGAAACGAAAAAAACATTACGTTACTTGCGGGAAATTATTCTGAAATTGAAAAAGGAAGGACATCCTTACCGCGAAACCGGGAAAATAGTAAATAAATCTAATTCCAGTATTCGGGCCGTCATAAAAAACTACCGGGTGAGAAATTTATTGAAAACAAGTCGAGAAGCGGCAGACCTCGTAAACTAAAGGAACGTGAAGAAAGGAGTATATTAGCCGAAATTGGAAATAAGCCGGGGATATCTGCAACAATCCCCAGCGAAAGACATTCAGCATACTACTGGGAAGGTTGTTCATCCAATAACGGTACTTAGATTTCTCCACGGTTCTGGATACTTCAGTAGATCAGCACGAAAAAAGCCATGCATCAGCGAAGTAAATGAGAAAAAAAGTTTGGAATTCGCCAAACTCCATGAAAATGATGATTCGACTTTCTGGGACCATAGGCGGGCCGTGGCCAAAAATCTGGCAGGGGCCAGGGACTGAAAGGTTCAAGACATGCGATGATTTTGTTTTTGATTGTACACATACTGTTCATAAAACTTATATAATTTACTAATACATTATATTTTTGTTGATTTATTCTTTGTTATTTGCTAATGCATAATGCATTATCAAATAAACTTCTTGTCTGTGAATACGTATGAGCTACAACCACATGCATATAATTTGAATGGTAGGTATGAAATACTAATGAATTATCAATGACCGCTAAGAAAGAAAGCTTGTATGAATTATGCGGGAATAGAATGGAAATAATTCAAAATCTAAGAATATTTCTTCGTTTAGAAGCTAAATATATTTCAACTTATACTTGAAGAAGAGGATAGCTTAGTTTCAAAATATCTTTAAAGAAATTGGAATATATTAAGCTTAGAACGAAGAAATTGATCTCTTGCTCCAAACATTTGTTACCTAGAAAACCTAGAAAAAGTGAAAATAATTTGGCAAGATGAAAAGTGCTGGATCTTACTCTTTTCGAGCCATTTGGTTTGCAGAAATATCATAGCCCTAACTGCGTGTTCGAGGCTAGATGAAACAGCAAAACCTTTGAAACTAGTGCTTTTTGCTGTTTTCCGTTTTCGCGATCCTCTGGCAAATGTGAGATCCAGACAGTTCTTTTCTGCGAATGATTTCAATTTTTCCCAAACTACATACAAGTCTTCTCGCTCACTTAGTATGTTTTAACTGTTCCATTCATAAGATTTATCACATCCCTAAGAGTTGCATTTTAAGTGTGGAAATATGTGCTTAACTTGTTCGTTATAAAAAGAGCATAGTGAAAAATGAAAAGACTTACTACAAATTTAGGATTACTGATTGAATGAAAGATCCCCAGTGAATAAACTGAGTCGTTGTATTTTCTCTCATTCATTTCTTTTTCTAAAGCCTCTTTCATAGTCCCATAGGTATCGATCACATATTTGCTATTGTCAAATCTCGTTGACTAACGAGTGGAGCTTAAACTTCTCATTCCATGCCTTGTGTTTAGACCAACTGCCTCTTCAAGCTGCTTCAACAATAGGTGTTGTGATGGCTTCAAAAAGTGTAGGTAAAAGGATTCGATGGCATTGAAAAAGGATGTACACGTTTCGATTGTGAAAAATGTGTCCATCACAACCAGGATAATTTTATGAGCTAGACAGTGTACAAATGTGGTTGCAGGGTGTTTCATCTTAATTTAGATTTGTACACCATTTTTTTGTCCTGACATGACACTAGCACCATCATAATACTGACCAACAACAGGCATTTCGCTAAGTCCGTAGCTGTTTAACAGGCTCAAAATTATATCTACTAAATACGAGGCATTTCTAGCTCCTGCACAGTCTACAAAGCTTGAGAACCTTTCTTCGACTGATAGCTCTTTAGCAAATCTGACAACCATGGAGAGTTGTTCTTTTTGTGGACCCTTGCTTCGTTTGCCATAATGGATAACAGTCCGCAATCTTTTATTTCAGCTGTATTGTCCTCGCGAACGATTTCAGCAAATATTTTCATCAATTCATTTTGTGTTTTGCCACTACAGTAGTTCGCAACTTTGTTTTTAAAATTATTTTCAAAAGTTGAATCATGCTTTGCGAATAATGCACAAAATTCCAAAAAAAAACATACGGTTATCACTGGCACTACTTTCATCATGTCCTCTGAAAGCACGTCTTTGGAGACTGAGACATGTCGTAAGGTCGATAACCTTTTCCAAATAATTTCGGCTCATCTTGACAATATTCCAAGACTGTTCAAGCACCATATCATTTACTGTCTTCCAAGTACTATTAGAGTTCTCACATTGTGCATGAATTTTACTATCCGGATAATTTATCCGGATCGTGAAGTTTGGTCGAGCTGAAATTTTGGTGTATTTTGGCGACAATAAAAATTCTATGGAAAATTTCGCATTGTGATAACTTCACACTGAGTCATCAGATCATCACAAAATTTACAAGACTCATCAATGGGCGTAAAAAATAAGTTTCTGTCGTTTCTAAATAATGTCTGGGCAACCTTGTAGCTACCATAAGTACGTAAACACAAATCTCTCACACGGCTGTTAGAATAAAATGCAAATTATTGATGAATTTGATACTATATTTATACAGTCAAATCTAAACTCTTAAAATTTCCAATCGCACAAAAATCGCACCGAATTATTTATATTTTTGGCACCTGGAACTTGCGTTTACGGTATCTCGCAATCGGATAAAATTCATAGAATATACTGGTCTTGAGTAGATACAGGTTTGACAAAAGTTCAATGAATATGATAAGAACCATGTGGCGGCTGTGTCACTATGAAAAAACGCTCGGTGAAATTGAAGTGCTATGCCTTTTAACTTCCGATGCAGTTATGAAATTGTGATGACATGCACACGCATTTAACCTGAGTGTAAACCAATTAGGTCATAGATAGCATAAAAGTGGCAGGGATAACATTTTTATTCTCCAAATGACTTCGAAAATTGTATTCTACGTTAATTACCTTATTGCCTACCATTTTAATACTTAGACTATGTTTTGTGAAAAACATAATTGCTTAAAACGCCAGTTTATAAAAGTGTTCGTATCTAAATATCTGTATATTGCCTAGTAAGAATTAACAGATAATCTTAATAAAAAAAGGATGATTGGCGAGGCGCTTCTCGTTTTTTTCTTAACGTATAACTTGTCCAAATTAAACATTGCCGTCCATATCTCGAAATAAGTCCCATAACATCGTAATTAATACCGCAAGTAACACAGTCTCTATGTTATAAGTAGTGTAAGTTAGTATAGGCTTACACTACTGCACTACATAACTCTTGCTGTAACCACAAAAACCTTAGAGGCGAAAACTTAAGTGTCTGCTGTTGGAAATATTTATTTTTCTGGGAAGGGCCAACCTAGGGTCTGGGGGGCATTGTTCGGCATTATATATATATATATATATATATATATATATATATATATATATATATATATATATATATAAATATATATATATATATATATATATATATATATATATATATATATATATATATATATATATATATATATATATATATACATATATATATATATATATATATGCATATATATATAGTTGAACTTCGATAACTCAAACTTCGATACCTTAAATTTTCGATAGCTCGAACAAATTTTAGTGGCAACAGCGCCAAAGTCAATAACTGCATACATTTTTTCCTTGATAAATCAAACTTCGATAGCTCGAATTTCTTGATAACTCAAATAAAAAATAAGGAAACAACCTTCGACAAGTCGTATGTTTCGGGGAATCACCAATTTATTGTAGATGCATTTTAGGTAGATCATTTTATTGTGGCGGCCTTGTGAGCTCAAAGCAATATTTGCGACAAAATAGCGTTCTGGTAACAGTCTTCTACTGCGTTTGCTGCGATACACTTTGGTCGTGTTTTCTAGCGAATTCGATTTATTCTAGTTTTGAGCGATTATATATAAACGATTTATTGTTTTGGTCATAATTTTGTATTTTAAGATGTGACATCGAAGCGAAAATTGAAGTGTTTGTCTATAAAAGATAAATTTAAGCTAATAAACGAGTCGGAAAGTGATGCAAATAAAAAAAAATATAGACTTGGCAACTAAATATGAAGTATCGGCTAGTACTGTTTCTTTTATTTTGAAAAATAAGGAAAAATTTAGAAATGCTGTAGAAAGTGGCTCATATAATGAGAAACGATTGAGAAAACCCATGTATGAAAGTTTGGATAAAGCCGGTTTTAAATACATTGAAGCAGCCAAAAACGAGAACTTGCCCATATCCGGGGGACTAATTACAGAAAAGCCTTTAGATTTTGGAAAGTTATTGGGGGAGTGAGATTTTAAGGCAAGCACTGGTTGATTGGATAATTGGAAGCGAAGGTAAGATAATGGAATACATTTTCGAGAAAAAAAATATTTTATTGCTATGCGTTGTTTCAGATATGATATTTGTTATAAAAAGATATGTGGTGAGAGTAATGACGTATCGGATGAAGATTGCGAGAAATGGAAACGTACTACTCTACCGAAATTATTGGAAAAGTATGAAATGCGCAATGTATTCAACGCGGATGAAACGGGGTTGTTTTTTAGATGCTTACCGAATAACACTTTAACCTTCAAGAACCAAAAGTGTCACGGAGGGAAGCACAGCAAGGAGAGAGTCACGATACTGTAGGGTGCCAATATGGACGGATCAGAATAACTTAAAATTTTGGTAATAGGAAAACGTAACAGCCCCCGCTGCTTGAGAGGAGTTAATTGGCTACCAGTTGATTATAAATCAAATATGGATGATAGGCCAATACTTTGAGGAATGGCTTTTGAATTCAGATAAAATGTTTTCACAAGCGGGAAGAAAAATTCTCTTACTCACTGATAATTGCCCGGCTCATCCTAAAAGTATTCAATGCAAGTTACGTTCAATTGAACTTGCGTTTTTCCCACCAAACATGACGTCAAAAATGCAACCACTCGATCAAGCAGTAATACAGAACTTCAAATGCAATTATCGTCGAAGAATCTTGAAGAAAATTATAAAAGACATGGAATCGCATACGAAACGTGTTATTAGATTGAAGGACTGTATAGATGAGGCGACCAAAGCGTGGAAGGTTGATGTTAAGTCAGGGACCATTTCTAATTGTTTTCGCAAAGCGGGATTTGGTCTACACTCTGCATGGGAGGCTGATGACGATATGCCATTATATTTCTTGAGAGAAAACGAAACGCTACGAAAGCTGATATTCGAATCTTGGAATCTGAATTCCAGACTTGGATGCATATATAAAATAAAGACTTTTTCCGCGACAATTTACAAATTGATGGAGATCTAACAACGACAGAATTTCCAAGTGATATCGACGTAATCGAGGATGTTCGTACGGAATTTGTGGAGATGTTTACCAACGAGCCTGCGAGCGATGAGGACATAGAATGCGAGATTGTTCAAAAGCCGACGAAGAAATCAGTTGAAGACTCTTTAAAAGTTTTGTATTTGTATTTACTAACAAATAAACATACGACAACAACAGTTTATAACACCCTAACTGATATTGTAACCGTTTTTACAATAAAAACAAAAATATGGAACATCAATCACCGATTACGGAATATTTTAAGGAAGTTTAAATGATCAAATCATTAAATGCCTTTCTAACATATTAATTGCGTTTTATTTCTTACATTCAAGCTTTTGAATGTGTAATTCGATAGCTCGAAATTTCGATAGCTCGGATTATTTTAGTGGCAGATGGTAGTTTGAGTTATCGAAGTTCAATTGTATACATACATATATATTTATGGAAATATGATTTTTTGGCCAAACCGATTTTAATACTAATGTTCTTCGAACAATAGTAAAACCTTTCAATTTGAATTATCCCACAAAAACAATTCCATTTTCTCCCGCTGTTTTAACTCCAAATTATAGCAGCAAGAAATGAATAATTGATATTCTACTATAAAATTAATTTCATTATCTTAGTTGTTGATGCTTGAATATTGCATTAATAACATTTTCTTACGTACCTGCAACGAGTGAGTAATATAAGATTACATTTTCTATTTAATTACATTAGCGAACGGAACATTTCAAAAACTAGTCTTAACTAAGCAGATTAATGCAAAATTTGTGCCTCTATTGCTTTCAACGGATCAAATCAAGAAGTTTTACAATTGAAATATATTATCCTACTCTGAATATCACTCTGCCGATTCCAAGCATAATTTACCTAACTCATTTCATTAGCCAAAAAGTTAGTCAAGTATTTGCTTAGTCACTTACCCCTTTCAGTATAATTACGATCATCAAAGTGAAAACTGTAACCCAAATCAATTTCAATAAACTCTATCAACGAATTCACTTTCTTTGCAAACAACTAATTTTTCTCCGTTTTTTCGACCATGACGAATTATTATTGTTCCGCGATAGTCGCCGAGCGGAAGCTGAGTATACAGCACATACAGCGTGGCACGTAACTTCTGAGAATCCGAGTCCAAAGTGAATCCCAATTCGAATTCAATCCTTCAACGAAATACAAATTTCCGTCGCACAAAAGAAACTTTTTAGATTTTAATTAGGCTAATGCGATTAATATCAAATAAAAAGACAAATCTGAGGAAAAGATAAGAGAGAGAAACCAAGTTAAGCAAAGTAGATAAGTCAGCACATGAATACGAAATTTCCTTTCAACTCGATTCAGCTGTGAGTGTCCAGTCGTGTTCGGATCGGAAAAGGTGGTAATGGTATTGATGGTGTAGGTTGCGCTGGTGTGGAATGATGGTGTGGAATCGAAATTTCAATTTTGTTGCCAGACGTTTCATACAATTACCAAACGCCTATGTACAACTTTTCGATCAAAAGAATCATTCAGTTAATCGATATTTTTTAGTCAATTCGACGGCACAGTGTGCCCCAAAGATAACCGATAGCGTGAATAAGGGAAGGCCTAGCATGTTTCCGATCTTGACTGATACAAAGTAAATATACATACATACTATGTATGTACGTACATATGTACATTCCAGAGTATTTTCGAATAGAGTTACATTATATTAGGCACCGTCAAATCTTGACTGGATCTATTGAATTTGCGATGATCAAAAGCTATCCACCAATTCGGGTATGAATGGTTCAGTTAGGGGGTGAAAATTCACCGGTACGAATAAGCCTGAATCAAGCAAAGGCAAGCTTATCAGCATGTTTTTCGACACGAAAGAAACAAGCTATTAGTCGAAATACCCATTGAATAGTTTACAAGCTTAAAATCGAATCCAAGTCGCCGTCTGTGTCTAATGGTTGAATAGAAAACAGAGAAATGGAAAGGATTTCGAATGAAAAGCCTGCAATTGATAAGAGTCTGACCTCTGGAAAAGTTAGCCTTGGATTCGATGAACAAAGAATGAATGGCTGCCAAATGAATTGAAAGGCAATGTACAAACGCTGATTTTTCAGGCGAGCATTTGAATATTGGCCTCCCACACGAGTGGAGTTAGAAAACAATCTATTTTATGTCATTGTCCATACAGAGTATTTTGCATCATTGTATTTTGCATCATATAGAGTATTTTGCAGAGTATTTGTTGGAGTAGAGGGTGTGCTCAAATCTTATAGAAATATATAAAACGAAATTTGGAAGATTATTTAGATTTTACTATAAAAAGATATATTTCTCATATTTTGAAAAATTGCAGTTAAAATTGCAGAAAAAAGATCAAAAAAATAATGAATTAATAATAATTGCTCCAAACAGCTGTTTTTTAGTTCTCTCGATACATCAATCTGTCATAATTTCGGATTTATATTTTCAGCAGCGATTCTATTTGGTATACTTCTTCGTACATTGCATACCTTACATTAAAACAAAATACATTGAAGTCAACAAAATACCATCAATATCCATATCGTTATGTTATTACCAATTGGTTGCATCTTATTTAGTATTATTTGAAGCGCCATCGAGCTGATCTCTTTCATATGTATTTAAATTGATGAACGTTCCATTTACATACTAATAAAACTGGACCGTCTAAAATTTAGGTTGTCAGCAAAAAAAAAAAACGAAATGCTCAATTAAGTTTCTTTCTCAGTGTACATGTTATTGCATCCAACACAACTTTGCCGAGCTGTACGCCAGTGCAGTATAAATAAAATAAGGAACCACCCCAGAAAGTTTCAAGCGATTCTTATCTGAGTCGGCTAGCTCAATCAGACGCGAATATGTGTCTATGTGTCCACAATTTTGTTTCGATTTTACATCTTTTTTTCAAATTACGGAAGTTTCTTTTCTGCTTCTTATTTCATAACAATTTTGTGCCAAAATAATTTCCCCACTGCAACCAACAACTTTATTGTAATAAATTTCCATCATTTTGAGGCTCTGAGACGATAATTGTAATTAAGTACCCGTCTCTAGATTAAAGTAAATGCTGAAATGGTTCTCATGTTGATTTTGAAAGCAAAGATTTTCTTATGCGATCGTTCGGAAGAATTTTTACGGATATCTTTTCCCAGTCTGACGTTACTACAATTTGCGATAAATTGTTTAAGTATGTATTTTTTTTTATATCAAAGCACAAAGTAAACACTCTTCTGAACACTCTTCACTCTTCTCTCACTCACGTTAAACTCAAAAAGTCCAAACGGGGTGATAAGGGCTGTTTTCAGAATATTTTCGGGTATCTATACCTGTACCTACCAAGAAATGGAGTCCGGTTTTTCTTATCCATGATGGTAAGTTGGCGCTGGTGGGTGGAGTGAGTCGTCCTCAGCTGCCGAATCGCGGAACAACGAATCTAGGTTTCCGACGTCGTTTCGGTATTTTGCCACTGGCCGGGTGCTTTGTAATTTCTCGCAAGTATGCCGAAGCAAGTGTGGACAAAGAAAAATCTTTGTCTCGACCGTGATCTTGGCTTGTTTGATCTGCTATGATATTTGGAGCGCAATTGATTTTGCGTCCGCAATTTTAACCGCTCTAAATGGTGTAGCATTTGTAAGAGAGCTTCTTTTCTCACCTTTGATTTTCGTTGCTGAATGTCTGAAACTCCAGGTAGATTTTGCAACTACATCATTAAGTCTGCCATCTTCACCAGCTTATCGACATCGAGTTCACTCAAAATGCAGAGAACGACGCGGATATTCTCTTGTAACTGTTCCAGAAGCAACGTTCGAAGGAAAGCATTCGCCACTTGATCTTCTCCTGTATTCTTCAGTTCCTGCAGATATGTGATGACTTTTTGTCTTCCACGGTTTGGCTTTGGAATAGCCGTCGAAGGCGTGATTCCGTTAATTTGGCGAAAGCTGAAAGAATTGTTCGTTTTACTTCCCCCTACAATTCTTTTTTCCGCCGGAGGATTTAATGTAATCTATCTAATTACATAGGCATATTGAATTACATATTTGAATTTCGTTTCATCCTGTGTAATTCTAACGGTATCGAAAGCGGCTTCCACATGTTTGAGCCAAAATTCTGGATCCGGTCTGCAGAACGCAGGAAATTTCGTGATACGCGACGCTTCTACGAATAAGGCCAATTCCGAGAGGAAAACCGAATCGGTTTAGTTTTGCACGACAAAACCGAAAAGCGTCTATACCGCGGTGTGTGTCATCACATTGCTAAATGAAAGCACGACTAAACCGACTCGGTTTTCCTCTCGGGAAACGCTTCGCTGGAACCGCCGTGTTTGTCATTGGCCTAAGTTCTGTGATGAGCCTACCATAGGCTCGGATGTGACTGGCACAGGTGGCGTAGCAGAAACTCGCGTTTTATTTGGGCTCTCATCGGTCCAATATAGAATAGCCATATTCAATCATAACCGTCATTTTTGAATCACTGTCGATTGTCGATTTAATTTAAGGCGTTCAATATGGCAACGCTGGCACATCACCACAAAGGACTTCGAAAAACTCAAGCATTCAAAATGGCAGCGCTAGCACAAAAAACGACTTTGAAAAAGGACTTTGACAAACTTCAAAATGGCGTCAGGAACATAATCGCAACGGTGACTAAACTTTTTCACTAATTTAATTAACGCGGAAACTGGATCACGTCGGGGTCACCAGTTGTAGGGTATAAAGGTCCTACGCAATAATGAAACATGATTTGCAGTCTTATTAATAATTATATATTCATAAATGTATATAAACTATCATGTAAAACTCGTATGCTGTTGCTCGGATGATGCAATTGGATCGAATGATCAACTTTAGCGAATGACCGATCTTAGTATCATCGTTCACATATAAGTGGCTAGTATCCATAGTTAATGTGTGGTGAAGTCGGTACATGTACACTGTTAATGTGTGGTGAAGTCGCTACACGTATTCAATTAGTTACGTCATCTCTTATAAATCCCGTATTTTGAATTTGTGCTCCTAAAATTAATAATATAATCAAACTTATTACCTATTTCAAAAGAACTCTGAGTTCATTGGATATAGTATTTCAAAAATTGCGACCGTGAACAAAGATTAATCCATTAAAGATTTTTCGCAATTTTTTATAAAGAGAACAGAGAAAAAAGCACAGATAAGTATTCAAAAGGTTATGTGATATTTTCTAGAAAATATTTACAGATACAGCAAAAGTAAAACAATGATTTCTAACATAATTTGCCATGCATATACGATCGGAGTTTAGTTTTCATATAAAACTGGAAAGAGTTTGTCAAATCTATTGAGAATGCGTTTCAAGGAACTTACGAACTAGGACCAATATTATTTAATTTATAACACACATTTACAGTTTGTATGTACGTTTCAAATCATCAGAAAATGTTTAATGTGCCTGACCAACTCAGTAAGCATTCTCATTCAATATTTTTAGCAAGTATTACCAGAGATTTCAGGTAACGTGTTTGCAATTCACTAAATATTTTTTTTAATCATTTTAACGTTTCATTCAGCCCCCACTTCAAACCGACAGTAGCCCTACCATTTACACATTTTCAATTTGATTCGGTTGAAAATTAATCGCAAGTTGTGCCTACAATTTATCAGTTAAGCTGAGCTGTAATTTTTCAGACCGCATATAATTTTGCAGAATCGTCTGCCTGTTTGGTCATCGAACGTTAAACAGCAACACAATGTAAACACAAATAAAAAGTGAAATGGAAATCTTTCGGGAACATTAAATATGGGGAATTCGGGATGAACGCCATTATTATAAACATTTATTTTTCCAGCGGTAGTTTTAAATGAATGAAGTGAAGACAATATTTCAAGCAAACATTTTCGATTTTCTGATGCAGGCTTGAAATGTCAGCCTATAGCAGGGTAGACGATTTTTCATGTTGAGAGAATTGAACTGATTTTTGTATATATGGGTGATGCAGAATTGTGGGTTTTTTTTTTCAATATTCGAATATATTAGTTGCCTATAAATGCGTTGAAAAACAAACAATATTTATAACTCTGTCGTTCAACTTCCTGTAATGATTTCGGAGGCGCTTGAATCAGGGAGTATATATTGACGAGGGGCGGGTTTATTCAGTGCGCTATAGCAACTACTGCTGCGAATATGGGAGACTGAGGTGATTGATCCCATACAACTGGCGCATCTATCCCAAACATAAAAAGGAAGATAAACTACGGTGTGAGAATTACAGAGGCATCTCCTTAGTCAGTAGGGCCTACAAAATGCTGGCTAAAATTCTGAAGAATAGAATTAAACTGTTCGCTGAAGAAACCATTGGCGAGAATTAAAAGGGTTTCAGATCTGGTCGCTCCACAATCGACCCGTTCTTCACGGATAAGTTAATTTTGCAAAATTGCTGGGAATACAACGTCGTCGTATACCAATTCTTTGTCACCTTTCACCAAGCATATGACAGCATTGACCGAGCCGCATTATATAATATCATGCTGCAATTTGGTCTACCGGCCATATTAGTGAGACTCATAAAGATGACGATAACCAACTTCGTCTCGCAGGTCCGCATCAAAAATAGACTGACAGATCCTTTCGAAAATCTTGTTGGCCTGAAGCGGGGCGATGGAATAGCACGGACCATTTTCAATTTGGCACTTGAGTTTGCTATTCCAGCAACGAATCTGAGCATCTGTGGCACGCTACTCTGTAAATCAACATAAATAATTGGCAGCGTACGCGTATGACATTAACATCATGGCTCGAAAACTGACCGATGCAGAAGAACTTCTGCTTAAATTTGACACCACAGCAAAGGAAGTTGGACTACGATTCAACGAAATAAGACGTTCTTCTCTGTCTTCCTCATTATGAAATCGAAGTATGTGTACAGAAAGACTAAGCTCTGCGTTTATAAAACTATCGTAAGACCTGTGCTGTGATATGGCTGCGAAACATCGATTGCCACATTCGAACGGAAAGTTCTAGGGCGGATTTTCGGGGCTGCCTGCGACCGAGATGGATGGCGTATCGGGTACAACAATGAGTTGTACGAACTGTACGATGAACAGAAGTCTCCAAAATTGTCAAACTACAACGTCTACAATGGGCAAGACATGTACAATGCATGGATAACGATTGCATGTCGAAACGAGTCGTGAATGGAAGACGAGTCGACGGAGCGAGACTACGAGGAAGACCGAGAGTTCGCTGGGAGAACTTAGTGTATGCGGACGCCGAGCAACTACTGGGTTTTCAAGACTACAGGACGCGGTCACGTGATTGAGATTATTGGAGGACCAGGATCCGTCGTCGGGGTGTTGTGCCACGATGATGATGATATATTATGATCACAACATTTTTTTCCAATAATTGATTTTAGTGTATTTGAACGTATGCGTGCTGTTGTGTTATTACATCGATTTCATACTGTGGCAAGATTATTTTTTGCTCCACCCGGTGTAACTTAATGAACTTTATGGATGTGCATATAAAATGAAAATTCAATTTGTTTGCGATAGAGCTTCAAAAAGCTCCTTGATTTTCAGGCTCATCACACTGGGAAAAAACAAATCACCAATGATCATAATTTATATTTTTCTAGCACTCTCGGATTGTGGTAAAATATTACACCTGACACCACAATGCATAGCAGGCAAAGTCAAGTATTGCAGCCCTCAACGCCATATCAAATAGCACTCAAGAACATACAGTGTTGGTAAAAAGCAAAGCAAGACTGATTTTCGCAGCGTTTTTGACAATTTTGGCGTTTTGACAATCACACATTTGGGAGATTTACGCAAATTTCCTGCTCAAATCTAGATTCAACTAATAATTAGGCTACTCGAGATTATTGGAAATCTGTTTTTATTTAGCCTACTTTAATTATGTTACATCGGAATTGTGACTATGTTTAATGGAAGCCGAGACTATGTCCACAGCAGAGAAGACCATAATATATAGATTTGGTCCTTGTAGCTTTATTTGATAGCTTCAAAGCTTGTACGACCATAAACGGTGCACTGTGCTATAAATGACTAAGCGCTATGGAGTTTTTTTTTCAGTACATCATCAGCAAGTCTGTGAATTAAATAGAGAAAAGATGGTCGGTGGATAAACTATTGTTGAGTAAGAAAACTAAAATATCTTCCGCAAAAGTGTAGTCGAGAAGGAAATTTAGAATAGTCATGGTTCTTGGGCCTATTGAATACATAATTGGTGAAGAAACGCATTAACAAGAAATCTATCAAATTTAGTACAGATTTAATGATGAAACTTAGCTTGATGGTCCCCAGACAGGATATTTAGCCACTAAATGGTCTTTAACGGTAGCAACAATCAAACGCGAACACGCAACCACCCATGCATACCCTAAGTTTACTGATCAATCAGTCATCCATCGGTCACATCATCAAATCGGTATACTGCTGTTCTTAGCATAAAAGCCCTAAGTACATTTTAGTCATTATGGCCCAGTCATTTTAGCATAAAAAAGGGGTCAACCTCGGAATGAAAGATAATAAGCTGAAATTTCGTATATACCTTCATTTTGAGGTCTTGAAAGTTGCCTCAAAAGTCTCATAAAATCTCGTGTCTGCGTCGAAAGTTATTCAAGGTCAAAGGTGAGAAAAAACAGTTTTTTGCGATTATCTTGGTTTCTATTGCTCCAATGATGTTAACACTTAGGATCGAAATTGTAGAACATAAAATTTGCGACACATTTTATTTGAAGCATTTTTTCCTGCGCTCAACCGTTTTTCCGATAGAGGGCGATAAGCGCGCAGCACTCAGCTATATGTACTGTAATGCAAGGTCAACCGTAAATACCTGTGAATACTACCTTCAGTTTTGAATTATTTGTATTATTTATCAGTAAATACATTGTATTTAATAGCATTTTACCTATTTTTAAACAATGATTATGCCAATTCGCCAAGAAAATTTTTTGTCAAATCGGTGTAATAATAAGAAACTTATTGGTATGCTCATTGAAAAGTTTGAGAGTGTAAATATCACAACAAAGCAAGAAAGAGATGATGCTGATGTTCTAATTATAGAAACATCTATCGAAGAATCCAAACATGAAAGGACAGCCATCATTATAGGAGAAGACATAGATTTACTAGTTATTTTAATTGGACGCACCCAATTACATCAAGAAGACATTTTCTTTAAAAAAGTTGGCAAAGGCAATGTCAAAACACAAATATACTCTTCAACAAGTTTTGACAAATATCCCATTTCTAAAAAACATGTTTTATTTTTACATGCATTCAGTGGATGTGACACAACTTCTGCGCTGCTTAAAAAAGGGAAAAAAAAACTTTCATAAAAGCACTAGAACAACTTGCCAATTTCGACGAACTAGCTCAAGTTTTTCTAGAAGAAAACTGCCCTGTCCAACAATTATACGATAATGGTATTCGGATCTTACTAGCGATATACAATGCTCCAAAATCTGAGGATAATATCGATCATCTTCGATATACTCAGTTCATTAAATCAACAAAACTTAATAAACCTGTCCAATTATCTAACCTTCCGCCGACAAGTGCAGCGGCCCATCAGCATATAAACCGTATCTATTACCAAGTTCAAAAATGGTTAGGGCATGATTTAGAACCCCAAGAATGGGGTTGGGTGCTCCGAAATGAGTTCCTGGAGCCAATGCCAACAATATTACCACCAGCTTCCGATGAATTACTGAATACTCTATTTTGCAATTGTAAGAATGGATGTGGTGCACGGTGCCGATGTAGAAAATCGGGGCTGCAATGCACTTTAGCTTGTGGCCACTGTAATGGGCAAGCTTGCCTCAATGCTATTTCATTACAAAGTGACTGTGAGCAAGAGAGTGCTTTTGGCCATGAAATTCAGGAAGGTTTGCAAACACCAATTCAAGGCAACGAAGATGATGACAATGATACAGAAATTCCCGAACGTCCAGAAGATGACGATGAAGAAAAAGAAACGTAATATTTTTGTTATTTAAATTTTTAAAGAATGGTAGATTGAAAATATGTAATATATATACATATTAAAATAAATTAAATATATGTCAAATGTTATTAAATACAATGTATTTACTGATAAATAACTCAAAACTGAAGGTTTCACGGTTGACTTTGCATTACAGTACATATGGCTGAGTGCTGCGCGCTTACCACCCTTTATCAGAAAAACGGTTGAGCGCAGGAAAAAATGCTTCAAATAAAATGTGTCGCAAATTTTATGTTCTACAATTTCGATCCTAAGTGTTAACATCATTGGAGCAATAGAAACCAAGATAATCGCAAAAAACTGTTTTTTCTCACCTTTGACCTTGAATAACTTTCGACGCAGACACGAGATTTTATGAGACTTTTGAGGCAACGTTGAGGACCCCAAAATGGAGGTAGATACAAAAATTCAGCTTATTATCTCTCATTCCGAGGTTTTATGCTAAAATGACTGGGCTATTATAGTTACTTTGGAGATATTCAATGATTTATATATATATATATATATATATATATATATATATATATATATATATATATATATATATAGAGAGAGAGAGAGAGAGAGAGAGGATATATTTAATCTTGTAGAATGAATGATGTAATAGAGCATTAAGCTTTCAGATCCGGTGCTAACTCGAAAATGAAAAAAACTTTCAGATAAAGCGTTTATGATAAGCGCGGTAGTATAGGGTACACGTAGTCGAGTTTACTCGCTCTTCCGTCTTTTTGTCTATAGACTAATGACTTTGTGAAGAATTCTTCACCTAATATTTATCTTATGTTTGTGCCTAACATTTATCTTATGTATTTGCCTGAAAATAGATATATAACAGATAATAGGAGAACAAACCGACCCTAAATCACAGATTTATTGTCTGACTAAACACTTGTTGATTACTTAAGCATACCTTGCTAAATTCTCAACATTAAAGTCTGATAGATTTTCTGCATCATAGGAGCAACGTATCACACTAATTAAGTGCATAAACAATGATCAAATGCAAACATCTGTTGGCTAAATTTACGAAGATTAAGCGTCGGCCGAACCATCCACAAGTGCCGTAATACATACAAACTTGAATACAACTGCATAGTCAAGCCAACAACGACCAAATAGAAATTGCATTGAGCATTTGCGTTCCCTAGGCAATCTGCCAGTGGCGATTCCTTTGGGTGAAAGTTCGTCTTTGCAACTTTGAAATTCTGTTAGGTGCAGGGCTCGGACCAGGATTCGATAGCGGCGGAGTAAGAGAAGTGCTTGACCATCCGAAACGAGCCCTTTAATTGCCTATCCCAAAAGCCGAATATTTGTTCAATTCAGTGTACATTTGATCAGTGATAAGCTGGAATTGGTCGACCGACAAGTCTTCTTTCCCTGCATACAACCCACCATTGTGTGGATTTCCGGACACGCTGCATATGCATTGTGGCTTTCGGCTTTATTGTTTCCATATTGAAAGTGCACAGTGGTGGCCAGAAGAAAGTTTTGATCGGTGTGTGACTTCAACTAGAAGTCTTTCAGAAAACAGATAATATTCCAAATTTGGTATTTCAAACAAATTTGCATAGTTACTAAGCGAGACCTGATTCCAACGAATGCTGTCAACAATTTCTGAAAATATAAAAATCTCAAGAACAAGAAAACTCTAACTCTTAAACTTTTCCATCACAATCTGTAATATCTGCAAAATATCCTTTTCCTGCAGGCGTATGTCGAACATTCATGTACCTGTTACTACAAATATGCTGCTGATGAGGTCGATGATGGAATTAAACGACCAGTAATTCCAACAGAAATTTATTAAAACAATTATTGATGAACATTTTGCGACAATTTAGTCGTTTGTTTGCTTATTGCATTTCCCATTTGGATAGACAATTTCACACTTTTGTATTCATGTCCGGGAAATGTTTGTATTGAGTATTGTGTTCGGAACGAATGCATTACAAAAGCGTTCTCTTCAGTCTGGTTCATTTACTCAGTTGATTTTGTGTTCATTATGGTGCACGAACTCCATATTCATGCAGCATTTAACAAATTGTCATGCGAAAGTGTATCTAAACTTGAAGATAAATAGTAATTGTCGACAGAGATGAAACAGGCGTTGTTCTCTTTTCCGTTTGCCAGCCATACATCCCATGGGTGATTATTAATGTTGGACTTGAATTGTCAGTGCCAGATTGATGTTCAGGGTTTGGGGGAAATTTTTAATGAGTCATTAAAATTCTTGCAAGCAATGAAACACTGAGTTGTATTTTTGTTTCATTTATTCATTTATTTACTGAAGTATTTTCAAAAAGGACGTCGAGGCTTTTGACTGACTGTGAAGTGAGCATGTGTATGTTCTATTTACAAAAATCTGGAGTATGGATATCGTGTGGAAAAGCTTATGTTGAATTACTAGTTTTTTGGGATTATGCGTTGAGACACCATCCGCAATGACCTTTATTTATAATTTCTATCACTGCATCATCAGATTTTCATATTACTCAACCCCGTTTGGAGAATTCAGAAGCAAACTATTTGCTAATTTTACAGTAAATGCTCAAGTGTTAGTGAAAAAACTTCATACTCAACAAATCAAAGATGAATGGAATTGTGCTATCAGGATGAAGGAAAATACTGTAAAATGCACAAGTCTGGATTAAATAATTCACCGTCATTTACAACTTCGATTTATTATTTATAGGGCTTTTCAATAAGGATATAACAAGTTTTTATTTAAATCAACATATCTCGTGAATACGTCATCCAATTGACCTGGATTTTTCAAGATATTTTTATGTGTATTTCTTACACTTAAATGTAAAAAATGTACTACATTTGGAATAACTTTGAGTCCAATATCTTCATTATTCTATTTAAATACAAAATGTTTGTGTCCTTGTTGAAAATTTTTCAAAATCAATATCAAAACTATAATACGTGTTTGGTTTCGTGTCTAGCAGAGGACATACCTAAAGGCTGGTACTGAGTTCGAGTTCACGTGAAATTTTGACATGTTTCCATTATCTGGTCATTCTTTCGAGCGAAAATTTTGACAACGGAGAAAAGCAGAGACACTGCTCATTCTTGACGGATAAAATGTCAAGAATTTCACTTTTCGATCGATTTTCTTATTGGAAAGTCATTTGCACTGCTCAATTTTCAAATTGAAACACTAAATGTCACTTTTTCGCTCGAAAGAATGAACTGCACAAACTAAATTGGCGTGAAATGATTGACAACATGTTTCAGTGCCATCTATGTTTTCAAAGCGAAAGCAACTTCAAAGCAACTTTTCATGCTAAGAACACAGTACCAAACTTGCTTATTTTCAAGCTAAATTTTCGCCGAAACCAATTTCACGTGAAATTTTGTATGAAAATTTCACGTGAAATCGAACTCAGTACTATGCTTAACGTGCTAGTTTTGTCGGAAAACCATTCTATTCCAACATTCCAAGTCTCAAAATCAAAATCGGATAATACCAACATGCCGTTGAGAAAGAGGATGCTGTTAGTAGTAAATGTTTAGATCAATTTAGATCAATCTCAAAAACGGTTATAGTTACAAGAAAACGCTCTAAGATCTTTTTTGTTGGAAATTTTTCAAGCTAAAAATTCTTCATACATTGTGTTTCTGAAGACATGACCGTTACTGAGATATTTGGGAAAGGTCACTCGTTTCGTAATGATCTAAGGGTATTGGACAGGCTGCAAGGTAAATTAGTTATTGCTGGTGATCTCAATTGCAGAAGCAAAAAATGAAACTGTACTCGTAACAACAAGAAAAACTTGCTTACTCATCTTTTAATATACCATTTAGTCTCATCTCCAAGGTCTAAGGGTAATTCCTTCAACGCCGATACCATGTCCACTAATTTCAGCACTTTTATCGTCAGGTTTAAGCCCAGTCATTGTAAAAAAATAACTTAAAGCAAAGTTTTCATATCCTTTCAGACTACTTCACCAGATAAAAGATCAAAATCAGCCCCAGTTAGGGCATTAATCCCGAGATTGAAATGGTGATCCCGAAATTCGGGATTAGAATTTTCGGGATCCCGAGATAGTCCCGAGATTTCGGGATTTAATAAAAAAAACTATATTAAAGGAATTTAAACAGATATATTGGCTTATTCGTACTCAATTAAAACTTTATTTCAATTATATATACATAAAACAGGAAGCTAAGTTTATTATTACGTTAAATTTATGCACATATGTACATGGGTACTAGCAAGTAAGACGTTAATCTATCTATAATTGCATCTAAATTAATCTTATGATCTAATTTCTTCTTATCTTCTTATCCAATAAAGCTCTTTATTTGGTCATGATAGTAAGTTATGTATAAAATTAGTTAAAATTAAATTGAAATTTAATCAGCATAACGGATGTTACGATAATATAATAAAAATAAATTATTCTTTTTAGTTGTTTACATATCAATTACAAAATAATATTGCTTTTCAATAAAACAAGTGATAAGTATTAATATCGGTTGGTTTTAACTGCTGATTCATTTTAGAAAGTATGCTCTTAATAAACATAATTCGTCAAGAGGTTCAAAATTTAAACTAGACCTGATTTTGCTGCACATATATCCAGCTGCTGAAACATATATTTTGGGTACACTTTTTGGTGGGATATTAACCATGTAGTCATACGCCAGTTGTATTTCATTATTACCACTGGCTTCCACCTCCGTTTTCATAAAACAATACTTCTTTAAGTATTAAGTTCTGCTTTCTAATTCCCAAAATGGGTTGAATTTTATCAATCCCGAAATCTCGGGAGTCCCGATAAAAAATTCGTGATCCCGAAAATGTCCAAAATGTGTCGGGATCCTGAGATCCCGAGATCCCGAAATTTCGGGACTGCACGCCCTAGCCCCAGTAAAACAAAAGCGTTATTTTTCCCTCGATGCCGCAAGGTCAACATGCTTCCGCAGCTTCATATTTTAAACACGACCCATAATGAATGGAGCTTCAATTATATAAAATATTTTGGAATTTGTCTGCACAAAAAGCTCACATTCAAACCGCACCTCAATCGCTAGAAATGCTAATATTCGATGAACCATAGAAATATCGCGCAATTTTTTATTGGCGCTCCAACCCGTTTCGAGTTCAAACCCACTTTGATCTTAACAATGCATTAAAACTCATAGGGTAGAAAGGATTTCAGGGCTACCACTTGCATTCCAAGAATTAGGAAAGCCAAACACTACAAAATTTTGAAAGCAGCATAACATAACATAAACAAAGAAAATATTCAGTGCTTGCAAAACTTTACTGCAACTTAAAGTCTCCCACAATTGCCTCACCTCAAAATCAAATAACTCTATCAATCGCGATTTTATCCGATGATTTTGTCGAAAGTTACAGGGATGGAAAGATGTTTGGGATCAACAAATGAAAAATGTTTTTGACCGAAAAATTTCTAGAATTTAAACATTGGTAGCTTATTTTCATTATAAACGTTCGCGATATGAATACTTAACGTAAGCATTTATTCGCGGTGTCAGCCCTTTGCTGACATCAAAGCCAAAAATATATCACGCCTGCCTCACATTCAAGTCAACCTACCCTGCAAATTTCGTTTCGATCTGATGACTGCATTGGAAATTATAAGGGTACAAAGAAATTTAGGGCTACCACCCGCAGTTTTCAAATTTTCGAAAACTTAATATTTGTTGAATTGTTTTTGCGGGATAATTAAAATTGAAAAAAATTTTATTTATCTTGAAAACTTTATTTATTCCGCAAACCGATCGAGTTTCCCGTATCAATTATTCTCCGCTTTGATAAGCGCTTTAGAGACGATACACGTTGTCTATGCTGATTTATAGACAAGAAGGGAACCATGATCATAAAATCAATAACCTTTATTAATATTTGTTGTTTATTGTCACTACAAGATCATTACCATTTGAAAATTTTAGGGTAAAATCAATTGAATTATTGCAAATAAATACAAAATCAACAATAGCTGGCAACCCTTTCATGATTTTTGTTACAAGATTCCTTCTGAATATTGCCTGTAATATGTTCCATTTATCATATGAAATTCATTTTGATTATGATAATATAATACTGCACTGGAAGTTATAGGGCAGAAGCTTTATTTTCCTGAGCAAATTTTCAAAACCCAGGACACCAAAATTACAATAGCTGGCAGCACCAACCGAATTTTTCAACCAAATTTCTATCAAGGACGGCTTAGAGTAAGGCTCAGCTACGAAAGAAATTCATAGGGCAAAAAGCAGTGTTTTTCTTAGTGATTTTTCAAGATGACACCACTGGCACAGTGCTGCCCGCATTTCCAAATCGCTTCTATCAGACTTGGTTCTTACCGTAACCGTTCTTGTCCGATTTGAAATTTCAAAATTTTTGCTTTGGTTGTATAAACACAGCATAAGCTTTGTATAAAAAATGGTTTTTGAAGAGATTCGATGGTTTGAAGGTTTTCACTATATATATATATATATATATATATATATATATATATATATATATATATATATATATATATATTTATTTATATATATATATATATATATATATATATATATATATATATATATATATATATATATATATATATACATATATATATATATATATATAGATATATATGAATTTTTAGAAAGAAGAAATAAATTTTATTCAAGAAATATGAATTTTTCCGAAATTTTCACGAATTTAATTTATAGAAATCAATAACTTGTACCACTTGGCTCCCATTGTAACTATTGGAACCGTGAAGCACCATTAGCGTGTTAGGTTAGGTTAGTGAAGAGGGCTGCCGGAAACGCGGCCAGCATTAGGTCACCAGTTTGGGCCCATTTGCCACCCTCATGGACAATCACACGCATTCACACTTACAGCCATGGCACTGGCGGGATTCGAACCCACAGGCCCCGTAGCACGCCGCTTTTCGGCCTGACGCCTTAGCGAGCAGAGCTACCGGCCCCCATACCATTAGCGTGTTAGTTTTATTCATTTTACTAGCCAGGAGTTTGAAAAATGTTCAATTGTTAGTTTTGAAAAAAATTTTATTCAGCTACAATTTTGCCCGTGTTCCATTATTACTATTTAGTACTCGCAAGTACTGCTGGCTAATTCCAACTACTCGCGCTCTCGTTCCCGAGTAGTTCATGCGTAGTTACGCCTTTTTTGCCGTGAGGTGGCTATTTAATTGTCAATAGGTGACTTTGATTTTTTCATGGCTATGTTGAATGTTTTCGTAGTTAGGAGATTAGAAATAGCCCTCATAATGTGTAGAAAGTTAAAAAAGGTAATTTTCTGTTAGTTGCTTTTATATTTTCTATCGACTCTGGTAGTTTAAACATGTTATTTTCTCCCTTTATGTTCAACTGTTTTAAATTTGAGAACTGCATACAATTTGACAGGTTAGAAACTGCTCGTATGAATGAAGATGGCGTTCCATTTGTGATCTACTTGGAAGTACTTGGGAGTACTAATTAGTAAAAATGGAACTCGGCATTTAATGTTTTAGTACACTGAAAAAACACATAGCACTAGAGGCCATAGTTTATAGACTACTTCTATACATGGCGTGGAGGACTACAGTACATGGCGTGGAGGACTATAGTACATAGCGTGGAGGGATATAGGCATAGCGTCTGCTCCTATGCACTTTTCGCCGTGTACTATGGCGTGTGGCGCTATATTTCATAACAATCCTGAAATCGACTATGTACATGGCGCTAGAAGTCTATAAATTATGGCGTCTGGCGCTATGTGTTTTTTCAGTGTATATGATGAAGAAAGGCATTTCTTAAAATATGATACTCTTTATGATACTGCTCATAAAATAAATACCACCAAGTTCTATGAAAAAATCAAACAAATTTCAAATTACGTATTGAATACTATGAACAAAAAATGTACTGCTGGTTTGATATATATTTCCGCTTGATAAAAAAGAAAATTTTGAGGTAACTAAAACGCAGAGACCAGTAATTGGATATGTAATATAGCAATGATATTAGCATATAACATTACTCGAGAATGAATCGTTATTTTCCCCTAACAAAACTTATCGAATTTTTTCAAACGTAACTTATGGAAGAAATAAGTTATCAGCTAGATTGCTTAAACTAATTCTTTAACTAACCTCCCGGATGTCCTTGGGTTTGATTGCAAATTGAAAAGAATTATTTTATTACAGTCAAATAGAAGCTCGACTTCAAAACAAAACACTTAGCTCAATTCATCAAAATCAGTATGACCGCTTCAGACGAAAATATATTGTGTACAGTCACCAGTTTTCCCACGAACAACTCGGCAGTTGCCGTAATTACCAATCAGCGATGTTTTCCAATTGTCGAAATATGTTTGCAATAACTAACCTTCCCCTGTTAAATTTCGAATCAACAATAACTTCGAACACAGCTACAACGCCTACTACTACCAGTGTCAAGAAACCGAAAAAGAAGAAACCGCCGAAGGAAAAGAAGCCCCGTCCGAAACCAGGTGAAATTCGCGAAACGAAAGCTCCAGACAGGTCAACGCTGTTTTGCTGCCCGCAATGTCAAATGGCTTATCCGGATCGAGGTCTAATCGATCAGTACGTTATTTTACATGCTGTTGAGCGTAGATTTGTTTGCGATATACGTAATGCAGCATTGAAAGGAAAGGATCACTTGACCCGATACCAACTGTCTCACATACCTGATAGGCCACACGTATGTAATATCTGCATGAAGTCCTTCAAGCGCAAGAGCAACTGGCTAATCAACTATGACGATATTCAGAGCTCATCTAGCTCGCACATCAACCTCGATAAGCTTAGGCAATTAGGTCCCGATCCATGGTAATCGTTCGCAAATTGTATAACCTAATAGATCCTAAAAGCAAATCTGATGAAATATTTAATCGAATGCAAGTGTGTGATGGTATACCCATTCAAATCGACAGAGAAACATTTCTAAAAGGATTCACTCCGTTGAAACTGAATGAAAACGATTTGATTTGATTTGATTTGGTGCCATGGAACATGTGATCTGGAATATGCAAAAACTTCAAATTCATCCGAAACTTCAAAGCCTCAATTCATCTGAATCGGTATGACAACTGAAGCCATATTACATGGCTCATGGTACAATCTAATATAGTGTGTGGGGTCATAATTTCTGCGCCATGTAATTATAGGGCTGGGAGCCATATTGCATAGCTCAGGGTACTATGTACATAGCGTGTGGGACCATCAATGCTGCGCCATGTTACATAGGAACACGCGCTCTGCAGATTCTGACATTATGGCGCTGGGAGCCATATTGCAAAGCTCAGAGTACTATGTACATAGCGTATGGGGCCATAAATAATGCGCTATGTTACATAGCTCTGGGCGCCATGTGGATTTTATTCAGTATAGTAACCCAGCAAACAATTTAGTGAGCGTTCACTAAAAACGATAGTTTCTCGACAGTCAGCAGACATATCCCTCATACGAAACCAAGCCTGTTCGTAAAACGATAGGCAGCAATGCTTAGGATGACTGACGCAATAAATAATGCAAGCCATTTGTGTGTGTCCTATGGCCTATGCGGCTCAGTAGCAGATTTTACATAGACTCTTCCCCTAGTTTGCTGGTCGATATATACTCGCTAAAACCACATTTTTTCTAACTCATTTACGAATCGTTAAAAATGTTTCTTCTCGGATGGCCATTTTAGTAGGACCAATGAATCGTTTTCGATTCATTTGCGAGCTCGTTAACGACAAAAACATTCGTAAAATATGACTCTTTTATGAATTAATTACGATACATTTGGTTTGCTGGGAAGTTAGCTAAATTTATCTTTAAATTTAACCAATAAACTGCTATTTCATCACTTGCCTCTACAGTCTAAAAGTGGCAAAATGTCCTTGAGACACAGTAGAAGCTGCCAAATTTTCCACTAAAAGATGGAAGTACTCCACAAATTTACCGACAAAATCAGTATAGAAAAAACCAGGGCATGAATCACGAGATTTCGATAGTAGATATCGCCTATCGTCAAATAAAAACAATAGCGGCAGTCGCATTTAGAATGTTGGTATCACAACTTGAACTATATGATTTATAGAAATTTTCCTATTGAAATACAATTGCATGGTTGAATTTTGCTACATTTTGACACTTTGACAGTTTTTCATCAATCGAATACCATTTCAACGGACAATTATTCGGTTGTTCGCTATCTGGTGTGCTATATGTTATTTTTTCTATTATTTTCTAGAGTTTTGTGATAAATTAAAAAGTAGAAGAGTTTTGATTTATTTTGAGTGGGAGTGGAAATTTGATTTCACGGAGAATGATTAGAATTGGACAAAAGAGAGTACATCAGTATGAAGATTTTGAAACAGGGTGTGTATGTACACAAAATAACTATATCGACAGCTTTCATGCCACAAGTCGACGACACAGTGATAGTTGTGAAATAATTTCGATAGTTATCATCGTTTGTCGGTTTTCATAGCTCCAAACACTGAAAACTTCGGCAGTCGATATCGTCTCTCGTCAGTTGTGATTCAGTCACAGCATTCCTGCAGTTTGCGGCGATCTACAACAAATGTTTTTTTCAATAAGTTTAGGCAAACAGTTTTTGAATCAAATCAGATACGGTAGTAGGTTGGCTACAAAATTGAATGAAAAAATTTATTGTTTTAGTGAAGTTCTGAAGCCAGAGTTATAAATGTAGAGTAATGTTGAATGAAAAAATGTATTGTGGTAGTGAAGTTCTGAAGCCGGAGTTATAAATGTAGAGTAAAGTAATCACATGCCAATTCCCTACCAGCTAGATCCATTGTTGGATCTAGCTGGTAGGGAATTTCATCAAAAATTTGAGTGTCGAGTGATTAGTTCCATGACTCACTTTACTTCTGACTCACTCAGGTACCGATTCAGAGCTAGGCGAACTCAAAACTCGGTGTGTGGTCCATCAGCCGAACCTTGATTCGAACCAAGGACGTAACATACAAGAAGCCAGTGCTCTGACCACAAGGCTACTCAAGCCAGTGATAAAATTCTACTTTTGGCCAGAAACTGGAATATATTTCTAACCCTGTTAGCTTTTTAAAAGGATCGAAATGCTAGAAAGTAATAAAAGTGCTCAGTCTTCAACCAAGACCTGAGCTATTTCTCTAGTTTTGAGGTTTTAATTACAGGAAAGTGAAATATTGACTAAAGGTTTCGGTCAGGGTAATGCGTCAGCTTCTCAAGGATGATGTCTGCCATCCTAGCAAAGGGTATGAAGTTTTATTTTTTCATTTGAATAATAAAGGTGAGGACGGGATTTCAATGGAACGGATAATAATTTTTTATACCTTTTCGCCATATCATTTCATGCTTCGGGCAAACAGACAATAGGTCTAGACTGATATGCCCCGCTTCAGCGATATACACTTTTTCAAACAAAAACCAGATTAAATTCTCTCAAAAGTAATTATTGTTGCAAATCATCATGAAACTGATTTTTTTCTCGTGCAACAATTCTCTACTTCATAACAATTACAACGAATACACTTAGCAGCATCCCGTCATATTGTTGCTGCAATAAAAGATGTATTGTTCATTGTATCTAGACCACACTTCTATTCTCCTGCGAATACTTCGGGGGGTGTTTTAAAAACGAAGACTTGAATATGGCCTGATCTTGGTTGCTTTGTCCAATTCACACCATTTCAACGGACAATTATTCGGTTGTTCGCTATCTTGTGTGCTATATGTTATTTTTTCTATTATTTTCTAGAGTTTTGTGATAAATTAAAATGTAGAAGAGTTTTGATTTATTTTGAGTGGGAGTGGAAATTTGATTTCACGGAGAATGATTAGAATTGGACGAAAGAGGGTATATCAGTGTGAAGATTTCGAAACAGGGTGTGTGTCTATCAATGTCGTTGTTTCATTTTTGAATTGTGTTTTCTAGCTATGCTATGTTAGCTGCAATATACTATCTATGATGCATCACTTTTTTGTGTCTGCTGCTTTGTTGCCATTGCAGAATTCATTTTTACCATTTTAAGACATCCATTTACTGAATGTGCAAAAAAATGCTGTGTAGACTTGTATAGTGACTCTGCACAGCAACACACAAGGATACTGTGATTTCATATTGAGAAAATTTCCTCCTAAAATTTCAATTTGCAGCCCATTCATCAGAATAATTGAACAGCCCCGACAGAATATGCGTTTAACATCCTCAGGCATTAATGTCGTCGTATACACCGGTGCGTACACATAAACAGTCTTAGCCCCACTTACTACTAAGTCATGCCGCGTCCGTTGTGCGGCAAAAGCTAGATTGTACAATTCATTCGACCCCTAGGCTTGAATCAGGGCACAATATCTATTGTCTTAAGTGCTCGGATATGGGCTATACTATCAAAATTTAATGCCGGCTTGAGCCTTGAAATTGGTTTACAGGAGATCCTTTTTAAAGGGCTTGCGAATTTTACGACACCCATAAATTTAGTGAATGTGAGCGAAAGTATTTCTGTAGAGCATTATAAATGGAATGGGCCGTAGCCGGAAGGCAAATTAAAATTATCGGCCATGTAAGTAGTTTCTAATTTATGAACATTTTATGTAATGTAGCACGCACCAGTGGAGCGAATTTGAAAGCAGGAGGCATATTTTTGCATGTATAAGAACCAACTCGCTATTTCAAAGAACTTTTAGTTAAATATAATTTTAATAATCATTAGATATTTAATTAACAAACATCTATACACATATACGATTGTTTGTTTTTAAACTTGGTTTTTCGAAAATGTAATAATCTCCACAGATTTCAGGTCAAAGATGATTCACCAACAACGAGAAGCTCATGTCATTTCTAATCTCGGTCAAATTGCCAACATACTGAAATTTAGTCTAAAAATTCTACTCTGCTCTTTGGATGCCATACACAAAAGACTTCACCGATTTCTTAAATGTTAATATCGATTCCGTAGCTCTGCATTTCTATCGTTTCGTCCGCGTTTCTTGTTCAACTCGAATCGAATTGGAATTGCAGTCATACGCCCTTAAAAACGAAGCGACACACAAATCCTATTTCGCGACTTATGCATACATTTTTCTTGTTCCTCACTCGTTCGCTTTGCCCGTAGATTCGGTTTGGAGTGTTTCTGACATCGAAATTAAAATGACAATAAAATCCTTTCAATTGGCGAGACCATTGCTAGAACGGCTCCCTATCTAGTTGCACGTAATTCGCTATCGACTTTTCGCAAAGTCGAATCGTTCGTCCGTCGTCCTTGTTATCGATGCGCATACCATAGAGTGCAGATACATAAGGTCGAAGTAGTCTTATGATGGATGATGTACGAGTAAAATTCAGTTTTCATTGAAAATTTAACGAAAAATGCGTGTCGATTGTAGGACACGTTTTTAGTTTTCTTAATGATTCACTGCAAAATCAAAGTTGCTGTGACTGTTGCGCTCTTCAGATGAAGATAGAGAAACAGATAAAAATTATCAAAGCACGAGGATTTTTGGCAGGAAGATGGCAAGCCGTCAGGATACTTCTCAGCCAATATCTAATGGCAAAGTTAAGGTATCTAATAAACTGAACCCATACTTGCATCATCCACTGTGCATATTTTTTCTGGGAAAAGTATTACGAAATATGCGAAAGGAAAACAGATCTGCTAAAGACAATTTTATTTATTAAATTCTAAATATTACCCAAGGCAACATTTTTCGTTGCGTTTCCTTTGCGACTAATGCACTCGTTTGTTGTGTCGTAGACAGCACCCAAAACTTGTAATCATTGAAATAATCTTGCAGCGGAAAGACAATACGACGGCAATACGGGTCCATCCGGTTTATTGTTACAAATGAAACAACCGACGTGGGGCATAAAACGACTTAAGCCTGAATTACATTGGCATGCAGTGCAGTGCAGCGCAGTACAGTACAGCGCGATGCCGAAGCAGTGCACGCATCGCAAAGCACATTGAAAGCAGTGCAGTGTTCCGACAATGAAAGTCAAATTAATTTGTTGAGGTTTGATATTTAGATTTTCTGCATCTGTTTTTCGTCCATTTACAATTTAATGCCTGGAACGGAATTTCCGCCTCAATTTAAATGGTTTTTGCACGATCAACTACTCTCAAACGAATGTCAGCTGATGCAGTCTGCAGCGTTTTAGAAATTAGCCTAAACGATGCAGTGCAGTCCGCTGCACTGCACTGCAGTTAATGTGAATTGCCACATGCAATTACATGAGTTCTAAAGTTCAGTGTACTGCACTGCACTACAAGCCAATGTAATTCAGGCTTTAGGCATTAAAAACAGCATGTATTTACCTGTCGCATGTGATGTTTAACTAAGATCAAATTTCGTCCACTTCTCGTCCGACTAATTGATACATATCGATATCGGATGTTGATTGGCTTGATAGGATATTAGGCGAGTCCAGTAATTGGGATTTATTGATTCCCGAGAATCTGTTGATTTATTTCTTTCACTTGAATGGCAGCTACGACAGCCGGATATTGATTTAAGGAATTAGACTACAAGCAACGTTGGGTCGATAGGTGAAGTTAGAGGGTCGATGAGCTCGAGTGGTATTTGAGACGTATTGTTTGATTTTTCGCTGTTGAGATTTTATTGAAGTATAATATATGTACTGTCATGAACTATAATATATTGTTTTATTGACGTACAGATTAGTATTCTATTCGGTGTAGAAATAATAGCTTTTTTCTTCATTAGTCGAGGAAGTAAAATGAGATAAAAATGATGTATGGTTTTCCAATGTAACTATGAACATAATTTGCCACTTTCCATTTCAACGGTAATAATTATTTTTCTTAAGCTATTGAGCATTTAGAAAATTCGAACGTAAGTTAAGCAATTTATTACTCTGAGCGAATACAAACTTCTGTATGAGCATTTATTTTGGAGCTCCCCACCGTTTTTCATATCTTCATTTGCAAATTGCAATGATGGTACAATTTTGTGACTGCGGTCTAAGCGATACTTGAAATATAAAGGCTGGTAGTGAGTTAATCGTGAAGCTAAATTTTGACATATCTCCATTATCTGGTCATTCTTTTGAGCAAAAATTTTGGCAATGGAGAAAAGCAGAGAGACTGCTCACTCCTAACGGATAAAATGTCAAGTATTTCAATTTTCGATCGATTTTCTTATTGGAAAGACATTTGCACTATTCAATTTTCAAATTCAAACACCAAATGTCACTTTTTAAGGTTAGTACGCTGCCGAGCCTGAATTCCGGATCATTTTAACATGGGAAAAGAGTAACGGAATTTCGGTACCAGAATTTTTTTTCAGGACACTTGAGAAAATCGGTACGCAGCCCGTCCTGAAACGTTGCCTGAACAGTGTCAGAATTTTAGTGTTGCTCTTTGCTCGTAGGTGGCTCTGCAGCACAAGTGGAGAGTTTTTTCAGGCACGAGGGGCCGGAATTAAATGGTCTGCTATTTATTTGGTCACGAAAAGCAATCATTTTGGCCATTTTGAACGCGCGTTTAATTTGAATTTTGTTTGAAAATTTGAAATTTGTTCAATAGTTACGTCGCCACTTTCTGTCGACAAATTTACAAATTTCATACGTACGATAGTTCGTGCAGAACTTGAATGATTGATTATCCAGCACATTTGGTTTTTTTGCAGATAGTTTTACTAGGATGTACTTTAATTAGCTGTTTGTTTAATTGAATTAGTGCGACATTAAAAAATTTTCAGCACCGCATGTGTACGCGATATGACATGCATGGATGAAAATTAGGTATTCGTGTAAAGGAAATATATATCAAATAAAAAATTATTAAAACAATTAAATAATTGTTTAACTTAGAAAAACTACGCCTATTTTCTTTCAGTCTAATTGAATTTAACGTGAAACTAGTTTTGAACATTTGCTACTACATCTGGTTGCCTTAGTAAGCTTCGATCTGCTTGATAATATAGCAGTATGATCAGGCAGGAATCTTGAATGAATTTAAAATTGAAGAGCTGAAATAAGCATTGATGGAATAGTAACATATAGTATTTCGCATACAGTTGGTACATTGTAAAGGTTATTTGAAAAGAAAGTTAATTTCTAAATCCCATGCCGCCAAAGTTGAGCGTAGTGCGGTGTTAACGTTGTTATGCAACAACTTAAAGGTGAAGCGGGCTGGAGGCTTGTACTTTTCACGGGAAAGAAAATTACAGCGCTGTTTAATATGGTCCTGTAATCTGCCGCACAACCAATTTAAAATTTTCAATAAGTATATTATGGAGAAAATTTCCACCTACAATTTATTAAAGTTTGAGCACCAAAATGTGGCATTATCTTCGCGTCCCAAGAATATGCGCCGTACAAAAACAGCAACCACTACCCATTATTCTGTTTGCTGAAAGTTCAAAATACAAGTGCCAAACATCTACCCAATTAACTGTCACTTTGTAATATTCTACACTTCTACATTCTACATTTCATAACAGGTGTCAATGCCATCTATATTTTCAAAGCGAAAGCAACTTCAAAGCAACCTTTTATCTATTTAAAAAAAAAACCGATTTTTCCTTTCGAAGCTAGATATATTTAGTTTTTTGTGACAAATATCGATATTTCGAGGGTAATCTGCCCTCTTCTTCATATTTGTCACAAAAAACTAAATATATCTAGCTTCGAAAGGAAAAATCGTTTATTTTTTAAATAGTTTTTACAAGCTAGAAACAATTGGTACACATTAAAAACAATCAACCTTTTATGCTAAAAACTGTGTATAACTCCTGCTTATTTTCGGGCTAAATATGCGCCGAAACAGGTTTCACGCGAAATTTTGTATGAAAATATCACGTGAAATCGAACACAGTACTGAGCTTAACGCAGCGTAATGATGGATTCTCGAATTTTAGGCGGGTAAGAAAATAAGGAGTGTATTTGTAAAGTGTGGCTTATGTTACATATTTTTCATGGTTGAGAAATAACTATGGCAAGCGACCGTACTCATACATTTGTTCTGATAAGTTAGCTTCAAATAGAAAAGAAAATACATTTCCATTTCTCGAGTAAAATATAAATTTCGTAGATAATTTGGCCTCTTCTTCAGTGTCAGTGATAGATACTGAAACTGACTTACATAAATAGACACTGAAAAAGCGGACAGATTACTCTCGAAATATCGAATTCTGTCCAGAAATTGAAATATATCTAATTTAAAAAAAAAAAAAATTATCTTTGAATTAAAATATTTGGTTTTCAAAGCTAGAAAAAGTTGTAACAAATTAATTAATTACAAACCGGCTTTGGTGATATATTCAAATATTTTGGTACATATTTCTTCCATATAACTGAAAGTCAAAAACTGAAAGCTTACAAAAGAATGGTTAGTGCTGTATGATTATTTATTTATTTATATTTTTAGTTCATTCCACAAACCAAGTCCTCTTCTTAAAGGCATACAAAATAAGTTGAAATATGCCAAGACCCAGAATTTTTACAATAGTATAAAAAAACATATTGTAAAATAATTTAACAATAGCATAAGCGTTTCAACAAGTTTTCTAACAAATAAATTCAAATAAGTATGAATTCTGAACTGAATGTAATTTTCTTTAATTTAATTTGACTCCACAGTTCGGAGGTAGTTAGAAACAATATTTTTAACACTTTCGGCGCCGCGTCACCCGTACTTGGGTGACGGGATTGCTTCCGTGGGGACCGCGTCACCCATATATGGTTGACGCTCTTCTTGTTCAAGTTAAATAAGCTCCATTTTTTGTGAAGCGCTCTAATACACTATATGTGCATTTACGATCGTTGTTCGTAAAAGTAAATGTAATGCTAATTTGCGACACCATTTGATGGGTTTTCGTATGTTTGTTGCATATGGCATCATCTAGTCGCTCCTGTCGATGCCAGTTTTTCCAATATTGTACGCCATTTTCGCCAAAGATTTCATTTTCGGAGGACGACCTTCGGAACTAAGCAATGTATCATTTGTAATGGGTCGAAAGCTCTGCAAACGTAGATAATCGACAACGCACGTACCTACTCGAGTTGCATTGTTGGTATTCCCACTTACCTCTCCATATCCGTTCTGGTGCGCCGACAGTAAAATTTGGGCCCGCGAGAAAGTCAACCGAATCACGCTTGGCGCCGAACGTGTTAAATGTGATCGTATCCATACTGAAAAATTCAAAGTGATTCCAAAGTTCGTTCCCGATTCGCTTTAATCTTTCAGTAGGAGACTTACGTATATGATTCATTTTCAGAGCAAATGTGTTTTTGTTTCGTATATTTCTTCGTGGAACTCTTAGAGCAAATAATTTTAAAATGGCGGATGCATTTAACTGATTATTAAGTATATTGAATAAGAAAATCGCATTGGTATAGGTTGTTCTTCCCTTCAAGGTTGTTCTGTTTTCAGATGGTATATGTAGCTTATAGCTGACGTAACGTAAGAACTTGTGCTGCATTCTTTCTATAGTATCAAAAAGAGCTTTATGTTACTGAGCCGCAGTCTAATTTATTACGAATTAGTGAAAAATATAACATTTTGATTGTGTTCAATTTGTAAAACTTATTCTTGCTTCTAATAACAAAACCAATCAATCGAGTTGCCTGATTATTAATCTCATTAGTAATTTCTCAATTATGAAGTTTTACGTCTTGTCGAATCTAATTTCAATATCTTTTGTGGAGTCAGCATGATCTAGTGCGACTTCGGTTATGGTATAGACGTAAGAAGAGCTAGCTATTGTATAATTTAATTTCATATAATGACATTTACTTATATTCGATTCTAAGCCATTTTGAACACAGTAAAAATCGATTAGAGGATTCGATGTTATTTAGATAATCAATCAGCCTGTTTGACGACAGCCTTGACGGCTGATCGAAGCATTGAGAATTCACAGTAGCCAATCCAACAACCCGAAGCACAGAACTTAGTACAAGCTCTCAGAAGAGAGAGATATAAGGAAATGAAAATGGCAGTGAGAAGTGAAGCAATTTGCCTGAGGCTGAGCGTTAGTAGCAAGGAAATTTGACATTCAGTTACTCCGCGAACAGAGAGATAGAGTGAGATAGAGAAAGAAATGGATAGGGAAAAATAGTAGGCCATGCGTACGCGAATTTGACAGTTAGTAACTCAGCAACAACAAAAGCTAAAGTATCGGGCAAACCAAGGGGAATATCTGAGGTAGCAATTCTCTCGATTTGTTTTATTTACAGATTTTACCTTTGCAGTAAAATTGCTTCACTAAATTTCGTATATGTATACGCTTGATTCATTTCCTTAGATCTCTTTGTTCTGAGTACGAGCTGCTTTTTTTGCCCTGAGGGCAGACGCCACATCATGCTGAGACCAAGGAGGATCATTTGACTTGTAGGGATGACTGGACGGAATGAAACGGGAGATGAGGTTGGAGAGGAAATTATGATTTCGGAGCGTGAGCTCATCAACAGTTAGTCCGCGGCTAAAGGAGTACCGGGTAGTTGATTTCATTTACCATTTTAACAAAGTTCGCTTTATGGTAATTAAAACGTGAAGGCCGAGAGGGAGTTGAACTAGACAAAGGTAACATAATTTTCTATAGAAAGTGGAGGATAGTGTAGGTTAAGTGGGTCGTAGGGCATGTCATCAGCTTAGACAGTAATGTTGTGTGAGGGAATATTAGAAAGAACAAAGACAATATAGGTACGTTGTCTATGCTAATTTATAGACTAGAAGGGGGCCGTGTTCTCAAATTGATAGCCTTTATGAGTAAATGATATCGTTGGATATAAGTCGAGGATGTTAAAATTTGTAATAACTAACGTAAATAAACATTGATGATCTGCCATTGCAAGTGGCCACATCAATCAGGTATGCACTATGAGCTGATGTCTGAAAAGAATCAGTGCGTGCTTTCAAAATCACTTAGTTAAAATCTTAAAAATAGTGTTAGATCTTAGAAAGGAAGTGGTAACTAAGGAAATATTAGTAGAGGAAAATATGGAAGAAAAGCTAGTATTTCACACTAGGTTCGGCAAGTTAAAGTCGCCACATATTAAAAATAAAGCATAGGGGAAACAATTGTTGAGGAAACTGGAGAGTTTGACAAAAAATCAGTCGTAAACACTAACAGAGAACACTGAATTACATGGAACATAAACTGAAGGACAACCAGAATTTTAGAAGGGGCAAGGCTGACACGAAAAACAATACACTCAACAGGAGGAAAAGGATGGAAGTCATGACAGAGTGTTCCTTGAAGAAACTTGTGGATAGCAACTAAAACACCAGCACCGTCTTTTTTCATTGACGCAGCACGATCACGATTGCAAAGAAAAATAGTATGAAGAGGAAATATCTCGTTATTATAAATATCCCCAGTCAACCAAGTTTCAGCAAGGCAAATAATTTGATCAGAAAACAGAAAAGGAGAACTTTGAACCTCGAACGTTCCGGTAATACACGTTAAGTTTGTTGATGAGTCTAGTTTTAAAGGCTCCGCGATGCATTTGAGCGAAAGTCGTGACTCTGTGGTCTTGGAATGGCGATGGTTTGTTTATCCAGGATCTTCTTTGTCAATTTCGTACACGCAAGGAGCGAAGGAACAAAGCCCAGTCTAGCCGACACATACAATTTAATTCTTTGATGTTTGCTTATAGGCTTACCTAGACAAGACACATCAATTTCTGACGCAGAGAGCGATAGTGGACTAGTTAGCTTGTTAATTACATACATACATTTTAAAGTGTGATTGATGCTATTACCAGCTCCAGTGATACTGTGAATAATTATGTTAAGCGAACTTTTTCTTGTGTCATCCATTTCCATCAAAATATCGTCCAGAATTCGGATGATAGTACAGAATTTGGCAAGGAAGATTTTGAAGCAAGAATTTAATTTTCCAATAGATATAGGGCCTTTCCAAATTGCCGTCTTAGCCTTCGTCTTCCGCTTGTAGTAACAGAGTGTCATGCCAGACCAGGTTGAATTCAATTATGTGCGTCGTGTCAAGGCTCTCCTGTATAACAGTTGAAGAAGTCTTGCTCTGATTTGACTTTTCGTTGGGTAATGAGGCAATACAATGATACGAAGCAAAGCCAACGAGACACCTCGTATTGGTCTGCGTCAAACTATTAGAATAGCTCAGCTACTCTGCTGACGTCACAATCTGCCATAACAAGTTGAAGATGAGGACGAAGACGTTAATTCGGAAACGCTTTTTGTAGCCACTGAAAATGAAAGTCTGCTCACGCATTCATAAAACATCTTGTAGATTTTTTTTTTAGTTTTTAAAGTAAATTTCGGTTCCGAAATTTCATTGTCTGAATTTCACTATAAATATCACTTTCAATAAAAAAACCGTTAACATTTAAAATGATCAAATTCCTCTATTGGATCATTTTGTTAAAATTACTCTTTGACTTTTATGTGGGTAGAATGGCTTCCAGCATTCTCGAGATCGTGAAAAAAGTCAGTGAAACAAGGCAATTGTAGAAAAATCGCAGAGCAGACATTTCATATTATTTATTTTATTTCGTAAAGACTAACGACCAATTTTTGCGATTTACAAACCTTCATTGATCAAATTGATTACGCTGCTGTGATTATTTATATAATTTAATATCTAGAGCAACACTGTTAAAAAAACCTTGAAAAATATGAGAGTAAATATTAGTTTTTTTTAATTGAACCTATCACAGCTATTTTAATAATATTGCTCTAAACGTAAAGTACCGAGTACATTTACCACAATTTATTTGCGAATGAATGCGAATACAGGCACGTGAAAAAAATCGTTACGGACATATTCTAAATTCGAAGAGACATAGTTTAAGGGTGAAAAATTATTTAGCGAATAAGTATTTCCTTTTCCACAGCTAGTTTATCACATTTTGCCACTTTGTTTCGCACTCCTTATTTCCCTGGCCTTTTGAAAATAAGTTGACGGACTCCGATTTCATTTCACAACATATGCTTATCAAGTCCACCGAACAACTTAATTTTACATACATATATGTATATCAAACAATGGATGAATAAATGAGAGTTTCTAATAGCATTTAGCCCACTGGTTTGATTTTTGCGATTTTTGCACCGCAGCTCTCCAGGGCAATTCCACTGCCAAAGTAGCTTTACTTGCCCGCCATTTTGCTTTTATTAAATATTTCAGGCAATTATTTCCATTCGATGCTTTGCATTCACGTTTCGTAGCTGAGTTCAAGTCGATATTCCGAACACGTGCTGAAATGTTCTGAAATGAAAATTTCTCAAGATTTGCTGTGTGCTGGCTGCTTCGTTTTATTGGATTTGTAGTGAATTTGGTTCGGAAGTACTGACAAGTGCACTTTTTTTCATGTAATGTATACAAAAATAGGGTAGGTTTTTTACCGGTCAAGATTAGATTACGCTTTGAAGTATCACATGTAAGATATTTATAGAGACTCATAAATAGGCGTGTCTATATTTGCTAATGAATAAAATAAAATGATGGCTGCTGAGATTTTCATTTGGATGTTTTCAATCCTTGCAATGTTTTCAGCTTTCGGGAAAGCGGCGATAAGCTGAGAACATTCAAAATACGAAGCAATAATTTAGACATATCTACTTTAATTTAAAAAATGTAATGCTCCAGAAAAATTAAGTGCACCAACGCCTTGCATTTTATTCGTCACACTCAAATCAAAGACTCGGATTATACTAATAAAGCGTACTTTTGTTCTTTCCGAAAATATCTACTCCGATTTAAAGACATTCGTCTCGAATTTTTGCCAATTCAACAAAATTCTAATTGACAGCAATGTTTATCACTTTCCATCCAGCAAACGCTATTGAATTTCTTCTCCATAGGACTTAACAGCAAAAGTTTTTCGCTCGCATGTAATTTCTCATAGAATGTCCTGTACTGCACACGTTAAATATGTTAGCCATGTTTGAACTCTGTCACGTTAGAAGCTATCATAAGTTTGCAGTGACATTTGTTGCCGGCGTAACTTTTGCAATTTTTGTAAAGGATATCTTGGAGAAGTCGAGTTGAGTTATTCGAACAGACAGTTCTAGACATTTTTGCTCAGTTTCTGTTAGCTGACCGCGAAGCAGAACCATTGAGTTAAGAAACTAAAATATCAATGTATGATAGAAGTTAGCAATAGTTGAATACTTTAATTGCATACGACATACATATGTCGTATACGGTAAGCAAGTAGAATGGACGAAGAGTTATTTAGTTTGGCTGTGTCTTAAAATTTTTTTTGAGTTTGTGTAATTTCGACACCTGAACGTTTTTGTTTTGAACCCGTTAAAAAAAAATTCGAATACATGAACAAATAATTTGAGAACATAATATCTTAATGAATTTAACTTTGCCGACAATAAGTCTTTTTAAGAACTGTCAATAAAACAAAAAAAAAATGCAGCCGTAGCAGTAACTTAAAACTAAAATTATACAATATAATAACATAAATTTATTGAAAAAAGCAAAAAACAGTAAAGGCTGATAATCGAACAAATTCCAGCTAAGAATAATAGAAATTAATAACTAAACAAAGTGAATATTAGGTGCGTTTTTTTTGCACACCCGAGCAGATCATATTTTGTTAAGTATAGTGTATTCAATAACAAAATCGTGCACATGTGCAGGATTTTGTTGTTGTATTCAATATACTTAACAAACTTTTATTTGAAATTCAGTATACTTAACAAAATTTGATCTGCTCGGGTGTGCAAAAAACGCACCTATAGTAGCAGCTTGAAAACTATTATACGCAATAAAAATAAAAGGAGCCTTAATCAAAAGATTCAAAAATAATATATACTGTAGACATCACTGTAGACTCGCACTTATTTAAACAGTCAAGGTAGTTCCATAGATAATTGCCTATTTTTTCATTCATTCCAGTGGGGTGTTTTGACCAAACTTTGATTTAGAGTTAGATAAAAAAACATATTTCTTTGCTTCCCCTCGCTTTGGAAGGTATTCTTAAAGACAATTCGCCAAACAGATTAGAAACATCAATACGACCGTTCAGAAGTTGATATAAGAATACAGTTCAGTCATTATTCTTATTTGTTCTATTAACATATTAACAAATCTTCTAATTTCTGAATTATATATGTATGGTTAGGTTATGAATATGAAGTTTGTATGCAATGTACCGCAAGGAGGTAAGTAGTTGATAGACTTTTAGTATATACGTATTTTGAATATCTAGTTTAGTGCGGTTGAATATTTTATTTTATTTTATTTACTAACCAGCAAGGTAAAAGTTATATAAACAATAGAAAAGCAAAATTGAAAATTAATATGAATGTATAAAAATAAAACGAAAAATTAAATAAAATAAATATTTTCATATAGTTCGTATTTAGCTTACAGCAGCAGCGATTGCTACCTCCGTGGATTTTAGGAAACGGGACGGATTTCTAGTTGTCGTCTCGAGTTTTGGGTGTGCGTTCTTTTGTGCAGCAAAATAAAGCTGTTTTCACTATAACTTCCAATCTAGTCACAAAATTAAAAAGAAATTCATGTAGTATATGAACCTTGTTGCAAACTACATCTTGAAAGAACTTTGTAGAAATATTTTGAAAGGGCTACAGGGTATGGTTACTTTTGTATTTGTTTTTTTGGATTTCCTTCACTAAGTTGTAATTAAGTTTGCAAATGGGAATTCTTTTCCAACCTATAACTTCCAGCGCTATCAGCCAGTCGAAACAAAATTCACAGGGTAAGTTTGATTTAACGTGAAGCAAATTTGGTATATATTTGGCTATGCTGCTAACAGGGGGTTGCCTGCACCATACATTTTCGTAAATATTACACAAAAAGATTTTTCCGTTATATGTATAATATATTCATATGTAAAGCATTCACAATAAAAATAACGAACCCATGTTAAAATTCTCCGAGTTTTGAAAATTTTTCGGAGGGCAGCGTCAATCATCGTTTACGCACTGAAAATTTCGATAAAATCTTCGGATGAAATACAAAAGGTAGGTTGATTTAAGCATGAGCTTGTTAAGGTAGACTTATTGTTCCTTCGTTGGAAAAGTGCTGCCAGCACTGAACATTTTCAATATTTATGTTTTAGTCGAGAAACGAGGTTTGTTGCTTTCTGTAAAAAAATGGTATTGATGTTACAGAAAAGTGTATTACGGCTTTGCATATTTTTTGGTCACTCAAAGACAGTTTCTTCGAAAAACAGTTTTCTAGCGGTTCTGATGCGCTAGAGTTTTTTTTTGCTTTTGTCTCATCGAAACTGAGTTAATAAAGAATTGAGCTATGAAAGTTGATATGAAATTATTGTAGAATCAGTCAATAAAGTCTCAGCTCCGTCATCTATGCCACAGTGGACTATCGTTACGAATTTTTCCTTTATTTGAATGAATTAGTTTTTGTACGTGTATTATATTGATTTTTTTATCTTGTATTATTTTTAATAGTTTTCTGTAATGCATTTGCATGATTTTTTTTGGAATGTGTTTGTATGTATGTTTGTACATATGAATTTTCAATGAAACCCAACCCGACTATATTGCCATTTTCAATCTCTTAGTTTTCCTTATTCTCTTAAATGTTTGTATTCTCAATGTTTGATTTTATGTGCATACTGTAGCACGGAGATCAGGTCCGTCCCAAAACCAATGCCGGACTGAGTTAGCTGGCAAGTTTGGCACGAGGGACAGACCCGAATTTGATCTCAGTAAAATTATTGCGCTACTCTCAGAGTTCGCAACATGGAACGAACATTTCTTTGAGGTTATTAAAAATTTTCCAAATAAATAAAATGAATAAATTATGCAGTTTACGTTGAAATCAAAATATTTGAAATCAAAAGCCAAGAAAAATCGATGATAGGAGTCTGAAATGTTACGTCACCACGCCGAATTAAAATCCATTGCAATAACTTTTATCACCAAATGCAGCGTAGTTTACTTATGATTAACTTCCTGTTTTTATTCTGTGTGATTCAACATCGAATTAGCAAATAAATTAAGCAATTTCTTCACGTTGAAAATTACAGCAAGCCATGAACTGCAAAAACATACTATATTTCTCTTGATTTCGTCATGCCATTTCACACAGTTGATGCCGGGAACCATCAAAACTCGTCTGAGAACAAGTAAACGACAATGAAAAAACTTGCGACTGAATTACTTGGAAATAAAATAAACATCTCATTGCTTCCTACTTAATCACTTTATCCCATTGTAATCTATTCTCGCGTACTTTTTGATTCACCAAGAGTATTTTTTCATTTGTTCGTTTTCCCTAGTTCCTTCCGCTGCCACCGACAATCTTTATGCTGTTTCCACTGCTGTTTCCTTCTGTCATTTTCCTCATATTCTCGTCTGTATTTCAAGGTTTTCTGAGTTTTTTCCCGACATTTGGTTAAAGTAATGTAGCTATATATATGGCGGCATCACCACCACCACCTTTTTCTCAAGACATTCTTCACGACAACAGCGATTGTAGCAGTTAAAGTGGCATCGGCAAGCTAAGGCTTAGCACCATTCTGTCTGGTGGTAAAGTATATTATCCACCGAAACTGGATAAATTCTTCGCGCAATAAAAGTTAATTCAAGACGTTCTACCAAACGAGCTGGAAAATTGTTCTTTGTCAAAATGCGCAGTCGGGAACGGAGGGCTGCACAGATAGCAGAAAAAATAATGAAAGTGAAGTGTAGACAAAACGACCAGATGATTGTTCAGATGGTTAGATAACGACTGGCCGCCATCTAAGTGCTTTCGTTTGCTCAATTTTACATGCTAAATATTTCATACTAAGTCATTCATCATGCATGTTGTGGGATAACTGTGAACGTTGAAGCTGGAGGTTAGCGCGAGATAAGGCATAGTCTCGAATTTTTAATCAAGCCTCGAATTGTCTTGATGAATTGGCAAACCAGTCACGAGCTTGCAAAATATGATGGTAATTTCACTTGGGGTTGAAATTAAATTGAGCGGTCGTACATCAGCAAGTAGTACCAAACAGGATATGTGTTTTTTTTTACTAATTTTACTTCGCCAATAAGTGAATTTACAAAGTTATTTTATTCTTGAATATTAACTGCTTGTCGGTTTATATGTGGGGTTTATATCTGAAACCAGTTACTGACTATAGTCTGTAACAATAAGTAAAACGAGAATCACATATAGAAAAAAATATGACTAGACAGCTCCGAAAAGTTACTTAATTAACTTTACGATTTTGTTTTGCTATATTTTCATTAGGTTAATGTATTGATTTGATTCAAGGTACCATTTTCTGTCTTGGAACAACTTCTTTTATAAATTTGCTACAAAGCTTAAATTTGATAATTTTTTAAGTTTTTAATTATTTTTAATTATTTTAATTTTTTAAATTTGATAAACATATTTCATATATTACTGCCAGGGCCCCTAAAAAGCTTTCGTTAATATTTCTCTCGCTCTAATCTGTTCTTTAATCTATTCTTTGTGCGTGGCTCTATTATTTCTGTCAATTTGGTGCCCTCATTATATTTATTTAAATAATGCGTTAGAGTCTGTTCAACACAGATTTACTGATATCTAACTTTGAAATATTAGCTTCCCAACCGTCCTTACCGTGATCTTGTTCCGAAATCTTCTTTCATTCGGATTACGTAGTCTTTTCCTGGATAAGTGCCTACTTTTTAAGTTTTCATTTGTATTATTTTATTAGGCTGACGTTAGTAGCCATGATTCCGTTCGTGTAGTAGTGAACTGCACGTGTTCTTCTCTTTGGTTTAGGGAGTCATTTGCGTGCACTGATACCTACTTTCATTCTCCGTGTTGCAATTACAGGGGCAACACAATTTCCTACAATTGAGTCATCTACCGCCGACATTAGACGATTTTGAAACTTTTCGGAAAAACATTGTTTTGAATACTAATAACTCGATGTAGTTTTTTTCTGTCTTTTTAATTTTGAATGTGTACTTTTTCACGTTGGTTTTGTTTATTAGTATTTTCTTTTATCTATATTCAACTTGATTTCGTTTCTGATTATGTTCTTTCTATATTCAGTAATTGGATTTCGATCTGTTGAATATGTTGATAATAAATATATAAATAAATATAAAAATATATTTTTTTTCAATTTAAAATTGAAAGGATACTATAATCAATGCAAATGGACTAATCTTTGAAAATGCCTACAATGTATGTAAGCTCTATAGGTTAGTCTGTAAAAGCTACCATATTTTAAAATTTTTGAAATCAAATTATGAAAATGTTGAAAAACAATACTTTATTTCTCTGTGTAGGGTTAGTTAGTTTGCATTATTAATTTAAGTATGGCTACCTATCATACTAATGGGATGCTCTCTATCAAGAACTTATTGGCTAATAAGATAAATGACTGGATTTCCGAGGGTATTCAGTTTTTCTGCGACAGGACATCAGTCCTGTCAATTAAAGTCAAATAATATGATAGAACGAAAATTAATTTCACGGCTTATTTTTAGAAAACTTATCACAAATTTCTAGTAATACTCAAAATGTATGAGAGGTAAGTTCAAATTTCGCATTTGAATTACGGCATTCCCGATTACTCATCGGTAAAAATACTTTGATAGCAGCCACACCCACGTTGGGCGCTATTAATTTTTATTAATGGTCTTTGTATATGCATGCCAAACATGTTCTGTGTAATGAAATGTAATGTACTTTAGCTGCCAAGTATTTTACGGCCAATAATCTGTATTCGCGAATATTTATTTATTTATTTATTGATGTCCAAATCAACAGAACAGATCCAATTATAGATTATAATTTTTTTTTTTTTTATGATGATGCCAAGGCTCAGGGGATGCCCTATGATGCTATAGCACAGCCTTGGCAAAAGGAAATTTAAGGAAGGGAAGAAAGGAGAAGTTGAGTTTGCAGGAGATAGCGGTGCACTATTCGCTTGAACAATTGTGGCTCATAGTTGGCGGGGAAAACAGTAGATGGTAGACTGTTCCATAATCGTATTGTCCTAGAAAAGAAAGAATCATGAAATTTGACTGTACGACTGGCACAGATCGAAAGGGTATGAGAGTAAGCGCGTTGGGAGGCTCGGGTGGTGAGTAAGTAAAAGTAATCAAAAGCAAAAACGACCGAAAAAAAGATACAACAAAAGACTAAATTATGACATATTTCATGTACCTGACAAAACGTTATTTTTTAAAATATTTTTAAACACAGCTAACGAGGACCAAGGGTAAAGTTATTATGCTGACGAGGCAAACGCAAAAGGGGAGAAAAGAAATAGGTGTTGTAAATTTGAAAAATGTTCTGTTAGGCCGGCCCGAATCTCTAACAGAAAGGTGAATGCTGGGGTCCACCAGTATACAGCCGTTGAAAAGTTTAAAGAGGAGGCACTCTTCGAGGAACACTCTACGTGACTCAAGGGAAGGAATTTGAAGGATGGAGAGGCGCATACTGTAATCGCAATACGGAATACTGAGCTTGTAGAACAATGAGCGGGTGCATCTGCGTTGCACGGATTCAACCGCAGCAATCAAGTATGCGTAATGTGGACACCAAATTTGGCAACAGTAATCAAGAACACTACGAACGAAGGAAAAAAACAGATATAGAGGAGTGGAAAGATTAACAAAACGTTTAGAGGATCTAATGATGAAGCGGGAAAAACGGGAAGCCTTGGCAGTGCGTGTAAAATATGTAAATCGAACTTCAGCTTGGAATCGAAAACCACGCCAAGGTCCTTGAAACTAGGAACAACATTGAGAGGGGAGCCGAGGACAGAGTAGGAGAACAGAAGAGGGGATATTTTGTGGGTGAAAGACATTTGATGACACTTTGAAACATTCAAAGTGAGAGAACTCGCTGCGCACCAGGTAGCCAAAGTACCCAGATCTTTTTGCAATAAGGAACAGTCACTAGCGGATTATACCACTCTGAAAATTTTGAGATCATCAGCGTACAAACGACAGAGTGAGTTGAAGAGAAAAGGAAGATCGTTAACAAACAAAAGGACCAAGAATAGATCCTTGCGGAACTCTTGAGGTAGGAAAAAAGGGTGTAGAAAAACAAGAATTAACATTCACAACACCAGAGCGATCACAAACATAGGAGGAGAACCAAGAAAAGAGGATACCAGATTTTGTTTTACAAGCCGACGAAAAATTATTCACACGAGAAATATTTTTCACTGGCAACAGAGAAAGGCATTTTCGCATAGAGCACCAAACAGATTTTGACAAAATATTTCAGATTTCAAAAATAAACTTGTTGAGGATCAGAGCTCATTCCTAGTTATTGACTGTAGCTCTAAATGTACATATTCAGGGCTTATTTTCAAATATTTGAGTACATTTTGTTTCCATTGATACTATTCAGCTCGGCGTTTTTACTTGAGAACAAATATGGTACTAGTTGAAAGCTACTGCCACCAGAACACCCATTTTCAGTAGAAAAAATGATCAAAAGAAGCAAAATTGTTCCAGTGCACTCTCGCATTTCTCCATTTAATTATTCAACCTGTATCTTACTAAAGAATTTGTATGCAAGATTATGTGTTTAGAATTTTTCCATTTACAAGCACTAAATGTACAAAAGAAAAACGAAAATCACATAAAAGGCTATTCTTTCTTATTCGGTTTGCTGCCGTCAGTTACTTAACACACAAATCGCGTGTGAAATCAGAAGAATATGCAAATCACCGGCTAACAATATGTCTATGTCAGTTCAAGTCTATGGTCGGAATTTTTCAATTTCACACATGTTGAATTTGCAATTTTATAGATTTTATTTTCGTCGGCCACGCTTCTCCTAGTCAGTTGGTTTTCTCCACATCGCTCCGGTATTTTGCTTATTCTCATGCTTGAAGATAAGCTGCAAAACGAAAATCGAGCTGGAACACGAATGACTGTGGAAAGGATTTAAATGCATAAGCACGAGAGTATAAGAGCTTGGTTTTTGTTGCGGTATAAATGAGTTTTAACGGAAATATTTAATTTGCAATGTTGTATGGATACACAGTTATTGCGTTTCTGAGCGAAATAACGTTGGATGAATTGGGATACTTTTTTAAAAGTATGTATATTTTGAGGTAAAAATTAAATAGCTTTTTATATCTGTCTAGTAAGAAACTTAAATTTTTCCCCAAACGAGCATAATCTGTTACATTTCTGTTATTTAATGTAATTCCTCTATTTTATCGTTTAGTTCTGGTAAAGGACTATTATTAACTTAAAATTTTATTAATTCTTGGAAGCTGCTGAATATGTAATTTCAATAATATATTTTCAAGATATTTTTTAAATCCACTGCGGGCGATACGATTTTACGATTCAAAAAGTAGTATATGGCACAGCTTTGAGAAAAATATTAACTAATGACAAAAATTAGAACTCAGGTTAATTGCGATTCAAGATTACATTTTCAATACATTCTTGAATTTTCAAGAATTTTGCGGGAGAGGGCCAAGCGTAAAGCATTCTTCATTGCAGGAAGATGCAACTACGTCGAATGAAAATAGACTTCCGTACGTGCAAACGGAATAGAAAAAACCTCTGATGATTGGCTAGGACGTATGGTTTTCTGGGACCCAAGATCAGATCAAAAAAAGCCTTAGTAAAGTTGAAATAGAAAACACTCACCGAGAAACAATCTATGTGACTCAAACAAAGACATATGAAGGATGGAAAGACGAGAGGAGTGGGGACAATAGGGGATGCTGAATTCAGAAAAACGTCGAGCTAGTGCACCTACGCTGAACTGATCCAATGGTGTCAGATACATACCGAAAGTGAGGAGACCAGATTTGGTACGCGCATTTGAAAATACTGCGTACTAAGAAAATAAATGAATGAATACAGGTGGATATGTTGGTAAACATACACGAAGAACGTAAGTGAAAGCCAATAATCCTATAGGCCCTGGTCGTGATATACATGACATGAACATCAAATTTCAATTTTGATACAAACACTACACCGATGTCTTTGAAATGATGAACAACTAACAGGGAAATACCAAACAAGGAATAAGCGAACACATGTGGGGCATATTTATATGAGAAAGATATCTGGTGACTCTTCAAAGTGTTTAGTGTTTGTTTTGGCACCAGTGATTAAGGGCAAACAAATCAGAGTGCAATGGGTGGTAATCGTCCGCAGACATGATTACCCTGTATAATTTTAAGTCATCCGCCTATAGAAGATAAGAGGAGTTAATAACAGAAGAAAGAAAATTGACAAAAAAGATAAAAAGTAATGGTCCTAGAATATAACCTCGAGGGAAATATAGGAGAAGAAATGGAACCGTTTAAAGTAACTCTGCAGGGACAACCATGAAGATAGGAGGAAAATCAGGAGATAACCCAATAAGTTTATTGAGCAGCTGGTTATGGTTCACAGATTCAAATGCCTTCAAAAAGTCCGTGTATATTACATCAACTTGACATTGATAATCGAATGCAAATGCGGCAAAATTAGCGGTCACCATAAGGTTGGACGTTGTAGAGTGGTCTTTGATGAAACCAAGCTGCTCAGGCGCAAGTAAAGGTTGTAGAGAAAGATAAACTATATTATAGTCGAGACACTCAAAGAGTTTACTGAACCAAGACCGGAACGAGCATTAGAATCTATGGCATGCATATGAGATTCATTTTTCAAAGAATTGATACTAAACGCAGGAGGAGAAAACAACAGGAGAAAACATAAGGTATTGAGGTAATTAATAAAAAAAATTTTTAAAAGAGAAGAAAAAAAGTGCAGCGAATAAATTGCTAATAACCTGAGGATTGGAAACAATAGCGTCATCAATATGGATTGAATCAAGAACTGAAGAATTGGACTCGACGACCAAAACTGATTTTGGATCAAAAGTATTTTGGTTGATTAGAACAGATTGAAGCCTCGATGCTCAAGAAGTAATCACGCATTGGCTGCTTTAGTACTCTTTTAACATCAAAACGGAAACTACCGAGCTCCTGAAGATCATTCAACTTTTTACGAGCTTTTCCCTAGCTTTTAGAGCATCAGCTACTTTCAATTTGAGCCTAGGAACATTATTAGGTTTAAGAAGATGGTTGACGGGAGTAAAACGAAAGATAAAATGAAAGCAAAAAGAGTAGAACTTGGGCAATGCACAATCAGCCTGATTTCAGTGGATATTTGCAACTAAGTCAACTTTATAGAAATCATGACACTGAATAAAAGGATATTTATTGCTTGCCTGGAAGTTTAGGTTAACTTCAACTAAGAGTGGAGGGTGATGAGGATCAGGTTGCACATATGAGAAAAGAGCAGGAAAGAGAGAAAGGGAATCTAAAGTAATGATAGAAATGTTGTTGTTGGTATTTGCAAATGAAGTTTATTTTAGAACAAGAACAAAGTGAAAAAAAAACAGAAGTCGCAACAGAGAGGTAATTGGAAGGTAGTAAACTGAGGTTATTGTACACAGTAGGATGTTGTAGTCACTAAAAATTAAGAGGCGAGTTGAAAGAAATCGGGAGAGAATGAAGCTAGAAAGCTCAGTGAAAAAACGTTCGTTTGTGGTAACAGACAAATTACAAGGCATATAAATACAACAGTTGGCAATGCTTGAAAAAGGATAAAGCGTACAACAATATACTCAATCAATAGGAGTGCTCCACGAAGAGTGTTATGGATGCCGATTAAAACACTAACGCCATCGACTTTGCAAAAAGCAACACGATCAAGATCTTTCCGGAAAACGGAGTCACACAGTAGGAATTCTCTGGGTGAAAAATAAACTCTTTAATTAATTTCAAGATATCCTCTGCAGCTACTCCATAAGTTACGCGGCTTATGAATATTTGAAGAGGAGGTAAAGCAACAGCTATTGGTGGTGTGCCATGCAGCGCAAATACTTACTTATCAGGTACGGCCTTATAATCAGAACTCACTTGTATGTTGAATGAAGATTAACAACGCAATACTGCATTTGTCGCTTACGTTGAGCCTGATGCTTAGTTTGTGGTTTAGTTTGTAGGCCAGGAAAATAAGACTTTCTCTGCCAAATAAATCCAAGTGGAGATTATTCAACGGAAACGTGTTAATTGTGAGATGACAATGGTGAATGGTGAAAGTCCATTACAAAGTCGTGTGCGCAACAAAAAGTCAAAGGTCACGAAAAATAGTTTTTCTTAAATAACTTGTTTAGGATTGATGTTACGTGATTTTATGCTCAGATTAAATGCTACCCGCTCTCTAGACGAATGTGTCCGAAACCCCTTCGTTCCCGGCTGAAACCAAGAGGGGATAGTTTCGGGGGCTCACGCTCATCGGAGATGGAATGGTTTGGGCACCACTGGCTTCAAACCCCGAGACTATCACTTCGCCATCACTCTGAAGCGAGAAGAAATGGTAACGGTTCGGTAACTCGCCAATACGGAACACACTAACGTTCATAGTTAGTTCACAAAACTATGTTCGGAATACTGAACACTTGTTATGAAACAATACCATTTTTATTCACAATTCTGTCGCTATCACTAGGTGCCGCGATTTTTCAACTAATCTGCTTCCTTCCTCTACTTAACCTACTTACTCAGAACATTAACTTCCCTCCAAACTGAGATGTCGTTCGCCCTCCGAGATGATGCAGAATTTCTCCTCACTTCAAGGCAACGCTGGAGTCCTTTTTGGCGGTCTCGACCCACTAAATGACTCCAATCTCCAGTTTTAAAGTTCAACTCCAAATTTTCCAATTCGTATCGAACACCAGTAAACGACTCCGATCTCCAATTTACAAATTCGACTTCAATTTTTCAATTCGTGTCCAACACCAGTAAATGACTCCAATTATTTTCCTCTCGTCCAGTAAAAAAGAGAGTGATCCATCCGTGATCGCCTCGCAGGAAGCCTCCGGCTCAACCTATCGATCCCGCTTCTACGGATTTTGCAGAGTTCGTTTTCCTCTAGATTGTGATGTAGCAATGCAATTTAAGTGCATTTCGGTCGTTGCACTTGTATGCATGGCATTGCACTCGATTTCGCTAGCGCAGGGCCTGCGGGTGACTACGGCCCGTTCTACGGCATTCCACCGCGGTGAGTTCACGCTGGTGTGTTCGTGGACACGGTAACTTAACTGACAAATAGTTGATCGTCTAAAAAAAACCGGGACCGTGGCACAAATTTACTCAACATTAAAATAAGCACAAAAGCTTTATACATCAAATTCATGTACGACAAGCAGTCTTCGAGATATGAGGCTGAAAAATGTTTGAGTCGAGTGCATAGTCCCTTATCGTTTTCATATAGTGGCCTATACAGACTATACAATGCAATCAAGTGTAGAAAGTCTGTGTAATGCACCCAAACCCACAATTCCTTCTTTCTAAGGTGTAGCTGAAGTGGAGCTGCAGGACAAACAAGTGAAGTGAGAGGTAATATCGTAGTCACATCGTAAATGGTCAGCGAATTTGCGATGTAAATAAATACAAATAATTTTTGTTCATTCAAATTTGACTTCTGTTTTATTGAAAATGTTATTCGTTTGCCGAATTGTAGTACTAAGATGCGTGTTATATCTGAAATTCTTAGATTATTTTGTTCAAAAAGTGCATCGTATGTCAGATTCTACATACAAAATCAACCTCCACCAATTCGAGAATGAAAATTCATCACATTGAAGGAGTGATTTTCATTTCATTCAACTTTGACAGTATAGTGGAGTATGCCGAAAGGTGTCGTAATGTATCGGCGACATACAGAAATCGAATAGATGTCGATCTGCAATTTTCTCAACTCTCTAGATTTGTTCGGGATGGCGTGACTGTGACATTTTCAATTAGGTCGCATCTCAGTATTTCTATTCGTCTGTCCCCGTATTTTGTATGGTGAGCTGAAGCAGACATATTTTCGTGGTGATTCCTGGTAGAGGAGATTGTGGACCCTGGTTAAAGGTTGCAGCAAGTTTCAGGCTACGAGGCAGTGAAAACGTATGGAATATACTGTAGATGGGTGCAAATGTTTGCATTTAGCCAGGCTGTGCCTTTTGAAACAAATTTCATTAAATTATTTTGTTTTTGTGGCTATAGAAAAAGGTTGACATCATTTTGTTGGTGTCGATTTTCCTGAGAAGTGTGGTCATTAGAACTTTCGTTTTTCACAAAGTGATCTAGTTCCGAAAATTTCCAAAAACTTTTCGGAGAAACTAATAATTCCTTTGGAGTTTTAATAAATACTCTTGATTTTGCTAAAGCGCTAATAGTCTAAAGGTTCGTTTGTTACCTTTTCTTCATTTACCACACAGAAAGAGAGAGGTCTCATGATATTTAAGAGTTTGCAAATTTTTTCATAAATATGAAATTTTTCCATGGAGATGGAATATAAAAGATATCCAGCTCTGATTTGAATATAAACGCATACTTATTCGTTTTGAGTTGTCTTTCCCGTTTTGAAAAAAATGGTGGAGTTCCGAAACTATTTGTTGCATTGTAAAAAAAACGGATGCTACGTAGTAGCTGTGCATCGTAGCACCCACCGAAAAGCCATACTGAAGTCTTTACGTGTTTATATATTATCGACCACATTATGAAGGAGACTTTTTCTCAGATGAAAAACACCTAATGTATATTCCAAGCAAATTCTAACAAATATCTATGTAAATATTTATTAATTGAATGCAGTCTTAAATGACAATTAAAAAATGCTTGATACATATCTTTCCCCATATTCCCTTAGCCGGAAAAGGTTTAATGTTGGCATCGGTTTCCGACTGACTCGGAAATTCGGATATTACAAAACGTAACACATATTCACTTCCGGACTGCAGAGCTTTCGACTTGGGGACATTTCGCAACGAAATCCGTTTCATGGTTTCCAACAGGGCAAAGTTGGATAAACATAAACTCAACTTATAGTGAAGTGTAAGGCCACTGAGTAACTCGCCTCAGCCCTGAGTCCACTTTGTAGAGTGTGCATGTGGTAGCACGGAGAGCTCCGCTCGTTTTAAACTGTAACGGCATAAATACTTTGGCGGCATGAAGCATGCTAGCGTTCAAGGGTTGTTTTCTCTTAGCCTTCAATCTACGAGTATGCAGTGCATACCGCGAGCACAGTACAAGTGGCAATGACAACTTGCTGATAGTGAGAAAGTGTTGAGACGGGACGGTGGAGGAAAGGAGGGAGTGGGTAGCTTTCATGGGAGCGTTTTATTAGATGTTTCCCAAAATTTTACTTGTCCATTGTGGTTACAGTGATAAGATTTATTGCTGACAATGTGGCTTCCAGCTGGGTTGTGTGCGGGTGGTCGGATCCTGAAAGCGATTATCGAAAAATAGGGTCAAATTGTTGCATTAACTTCGATGATAGGGTTACTAAGTAAACGAATGTCTTTTTAGATGGGGGTCAACTATGGTAGCATAGTTGAAGTTCAACACTTGAGCATGATGGCAAATCAGAGATTAACGATAGAAAACTATAAAGTTGAGGATGACCGTAGCGTAGTATTAGCTGCTTAAGGTTGATGAAGTAAATTTTCGCCCTTGTGTATCGTTAATTAAATTTTAAATTTACTTGCAGTAGTTAGTAATGAATTTCCGGAGATTTTAATATTTTATTCCGTTCCAGCTGTCAGACCCATGTTTTAGAAAATTTCGTATTATTCATTGAAAAGTCTTTTTTGAAAATTGCCTTAGGTCGGAAAAGGAATCTGATTTTGAGTATTGAATCTGATCATGTACACTAAAAAGGCATGGCAACCAACTTATTAGTGATAAAAGAACATACAGGACGAAATTAAATTGCTGTAAATTTAGAAAGCTCGTGATTTGAGTTGAGTGGAGAATTTCGTTTTCGTCAACTGTAATTTTAGTGGTTAATATACTTATTAACATTACTTGCTAAAATGAATGCCAAACCGAAAGCTGCTCTACTGGGATCACATTCGTAATGTGTGTGGCAAGGATCTGAGAGCAGTCGGTTTACTGCGCATTTTGATGGCTAAAATCGGTGGCCCTATGTTGTGTAATTGTGGGAATTTTCCTTTTTTATGGGAGTTTTCGCCGTCTAAAACTTCAAAAAGGAAAAAAGTGCTGCTCGTAGAACAAAATCGTGGGAGAAATGGTTTGAATGAAATTAAACACTTTCGTAAAATTTCCACCAAATATATTTGAGAAAGAATTTAAACAATCCAGGTAAAACTGACATTTCTTCATGTATTCTTACATTTCAGCTAAAACCTGGTGTGAAATGAAAAAGAATCGCTTGGCAAGACATCCGATTAGTGATTTTCAACAAAAAGTTTAAGTCAAACCTTCCAAAAGCAAAATATTGTTACGAAATAATGCAGAATAATCGTGTGAAGGCATTTTGCATCTTTGTAGAACATAGTTTACGCTATTTCAATACATTTAATGTACTGTTTCACATATTGTATGCTGAGTGCAGTAGAATTTTAAGAAGAATTTGTTTAAATTTTGTAAAACCTGGTTTCATTGATTAACCGAAAAATATCGAATTGAATGAAGTGCATTTATTTCTAGATATGGATACTTATTTTGGGATCAAAATGTGAAAAATACATAGCGTCTTTTGAAGAAGCGGTAAAATTAGACATGAAAAAAATAGGAAAAGTGTTTTACGTTACGACATGGTAGGAGCTTAAAGAGAGATTACCATTTAATGATGTTGTCTTTAAAGAAATTGAGTTTTTAAGTCCCCAAACAGCTCTTCATAAGTCAAAACGAATGAATTTGCTGCAGTTCAAAAATTTGGCAAAAAAAAATTGCTTTGAAGAATCTATTGTAAATATCAAATGGAGGGATCTAGCAGTAACTTTTCCAAGTGATGAAAAACAGAGATTATTGCAGCTAACAGTAGAGGAGTTTTCGAAAGAAATAGAATAAGTGAAACATTTTGAAGATGCATACATGTTTCCTCATTTAACTAAGATTTCAAAGTATGCTCTAGATTTGCCACATTCAAATGCTGAGTCGGAAACAATATTCATAAAATCTATTTGATTAGTTTGAAAATGAACGCATTTTATATTGCGTTATAATGAAATGATTTTTATGTTTTTTTTTCTTCGCTGTAATGAATCAAATAAACATGTGTATAAAATATATGAAACTGCTGTTTTTTTTCTTATAAGTAGTGGCATTTGCGCGATATTGATAAATAAATATAAAACTCTGGTGAATAGCTCACATATTGTCCGTGGGAAAACCGTGGGAATTCGCGACCTGCTCTGTGGGAAAAACGAGCATTTGCGAGGATACTTCGGCCACGGAAGCCTCACAACACTGCGGTGGCCCCGGCGAGACGAGAGAGACGCTACTGATGGCGACCACTGACCCCGTCTTGGCTAATGAGGCGGAAATTTGGGTGAACACACTCCAAATGAAAAAGTTTAGAGCGCGGATTGCCAGCGTCCAGTGTAGAGTTGCTCTGCGTATTGCAAGTAGCTACCGTACAGTATCGGAAGATACCGTACTGGTAGTAGCAGGAGTAATCCTGATAAATCTGCTTGCGCGGAATGGGTTCAGAATAGGATCTCTAGCCCATACAAGTACGCAAACACTCAAACTTTGGCAACAAGATTGGAGAGTAAATAACAAAAGTCGCTGAACGGCGAGACTGATAGGTTTTCTGGTCCTATGGGCAGCCATGGCTCCGGATAAGTAAACTTTTACCTGTACCAATTCTTGACGGGGTATGGTTATGTCAGAAAGTATCTTAACATATTAGGTAAATTGCATGCACCGTAATGTCGGTACTGTACAAATAAGACGATAATGCTTACCATACAATCTTTAAGTGCAATCGGTTCACAAGTTTGAAGAGCAGCTACGAGTCCATGATAGGCTTGGTCATGCCAGAGTCGATTGTGGAATGGATGCTGCATAACGAAGATGACTGGCGCACAGACTCAACATATGTTGAGAAAATACTGCATATAAAACAAGAGGAGGGTTGCCTTACCAACCGACAAGCTGTGGTAAATGTTGAAGTAATTTGGCATCGATAAGTGAGCAAGCCCGACCGAAAATGGATTCCAACCCGGACTTTTATAGCCTGTAGCTGCATTTTTTTTGAGTAAGTGAAAATCTTACGTAATCCGTGTTTTGTTGACCCGGGTATTTTTTGAAGATATTTTTGTCACAAAAATAATCTTCTAAAGAAGCCAGAAGTTAAATCAAGCTGTCAAAGTTACAAAGAAAATTCAGAAGTTGTTAAATTATTGCAGTGATTTATAGAAAAGCTTTAAGTCAACCGAAGAGAAGAAGAAACCCACTATCTAGTATTATATCACCTCTCCTGTGGTCGTTGTTAAAAAATTTTGTCATAAAACATTTTGATGCTGTAGAAAATATCGTCAATAAGCTAGACTTGACCTTGACTTGATAAGTTCTTGAATGCAGCTGTGTACTTTAAGAAAGCCGCGAAAATTCACCTGAATTTAATCTACTATATGCAGCAGTGGCGTGGCGTTCATGGAAGCAAGAGAAGCATTGCTTCCCTTACATTTGACTGACACAAATTTTAAATTGTTTTTTTCTCGAAATCGTGAGATAATCACATATAAACATTTATTAAAAAAAATTCTCAAATCTAATTGTGAACATCTCACACAGTTGATCTGATAACACCACAGAATGAAAATAAAGAAAGCACAACAACGACTTGGATGCAACGAAAAAATTGCATCTACGACTGTTTATTTGACCCCATATAGACTAGACTGTGACGTCATTAAAAAAAAATGTGTTTTTACGATCTGTTTGGAAGCAATGAAGATGTTGCTTCCCAGGGGAAATTTTCTCATCAAGGGAGATACTCAGAGCGGAGCTGCGAACGCATGACTACTGTGGAACTTATTTCTGCGTTCCCCTCACTAGGAGCAGGGGAAATTGTTATTGTTATCATTTTACTTTGCTTGTACAGATTTTTTGTGAATGAAAAATGATTGCTGTAAGCGAATTTGAGTTACGATATGTGACAAGCGTTGCCAGAGGCTGTGGATTCAATAAGTCGTTATTTTATGTGTTTTATTTATGATTCATGTTACGATATTATTTTTTGTATGTTCTATTTTGTATAGAAACTTTAGTAGGTATTATGGCGGTTGTGCCTGGGAAAAGTCTGATGACCGTGTGAACTTTTTCTGATGACTCTGAGCTGACCTTCAAACAGGTTTTGCTGACGTGTGGCGTCATAGGGAATTCCCATTTTGATTTATCGTTTAGTTAAAAGAGGTCAATGACCTTTGATAATTAGAGCCTGGGAAAATTTTGATGACTTTGGGAACTTTCAGGGATTCTTTCATCTCAAGCTCGTGATGTCGCTGGGAACCTCTACTGGCATACTGATGACGTCACGTTAACTCCAAATTCTTATTTTGGTAAGGGGGACACAATATGTGAAATGTAATATGAAGGTGTTTTCAATTGGTGAAGGCTTTTAGTCACTTATAGCCTATATGATTTGGTAGTAATAGGTGAAGTTGTAGACTAGAATTGTGTCAAATTGAATGTGTAAAATTACTGTGTAAAATTGCATGATACTTTTGATTGATGTTTGAAATAGTGAAAGGTTGAAATAGGTGAATGTGTTCACTTGTTCTGTGGGTGAAAATTTTAGAATTCGTCAACTTATTTAATTTTTATTTCATTGGATCTCGGTAATTTGCTGAAAAAAAGGGCATCATCAACCAGGACCGATCGAAACCGAATTTGAAAATTGTCTCTATAACAAAGAGATGTACCTGCTCGACAGTTTGATCGCCAAATTAATAAATGAAGAACTCGGAACGGATTTTCGGTTGTAATATTAAACAATAATAGTTTTGCTGGTCAAGTGTACTATTTTGAAGCGTTTCAGATACTTGGCGAAATATCGGATTTTGTAATTTAAGTAATGTTAAAGCTGTGAACAGGCATGGCAGAAATAGCATTGATCATTTCGATTCAGTCCTTTTACTTTCCAAGTTTGATTCCGATGATTTGAAGTATTGCTGAGTAGTCAATATAAATATTCAGTGATAATGCTCATAGTTAGGAGAAATTGAGAAACAATGAAGATTCAGATATACATTGTGTGCCATTTAGGATGTCAAGAAGAAGCATTACATAGTTATAATGAAAATGTACATTCTTGCAATAGGGGTAAATCACCTAAAGACAATAAATCTTTTGACAGTGCGTAACCGACAATTGCTAGCTCACTTGGACAAAGCAAATGTTTCTTCCGGAACATCAAATTATATTCAAAATGATCTCGTTAGTTGATTTAAAAAATATTGAAAGATATTTGTCATGAAATTTAGAAAAGCAAATTCATAGCAATAATATTAGAAAAAACAACCCATATATCATATCGATCACAACTTTCAACAACCTTTGGTTATATTACTTCTTCCGGTTCAGTTAAAGAAACGTTCATAAATCTCACAGATGTTTCTGATAACCAAACTGCGTCCCGTTCATTGATCCTTGTTTTGCATATTGTCTGAAAATTTAAAGTCTTGAGGAGCCTCTGTAATATCTGCCAAAATAGTTGGATTGCAAACATGTATAAAAGAAATATATAAAAAGGCAATATTTCTTCATTTCTTAGAACATCAACTAAATTTCGATTTTTCTAAATCGTAATAGTATACCCGAATGTAGATATTTTCCCAATCTATTACTAGTTTTTAAATAACGACAATGAGTTTATGTGCTTTGTATTTATTCGTCAAAAAATGCTTGCAAAATTAGCTCCAAAATGTTGGACTTTTAATGGTCGGTTATTTTTAACAATTTTTCTATAAGAAAGAGCATATATAACTGAAAATGATAGTGCTAATTGAGGCGGAGAAGTCGTTAATAGTGAGAGTGGGCTTTTTATTTTACTTAAAGATTCTTAGCTTATTTTTCCGTATAATGTTTTTTTCTAAAAAACAAAAGAAAAAATACATACTATTCGATGTATTTCAATCCTAACAAAGTAATATAATGTATCATATTCAGATCTAATACAATCTTTAAGAAACAGTTTCACGGAAATTGGGAACGAAATATGGTCGATTTGCGGAACACCACAACGTCGTAAAACAGCAAGGTGCATAATTGAAAACAATGAGAATGTTGTACCATTCTTTACAAGTGCTTATGTCGAAATAATTGAAAGCATAATCGTTCAAATAGACTCAAGGTTTCAGATTTTTAAACCTTTTCAATTCTTCGAAGTTTGGCCACTTTCAAAAATATTGTGTTTCTAGTTCTGGGAATAAAATTATTTTACTCATAAATATCGATATGGTTTCTTGTTGTGTGAAGGACTGTGAGCTTTTATTTTCATATGAATACAGAATGTCTACTCTCACGTCCCCATTAGTAATTCCTGGGTGCTTTTATAGAGGGGCTCTGTTACACGTAACGAATTTGCCGAAAGCGTAATCAACCATGGACATCAACCAATTGCTTCCCTTCGGTAAATTGTCACGTCACGCCACTGATATGCAGCATTATGAATAATGTACAGCTCTCAGGCACACTTCGTAAACTGGCTATAATTTATTTCAGTAATAAGGAAAGCCAGGTTTGTTTGATATTTTAGGTGATGAAACGAAAAGTTTGTTGCTGTTTATTCTATTTTCAAAAGCAATTTCATAGATTTACCTGCCATAAAGACCATGCTCCAAGAATATCACAAGAAAGGATTTTCTTTATGCGAATAACGCTGTACTATTTGCAAGAATCTATAAAACTGGACAACTAGGTACAATTTGACCTGCCTTAGTATTGCGTATACTAAATATACTCTTACTATGCAATTAGGGCATGCAATCCCGAGATTTCGGGATCTCGGGATCCCGACACATTTTGGTCATTTTCGGGATCCCGAATTTTTTATCGAGATTCCCGAGATTTCGGGATTGATCAAATTCAGCCCATTTTGGGAATTAGAAACCAGAACTTAATACCAAAAGAAATATTGTTTTATGAAAACGGAGGCGGAAGTCAGTTGTAATAATGAATTACAACTAGCATATGATTAAATGTGCAGCAAAATCAGGTCTAGTTTAAATTTTGAAACTCTAGACGAATTTTGTTTATTAAGAGCATACTTTCAACATGAATCAGCAGTTTGAACCAATCGATATTATAACTTATCGCTTGTTCCATTGAAAAGCAATATTATTTTGTAATTGATATGTAAACAACTAAAAAGAATTATGTATTTTTATTATATTATCATAACATCCGTTATGCTAATTAAATTTCAATTCGTTTTAACTAATTTTATAACTAGCTATCATGAGCAAATAAAGAGCTTTATTGGACAAGAAGATAAGAAGAAATTAGATCATAAGATTAATTTAGATGCAATTATAGATTAACGTCTTACTTGCTAGTACCCATGTACATATCGTCGCTGTGAAATCAAACCGGCATATCTGCAAAATACACATTCTTCATTAGAGCGCTTTAAAGTTTTCGCATGTGGGCTATTTCCACGTGAATGCAAAGCGACAAAACACCATTAGACGGGTTTTTATTCAACTTTACGATATGCCGCGCCGGTGCGACATAAAAATAGAGTGGAAAATAAGGAATTTTTTGATACCAAAAACTCAAAAACTCAATTTTTGCAGATATGCCGGTTTGATTTCACAGCGACGATATGTGCAAAAATTTAACATTATAATGAAGTTAGCTTCCGGTTTTATGTATCTATAATTGAAATAAAGTTTTAATTGAGTACGAATAAGCCAATATATCTGTTTGAATTTTCTTAATATAGTTTTTTTTAAATAAAATCTCGAAATCTCGGGACTATTTCGGGATCCGGAAAATTCTAATCCCGAATTTCGGGATCACCATTTCAATCTCGGGATTATAGCCCTATATGCAATGTATGAATTTGTATGAGGCAGCATTGAAAACAACAGCAACTGAGGTAGGATTGTTGTTGCTGTACTCTAACCGGCTCTTGATCGAGACGCATAAAAACGCACCTAATACTCATTAAGTGAAAACAATGCTAAGTAACCATAAGCTCGACTCTAAAATAGGTCGAATTAATGATATCGATAAATTCATATATCATACAAATAAAAAAAGGACTAGATTCAAAGTTTGATGCAAACTTTGCTCTATGAATTGCTGAGCTATTCAGTTTCATGTTCATACAATTTAAACGTTCTAGAGAAGGCGTATCATATCTTTACAGTGTATTCCATTCAGAGGAGATTAGAAGAGTTTAATCGAACAATGATCAATTTTGTGGAGCTAATGGGTCTTTATAATCAGATTAAATTGGAATTCATTCGTCAAAATCTTCAGGAAAGCTCTTGTCTGTGAAAGAACTAGTTTGTATGCTGTACAGGCCAGGAAAATAAGGCATGCTCTGTGAAATGAATCCACGTGGAGACTTTTCGACGGAAATGTGTTTATTATAAGATGACAAACATAATGAGGAAAGTCCACTTCAAAGTCGTGTGCGCAACAAAAGTTACTAAGGGTCAAAGGTCACGAAAATCAGTTTTTCATATGTCGTTAAATATTAACTTTACGTGAATTTATGTTAACGCCAAACTTACTCGACTTTAAATTTCAACAAAAGATTCATATATTCAGTTTTGCGAGGTATGTGGCTGAGAAAGTTTTAGGCGTAGGTCATAATCGCATATAGCGGAGACCGAGGAAGGTTTTGACAATTTTTATTATCATCTAATATTATTCGTACGTCTATGAACTCTTTTATGGAAGAAAGCTAATTTAATACACTACTTAAATTAAATACAAAAGGAAACAAAAATAGTAAGATTCATGAGAAAATTGACATTAAATGAAGAAGTCCTCAATGTCACAACTCTCCTAGTATCAAAGTAAGTTGTAACAGGGTTCGAGGTTAATTGTGACAGGGCTCGATTTAACTTGTTTTGGATGGGCAAGTCAGTAAGAACAGCGAATTTGATCTTACTTCTGTTTGGTTCGATTCCTTTTCTTGGAGATGCTTTTGGCAGCGGACTGAGCGCTTCCGGTGAAAATAAATTTTATTTAATGTGGCTTAGATTAAGAGATTTAGTTGTGGACGCAATTGGTTTCAAGTTTGTTTGTGCCGGGTTATTAGCTTCGGGTGTGGGGGCAACAGGTTCTATCTCTGGGGGGGTGCGCATTACAGATGAGATATGTGTAGACAACGGAGTCTGCGTTTACGTACTATGGATGCTAAGATGTAGAAGCAACTGGTGCGAGGCTCTCGTGCAGAGGGCTGTGGTTCCTGAATGCAGAGGCAACAGGATCTATGTTTTGGGATTCCATAACATCATTCAACAGTATGGACGGACTGGTAGAACTATTCTTCTGCATCAATAATTATGTTTGGAGTAACTGCTCTTTCTTGTTGATCTGCAGTCAATTCTCGGTCTGATATTGGATCGGTCCAAACTCGATCAGTAAATTGACTTGGTAGGAAGCCAACTCCGGAAAAAATATTTGCATTGACAGGCCAAGTTCCTGTAGCTGCAAAACCAACGCTGATGTTACTTGCCGTGATCGCTACGTCAAATGCAGTTTTTGCTATTGAAGTTTCCAGCTAAGGCCAGCGTCATAAGAGTCCCTCTCTCCGCAAATGTCATAGCACTAACTTATTTTTCTTCGCGTCGCGCAATAACTCTATCAGGTTTTTGGACGGTTGTTATGCGTGTCTCGTCAACGTTCCAAATATCTTTTTTCGGAAAATTTATGCTTGCTTAAGACACATGTATAATTGAAGAAAAATATGGCCACATTGTTTGATTGAAGCTCGATGCCCGAGCTATACTTGTTGCTTGAGCCAATCTTAGTGATAAATTTAGATGTCGCTCCATAAATAGCTTAAGCCATACTTCTCCAGCCATTTTTTTCTCTTTCTAAAACGCCGGAAACTTCTTATTATGCTTATGTGCTAATTTGTATGCCAAGTTTTTCGTTTCTTTAGTAGTAAAGCCATAATTTGAAGCCACACAAGTCAACAAATAATCGTATAGTATATTTTCTTCATCTTTGGTGAAGACTGTTGGACAAGCATACCCAACAGATGGTGGCTTTTCCGTTTCATTGGCCTCGTAAGCTTTTTCTTGTTAATATATCTTTGGCGCGATATGTAGCGCAAACTGTAAGAGAAGGCGTTATGAATTCATATATTTCGATACTAGACAGAGCTCTATTAGTTTTTCTTGTATATTTATTTGGCATTCTGAAACAATACATAAAAATTAAAAAAGGTGGGTAAAATATGCAAACTTCCACCACAAAGCATGTTGCCGAAAATAGATTTGCTTGTCGCAGCTCTCCTAGGAGCAAAAAAACATGCGTCGATCAAAATAATGGCTCATAACCTAACAAGTATGAGGCAAACCAAAAAACCTATATCAAGGTATAAAACTAGAATAGACACTGCATATCAGTAAAAATATTATAACAGTACTATAGTAATACGTATATAAAATAGTAGAACACTGAATTATTGATCAAAAACTTACCTTTGGCATTTTTTTTTACAACGATGTCATATTGATACTACCACTTACAGTGCCGGCCTGCGCGAAATAACATGCAATCACTCGTCAAAAAAGTAATAAATGCGCAGTGTTGCTAGCTTTCTAGCTGTCATAGGCTCCGAGAAATCGAGTATGTCACAACTCTCCTCTGTCACAACCCTCCTTGGTCTCCCCTACTGGTGTATAGATTAGACTATACGATGCATTTAAGCGTAGAAGCCCGTGCAGTGCTCCCAAACCCACAATTTTTTCTTTGTAATGTATCGTTAAAGTGAAGCCTTCTACGTAATAATCATAGTATCGCATTTCATAATAATCTCATGGGTCCATGTGTACCTAAAAATATTTGACGAAACATTTTGTTCCATTTAAGGTAAGATAAACTGTTAAGAAATAAGACAAGCACACACAAGAACGTAACAATCTCAATAGATAAGGATAGAATAGGGCACAATAAAGTTATTACTATTACCGTCCATACTAATAAAATATAGTATAAAATAGTTAGTATGCATTGTTACATAGTAGGAGATATGCAAATGGAGTATAACCTTAAATAACTTTTATTGCGCACATGACTTTGTAATGGACTTTCCACAATGTCTTTCTCGTCTCACCAGAAACTTATTTCCGCTGATAAATTTCCACTTCGATTTATTTGGTAGTTTGGCCATTTGTTCGTCTTATTTTCCTGGCCTAGTAACAAAAATTTCCTATGAGTTTTGAATTGGTTCAATTAATGCAAAATCCCACTGACAACAAGAGAACCGAAGTAAACATATCAAAATAACTTCATATTATAAACAGTTTATTAAATTTATTTATTCGTACGACATGCAAAAACTGATTTTTTTCATGCTAAAATTGTGGACAGTATACACAGAATAGGTACTTGAAACCGGTGCTATGCAGTTGGAGTTGTGGCGTTGAATACCTAAAGCGGACTCGGAGCCGAATCCGACTAAGAATTTAGCTGAAACCTTGCCTGCGACTCCACAACCCGGCTCCAAACTATTGACTTTGCAATTTAGGTGAACAATTATATATTGGATGTGTTACCTGGTTAATAGAATACTTGGGCTTCAAGACTAAAGTTGAGATAAAGATAGATAAATAGTGAATACCACGCAGCTTCATATCAATAAATTTGATGGATATAACAAAAAACTAGTAAAATAAAATACATGCAGCATTAATGTAGTGAATGCAATTAGGTACCTATTGTAGACTAATGATTTGATTATATATTGATTACATTTCGGAAAATGTGGTCCTGATTCACATTTATAGACATAATAAAAACTTTTCAACCCTTCTCCACTCACCCCGTAATTTCAGAAAAAAATTTTCGTGCCTAAATACCTAGTTTCCCTGTCAACTCAAGTATTCTATTTAAAAAAGCTTAGTGATAATAAAAAAACGTGAGTTAACAAAAAGCTCTTGTTGAAATGATTCCTTTTATAGTTATTATATTATATTAAGGATAAGATTGGTGTGACTCGCAGTGAATGCGGAAGTAAGCGTCAAAAATACCCCCGTGTACATTGGGGTATTCATCCGACTTTCGTTGCAGCATTAATGCAGTGAATGCAATTAGGTACCTATTCTAGACTAATGATTTGATTATGTTCCTCGTGAATTGCGTTTATTATGCGGTTGTTGGCAAATAAGTACAATAGCATTATTGCAGTGTATCTAAAAATACCCATTTGCTAGCAGACGAGTGAATTAAAAAATCTGAATATTCTCCATTGATGATATGCCTACTTCAATGTCTGTGAATTATATAATAAACGAAATATGTGAATGCTTGAAAATATAAATAGATTTAAACACTGCTTCAAAATATTCATTCCTTTGTTCGATTCAGTACTGGCAAAAAGCAAAAATTTACAATTTCGAAGGACCACATTTTCCGAAATGTGGCCCTGATTCACATTTACAGACATAATAAAAACTTTTCAACTCTTCTCCACTCACCCCGTAATTTCAGAAAAAAATTATCGTGCCTAAATACCTAGTTTCCCAGTCAACTAAAAAAAAAGTATAAAACCTTGTTTGAATGCAAAGATCGAACCGTGTATTTATTAGAGTTGATCACTACGACTTACGCGAATTCATAAATTCCTGTTTCGCCAATACTCGCATTCACTGGAATACATTGAGCAAAATTAAACTCATTTGCTTATAAACCTAGTGCGTGTGGTTTCCTTTAAACAAATAAAAATAAATTCTTAATTCTATTGAAATTCGCAACAGCAAATTTCTTATTCTACACTCCAGCCCCAAGTCCAAACTATAATATTCTTGAGTTGTGCGTAGGTAGCATCCAGAGCTTGAATGGAATGAGCTCGCAAAGAGATTCCTTTTCCATCCCCATATTCTCCATGCTGAATCGGGAGGAATGCAAGAGACCTGTTTATTCTGTTCCATACCATTTTCTGCGCATACTATCAAACTGGAAGTCATCGCATATTCCATTCGAATGTTTGGCAAGCGGGGCGCCGCGTGCATGGTTGCAGTAGAACATTCATTACAAGGACTCCGAAGGACCTCCAGCAGCTGGCAAAGACGAGAAGCGAACCGATTCGAAACTGTCCTCGATGGATGGATGAATGGAAGGATATGCTGGATGGAGTGCGAGTCAGTACGTTCGTTCGAGTCCTTCGAAAGTTTCGCATGAGTTCCGAGCCGGGACTATGAAGCCACCGATAGGATATCGTTCCGATATTGGTTCTTGTCGGCGTAGTGTTTAGTCCTTATGTAGCTGCAAGTCGTGTAACAGCGTGTAATGTTATGCTCTCGAGTGAGTGTGGCAGTATTGTGTGGTTTAGAAATGACGTGCATCTAATCAAGGAGTTCGCTTGAATGTAACCGTTAGAAACAGTTCATAGTGCAGAAATAAATTATACGTTTAGTGAATCTCAATCGCAAAGATATTCTTGTAGAATTACTCAAAAGGGAATCCGTGCTGCAGATTCCGGGTGACATTATTTGATAGTGATAAACAAGTTCGAAGTGGTGCAGTTCGCTTGCATTGTGCAGGTCGTCAGTGCCCTAAATTGTTGTGGCTAGTGAAATTACGGTACGGTTCAGTGCGGGATTAGATTGGTGTGACTCGCAGTGAATGCGGAAGTAAGCGTCAAAAATACCCCCGTGTGCATTGGGGCATTCATCCGACTTTCGTTGCAGCATTAATGCAGTGAATGCAATTAGGTACCTATTCTAGACTAATGATTTGATTATATTCCTCGTGAATTGTGTTTATTATGCGGTTGTTGGCAAATAAGTACAATAGCATTCTTGCAGTGTATCTAAAAATACCTATTTGCTAGCAGACGGGTGAATTAAAAAATCTGAATATTCTCCATACTACATACATGTCTTGAGCGATTTGCATTTATATAGATATTAGCACGCACGTTCACCGTCTTGTTCGCCTAGTTGTTTATTCGGTTACCATGACCCGCCATTCAAACTACTTTTTGCGGATATTGACTTCTTGATAACTTTTTCCTACTACCTTTGTTGTAAGTAGATTTTGCTGCCTGAAGCCTTTAACTAAGCTCGTGAAGCTTGAATGCATCTTCTAAATTTTTGAACGCTGCCACGACCAAACTTTACTATGGACATGATACTGTTTATTGTTCGCGACGCTGCTTCCGAGAAACTTTTCAGCTTGGAATCGAAAACGACGATAACCATTTGTGTTGAATAATTACTTACCCTGACACTATTCACATGGAAAGCATATCAAATTGAAAACATTGGCATAGATTGGCATGTTGAGAAATTTTAAATTAAAAAATTGTACAAGGCTACCAATATTATTACAACAAATGTAATGAAGGTGAACTAGTATAAAGCCTGAAACTAAAAATGATGGATTGTATCATAATTGATATGGCACAAAAATAAGTCGCAAAAAATTTTTGTTTATCTCATTTTCATTCATAAAATAAGTCACCAGAAAAGGAAACTTTGAAAGTTTTGATGCATTTATTCAAGTTTGAATTTTTTCAGATTATTCAAGGCCTTTTTGGAATTGTTTCTCTTAGCTTATTTTGAATTGGGCGATTTTTATCCCAGTAATTTTAAACAAAAAGGGTCGCAAACTATCAATTTTTCGTAAACTTTTGTATTTCGAAATTAAAGATCAAATTAAAATTGATTAAAAATCACGACTATCAAATTTGCTGAACATAAAAACTGCATAAAAACTTAATATTCAAAAACTACGTGGCTCAAATAGTTCTCGCGATATATCCCTGAAAATATTTTTACGGGTTGATGCCTCTATCATCTGTTTTTCTCACTATTCATGAAGTTGGAGTTTTCTCAGGCTCATAGGCTAAGAAATATAGGGTTATTCATTGAACATTGTATTGTTTTATTTCACTGTAAAGATTGATCCTTGCCATTATATATGAAACACAATATCGTTCAAATTTCCTCCATGGGATTTCTTACAGGACTAAACCTTTTTAAAGTAGTTTTCAATGACTTTCCAGCACATTTCGGGCAATATCTCGGGCATGACTTCACGAATATTGGCTTTCATCTCGTCCAGAATTTAGGAATTATTCGCATAAATACGATCTTTCGCGTACTTTTACAAACAGAAGTCCTGAGGCGTTAAATCGCAGGGTCTTCGAGTTCAATTCACATCAGCCAATCGGAAAATTAAATCTTTGTGGAAATTTCTCTTGCAAAAGAGCTCGATTTGCTTTTGTTACGTGACTTGTAGCCCCATCCTGCTGAAACCAGATAACAACAACCTTTAATTTCCGTCGTAAAATAATCATAACAATCCATAGCGCTCAGAATTGACGGTGAAGGCTTGTGTTGTACACGATCACTGACTAAATGTGAAACTGACAAATGTCAATAACAAATTGCACTTGTCGATTACAGTGACAGCCTCTCTAAACGGGTAAATCGTAAACCCGTGTGAAAAATAATTAATTATTTGAAATCTGAACCAATCCACACACTTATACTCTCAACTGAAATGTATGATATATATACGGAAGGGTTTGTGGAATAAAGCTCAGTCGATTTCGGTAAACCAAAGCTTTTAGGCGACCAGCTAGACTGTTTTTAAACAATAAACTTTACTTTTCATTTTATTGAAGTCGTGCAGTTTGGAACGATTGCTACGCAGCGGTTAAATTCGCCACGCAAGAGTGACAACTGCTTCGAACTATAAATTGAGATTTTTCTTTACTAAAGCATAGTACTGAGTTCAATTTCACGTGAAATTTTCATACAAAATTTCATGTGAAATCTGTTTCGGCGAAAATTTAGCTTGAAAATAAGCAAGAGTGGTACTAAGTTCTTAGCATGAAAAGTTGCTTTGAAGTTGCTTTCGCGTTGAAAACGTAGATGGCACTGAAACATGTCTCCAATCATTTCATGCCAATTTAGTTTGTGCAGTTCATTCTTTCGAGCGAAAAAGTGACACAAAATGGAGCAGTGCAAATGTCTTTCCAATAATAAAATCGATCGAAAAGTGAAATTCTTGACATTTTATCCGTCAGAAATGAGCATTGTCCCTGCTTTTCTCCATTGCCAAAATTTTCGCTCGAAAGAATGACCAGATAATAGAGACATGTCAAAATTTCACGTGAACTCGAACTCAGTACCAGCCTTAAGAGGCTAAACTATTGATCTCTCGACGAAAAACTTTACTTGCGGTCAGCGTTCCAAATCCGTGAACGGCCGTTTGTCTCTAACTGCCAAATAGAAATACTGCAATAACCTTATTTCACTTGTCGTTGATCGTTCTCAAAAAAATACGGCCCAATCACGCCACCAGACCATAATGCGCATTACGCCGTGACTTTTTCCGGTTGTAATGACCTCTCTACGATCACTTGTAGATTTTTTGAGCCCCATATTCTACAGTTCTGCTTATTAAAGCTACAAAATGGGCCTCATTAATGAAGACATTTTTTTTCGAAAAATCAGCAACAGCTTGTTGTTCCAACACCCAAATTCACTATCAAAAACGATCCAAATTCAAAAATGGCAAACGTACAATTATATAAATGATCGTTTGTGTGTCGGTATGCAGGGTTTTACTTTCTCAAGCGCGAAATGGATAACCCGGTTTTTATCTCACGGGCTCAGAAGTGTGTGCAGAATAAATTTACAGTTTTGCATAAAACCAATAATCCGAAATATTTAAGAAAAATTGATTTTCGTGACCTTTGACTTATAATAGCTTTTTCTACGCACACGATTTCGTAATGAATCTCTACGTTGCTTTTCTGATCCCATAATAAACTTAATTCTGTTAAAAACCCTTTCAATTATTTTTTTGCCAAATAACTGGACTATAATTTTTATGTACGAATGGCTCTGATTTTCAAGCTCCGAACGCTTCAAAATATGATTAATAATAAAAAGGTTATTCGACAAAAATATACTACGTTGAATTTAGTCAGTTTCTTTTCATAGTTGAAACCATTACAGAAAAGCCACTCCACATAAAGTTTTGAGATTTTAGATAGACAGTCACAACAAGAACTGTTGCAATTAAATATATTTCATTACTGTTATCATTACAGTTACTTTAATGAAGTGATGTTGAAATTCACTTAAACATTATTTTATCCTGCGTCTTTTCTAAAAAAAAACACTTTTATCGTATGAAAGAACATTTTTGTTTCACTTGGAAATGTTGACGGAAATGGTAGTATTTTAAAGAGGTGGTTAGAGAAGTGGCTTAGATTAGCTTATAATCTTTAATGTTGATAGAATGCCACCTCGAACGTTTTAAATAGGAAATAAAAAGCTTCCAGTTTGAGCTGGATCTTCCGTGGTAGTAGTGTTTCAGCACTGCCATGCAATTTCAGCGGCTAGTTTGAGATTGTAGTTTGACTTTTCCACACTTAAAGTGTATAGAAATATGGATTCAGATAAAATTTCTTGAAAAATTTAAATCAATAAATATTTCCATTTCTTAAGCCCAATATTTAGATTTAAAAATATCTGCTTGATTTGGGCCAAAGAAGCAAGTTAAAATCCTGAAAAATATTAAATTCGCTAAGTATATATTAGAAGCTAACTTTTGATCCTGTTTTTTTGGGGGAAAACAAACTTTCTCTAAGCTAATTTGTAAGGAAAATGGCATAAGAGTCCTTTCGACCAGATATTCTTTCAGAAATTTTTTTTTGGAATATGGTTTTTGTCGACGCAAGCATATCATAGAGATATAAAATTGAAAACATTTTCTCTTTGTGTATCGCAATTATCTTTGTCAGATTGTTTTTTAAAATATTTTTTTGATACCTGCATATTCCGCAGCAAACCAATGATAGCTTGGAGGACCTGTCGTGGTCTCTAACATTTCTAGAAGTTTCAGCATATAGTTTGAAAAAAACAGATAAAATTCACTGGTTTACCACTTTAAAGCTCAAGTGCACTTATTGGCTTGGATAACAGTAGTGCTATAAGATTTTTTTAAATTTTTATTTATCAATTTTCATTCAACCCAGGATACTTTGCAACTAACACTTCTTTGAATTTCTTTACAATTTTGACTATATTGGAACGGATTAACATACCATTTCCAATGTCTGACAGGTAGAGAGCTCTGTTGTCTTTTGATGGTATGGTGTGGTAAATCTGGCTTAAATATTTTGAGCTAGTTAGCTAGAAAATGAAGAGAACCGCAAAATGATTTTGTTGAGTTCATCCCGATCAATACTAGCGCCAATTTTTTCATTGAATGAAAATGATGCTCTCCAATTGAATAGACCAGCTGGAGAACAGTTCCATTGCAAAGCTTTCATACGCACCAGTGTATGTTATTCGAACTTAAGATTGTTTATGCTGTTCATTTAGAAAGTTTCCATTAAGAATAGCTATGTTGGAGCCATTACGTAATGATTGCTTGGGCAAAAATTTATCCGACAAGCTTAAAAACTTGTCTAGGTAAGCTTGCAGTGTTAAATGACAATACGTCTGTTCCCGTACTACGATTAATTGCAATTAATTGCAATGAAGCGTACTAAAACGGAGTACAAAAACGGCTTCATTGCAATTAATCGCAATTAATTGTAATACGGGAACATACTTAATATTAACTGAGGTAGGTATTCTCCCTAATAAGCTACAATCGATTTTTCTTATTAAAAACAGAGGGTAAATAATCACTGCTGGAAGTAATAAGAAGTTGATCTTAATCACTCGATTGGGCAATAGCTGTTTTTAAGACTCCTTTAGTGCATCCAGATACGAAACAATCTAGTTGACAAATTTTGGAGAAAAAATAGAAAGTGAATTAATATACTTAGCAAAACATAAAGATTTATCTTTTACAAAACATCGTTATGTTAATATTAATGCAGTTCGTTTATCAACCTATCTCTATTCCTAGATTAATAATTTTTGAAAATTCAAGCAAGCTCTTATTTGTGAATTTCTGTTTTGCAGAGTCATATTTACTTGTTTTGACACACGTGCTACAAAAATCAATCGGAATTTGAAAACGTAGCGAATCATTAGCAAACATTTATCATTTCTCAAAGGGAAATCTCATTTTGATTACTGAAATCTATCTGAATTTTGATTGATTGCTGAATCAGAATTCTGAAGATTTACTCGACTTTTTTTTTGAATTCGTCATATATGGTTTACTGGTTAACCTCATTTATGGTTTTTGAATTCCTCATTTATGGTTTACTGGGATGTTTTTAGTTATAGAAGCATGCAATTTTATAAGCTGCTAGCTGCTAGACCAACTTTGAATTCCATGTTTAACGTCTCATTCCGTTTCAAAAATGTTTAACGGGGCTAGAATGTCGGTGTGGTGTCCCTTCGGCTCCATGCAGTAGCTTAAACATATACAAATTGAATAAAATTGACAATATTAATTTATAATATAATAGATAATGCTATAAATTTAAAACTGCCTTATGTAAATTCCAAACGGATACCATCCGTTCCCATAAAGTGGTACTTATAAAACTACTCTCGAACATTTTTGAGCCCCACATTGGGCGCCATACTATATTGTTTTATTTCACCGTGAAATTCAGAAATTAAATTGTGTTCTCTGTGTAACCTTTCCGTTCTGCATAAATGCTTTCTATAATAAACTCAAATCATGTGAGAAAAATTATGATTTCTCGAGACGCAGCTATCAAATATAAATGAATTAAATAGCTTATCCATGAAATTCATAAATGCCTAAAATGCTCAAAAGCAATAGAATAAATGTTAGGCACGCAAAATCAAAATAAACGAGCAATAATGTTTAGCACATAAATATATATGAATACCATATTGGAAAGCAGCTTTCAACACCTTGCAGCTAATGACCAGGTGAACTCATTAATAAACCATTTCGCACTAAACCATCAAATAACTCCCCAACTTATGAACGACTCTCAACACATTTCCGGAAAAAGTATTGCAGCTTTCACAAAATAAGCCCAGTTCTTACTAATCAAACATTGAACATCTAATCGAATTACGGCTGTTCAAGTCTGCACGACAACTTCTCTATGTCCTGACCAAATATAAGCTGCGACAGCTCTCCGAAGGGATTTGTGACCAATTTGTTTGCTCGCCACTTACGAATTTCACACCGAGTTTCGATAAAATCTCTGGCACAGTTTCCAAATTGCTATGTTCGAAAACGTTCCGAATTGCCAGTGCAAGCACCAAATGAACGTTGCCTGGTAAAAGTGCTGATTATTTTCTGTTATTGTACATGAATATGTATAAATTTTGGTATGTGTGGTAACAAAGAAAATATTCATCACCAGTTGATAATAAATGTTTTTAGATATTGTAGTTTAGTGTAGTTTTAACTATTTTTTTTAATTTTCATATCAGATTGTTAGGCTCTTGTTAAATCATGAGAATTTGATTTTATTTGTTTTTTATTCACTAATGTAAAGAAATCAAGAAAATGTAATGGCATTGCTGAATTGTAATATGCCTTCTGTACTGGAATTTCACCTATTGTACAAATAATATTTTTTATTAAATATGGGGTTAAAACTAGGAATTTTGAATCGAAAATAAGTTCATAGATTATATTTTGACCAAACAAGTTAAGTCTTAATGCATTTTTCTTGACATTTGTATTATAATTGTGAGCATACGTGCTGGACTACGATTTCGAAAAGCCGCGAAATGACTAGTAGCAATGCTCAAGAGGAAGCAAGTATGATTGATTTTGTCACTAAGATTATATAAAGAGTCGTCCACCAGAGCTGATTTTTGTATTTTTTTTTTTTTGTCATTTCTTTAATAAGTGATGCCAGCATTAAATTTTCAGATGCGAAACTAACAACCAATGTTTCTATTTTAAAAATTTGTGAATTTTCAACCTTTATAACCTTCAAGTGGGCGCGCGGCGTCGAATCGACCGCACATGTAACATTATTGTTTGAAACTTCGAGTGTTTTCGTCACAAATATTTCTGGCCTCAAGTACCCTCTTCTTAGTTCAATATAAATACACTGAGAAAACACATGGCGCCAGACGCCATAATTTATAGACTTCTGGCGCCATGTACATATTCGATTTAGGGATTGCGATAAAATATAGCGCCACACGCCATAATACATGGCGAAAAGTACATAGGCCTACACGCCATGTACTATAGTCTTCCACGCCATGTACATGGCGTGGCGGACTATATTACATGGCGTGGAGAACTATAGTGCATGGCGTGGAGAGCTATAACACATGGCGTGGAGGACTATACTGTATGGCGTGGAGGACTATACTGTATGGCGTGGAGGACTATACTGGATGGCGTGGAGGACTATACTGTATGGCGTAGAAAACTATAGTACATGGCGTGGAGGACTATAGTACATGGCGTGGAGGACTATAGTACATGGCGTGAAGGACTATAGTACATGGCGTGAAGGACTATAGTACATGGCGTGAAGGACTATAGTACATGGCGTGAAGGACTATAGTACATGGCGTGGATGAATATAGTACATGGCGTGGAAAAATCAGTCAAAACAGTGCTACTTACCATAAATGAGCACACGGAGAAGTCACTTGCTTGCAACAAACAGGCGCTGGCTGCATTTAGAGTCGCCGAAGGAACCATTCAATAATATGCGCTCTTAGCCGGTTGAGAATGTTGTCGATCTATCGACGATACTCAAGTATCACTTGCTGACATTTATAGATCCCCTCACACAGTATGGCTGCGAGTTATAATTGGAGTGCCATGAGCCATATTACATGGCTCATGGCACTATGTAATATGGCGTGTGGAGCCATAATTTCTGTGCCATGTAATTATGGCGCTGTGAGCTATACTGCATGGCTCAGGGCACTATGTGCATAGCGTGTGGCACCATAAATGCTGCGCCATGTAACATGGCACCACGCGCTGTGTAGATTCTGAGATTATGGCGCTGGGAGCCATATTGCATGGCTCAGAGTACTATGTACATGGCGTATGGGACCATAAATAATGCGCTATGTTACATGGCTCTGGGCGCTATGTGGATTTTTTTCAGTGTATAAAAAAACTATATACGACCGTTCTCCGTAGGCCCCGTGTTGAATAAATACCTTTTGTTTCAAACGTGTCGTAGGCGTCGATAAGACTACACGCGCCCGTAGTCCAAAAGGTTACGCGCGACTGTATTTGCGCAAATTACTTTTGCTTGTGTTTTGAACGAAGTTCGTGTTTTATATAGTAGATATTTTTAGTAAAAAAATGGCCCGTAGACTCCGCAGTAATTCCCAGATAACTTTGCAATTAATGGAAGAAGACATAGAGAGTAAATCTGTGCTCAGTGATGAAGGTTCAGAAGTTTCCGACCACATTTCTGAAGTAGAAAGTGACGAAGAAATTGAAACGATAGGAGAATCAAGCAGCTCAAGTTCAGACGAAGATGTGCCTTTATCGGTGATAAGTAGTTTTTACACAGGACGTGACAAGGTGACAAAATGGAAAAAATCTAATAACAACAGGGTAAGACGTCAAATACAAAATATTCTTACGGAAGATTCAGGCGTTCGTACAAACGGTGTAGGAGTGACAACATTTGATAAAGCCTGGAATTTATTTATAAGTGAAAATATTATTGAAGAGGTTGTCATTCGTACGAATGAGTTCATACAAAAAAAAGGCCCAATGTACAACCGACCCCGCGATTGCAAAATTACTGATGCGGTTGAAATGCGAGCAGTATTTGGTCTGCTGTACATCGCAGGGGCTATGCGTACGTCACATACAAATTTAGAAGATTTATATGCTACTGATGGCACAGGTGTATCTATATTTCCAACAACCATGTCGCTTATAAGAATAAGATTTCTACTCAACTCGTTGCGATTCGATGATTCAACTACACGAGCGTCTCGACGTGCTCAGGATAAAGCTAATAAGAGGTATTTTGGAAAAATTCACTGCGAACTGTTTATTGCCTTATTCAGTGGGGCAAGACGTTGTAATTGATGAAATGATGACAGGATTCCGAGGTAAATGTCCTTTCAGACAGTATATGAAATCAAAACTTGATAAATACGGTATCAAACTTTATCCTTTGGTGGATGCGACTACTTTTTATGTTTTGAATTTAGAGCTTTATGCTGGTAAGCAGCCGGATGGCCCCTATCAGATGAGTAATGCTACAATGGACGTTGTAAATAGATTAATTACACCAATTTCTGGGACTGGACGGAATTTGACAATTGATAATTGGTACACAAGCATCCCTTTGGTAGAAGATTTGGCCCGAAATCACAAGATATCAGTTGTGGGTACCTTGCGCAAAAATAAGAAAGAAATACCACCATGCTTCATTTATAAAGGTAGACCTGAACATTTAAGTCAGTTTGGATTTTCTGACACCACAACACGTGTTTCATATGTGCCAAAAAAACATAGATCTGTAGTACTAATATCATCACTACATTGTGCAGCTGAAATAGATGAAAGTACAAATGAAAAGCGAAAGCCAAGCATCATAACTTTTTATAACAAAACCAAAGGTGGTTTCGATGAAGTTGATAAAAAAGCAAAGATGTATTCCACTTCTAGAAAAAATAATAGATGGCCATTGACAGTCTTCTTCCGTCTCTTGGATATTGCTGGAGTAAATGCCATGGTTATCTTGAGGGGAAACGGAGTGGTTATAAAAAAAAGGCGCATGTACCTACGAGCATTAGGGATAGAACTGACAAAAAAGTACGTATGGAGAAGAGCTACAATGGTCAACCTCATGAGGAAACTGAAAAGAAATATTACAGAGCACTTGAACATTAGTACTGAAGACAGAAACGATAAACCAATCACAAGTTTCAATACAAGCAGAGGAAGCTGCAAAATATGTCCAGCTAAAAAAAGAAGACAATCTAAGACAAGTTGCACATATTGTCTAAGAAATATTTGCAGGGATCATACAACATTTGTTTGCAACGAATGTTACCATGAAAAAGCGACTGATGAGGAAAATAACTAACTATATACCAGCTTTTCTATACCTAATTATAATTTTGATCTCTAAAAATAATAATAATTTGATTGGCAAAATCGTTTTATAATCCAGTGATTATTTGTAGAAGTTATTTATTTTTATTTCTTGATATTGATTGATTTCTAGTTATAATTCATGGATTGCTGATTTGTTTTGTAAGTATTTAAAGATTTGTATTTTATTTTATTTTGATATAAATGAGTAAGATTTATGAACTAAAATCGAAACCCAACCCAAAGATAGTATACATTTACTTTAAATATCAATTTAATGGCAATAACTAGATTTAAAATAATGTTCTACATCTAAATACATTCCTAATTGAAAGAGAATTGTTTAAGTTATAATAAAATAAATGATTATTTAAAGATTTGTAGTTTTAGATCCTTAAAATCTCCAATACGTCTTTTAGGTTACGCGCGACTACTGCCGTTCTAAAAGGCCTCGCGCCTACTTGAAGGATAACTGGCCATCAGATTAGGGCTGGCTTTGGTTGTGGTTCTAGCAAAGGCATTTTCGTTTGTTTTACCTGCGAATACTGCCATTATATTTTTGTATGATGAGTTGGGAATGATATAAAGCTCGAGTTACAATCAATGCAACACAACATTGTTGCACAAAAAAACGAGTTTGCACACATGAGAAGGTATGAGAGCAGTTACAATGATGCAACACAGCTTTGTTGCGCAGCAAAGTTTGCTCATACCTCAAACTTGGCATGGCAACAAAATTTTTGAAAATATTCAATTCTACCAGTTCCTATGAACGTTCGGGAAATGGGAACTGTCATACACTCAGAAAAATACTTCAATTTTTTGAGGAAAAATGAACATATTATTATTATATTATATAATGAACATTAAATTGGTAATGATTCTACGCCAAAGAAATATTTACTCAATCCAAAGGAAGGAATTTCTTCATTTCAAAGAACTGATATTGAGCTTGCCCTGTGTAAAATTTGGCATATTTACAAGGAAATGTTTCCATAAACCTGGCATCAATCGGTTCTCCTACGATTACCGAAGTTAAGCAATGTCGGGTGCGGTTATTACTTAGATGAGAGACCGCTTAAGAACATGGCATGTCGTTGGCACGCAAAAACTCTGCCTCCCATCATTTGAACTGCGCGGCTTACGTTGAAGGGAGTGAAAAAAAAATTTAAAATAAAACTGAAAAAAAAATATTTTCACGTGCCAAAGCAATATTTTGACCTCAGGTAAATATTGTACTTGCAATAAGTAATTTTTTTTGGAGACACACATGGAAGAGAGAGAGAAGCTGGTCGTTAATCTATCTGATAAGTGCCACATTTTTTTCTTTTTTTTCTGAATCGCTATTGTTATTTATGCCTTAGTCTTCACACAAAGCTATACTGTGACACTTAATGGAGCGCTAGCGCAGTCGCCGCCTGTTAAGACAACTCAAGACGAACAAATACAACCATGAACCCGGTGGAATTCGAACCCGCAAGCAGTAGATCGCTGCTTCGGACTGACGCGTTAGCGAGCTAAGCTACCGACCTCTCATTTGTTTAAAGAAAATGTTAATAGAAATCATAAAAACCATCCATTTTTTCATCGAATATATAATAAAAGCGTGGTTGAAGTTGAAACATGTAAAAACATGTTCGCATGTAGATATAATTTACTTAATTGGTAGATATAATTTATACTATAATATAACTATATAAAAACTACTACTGATATAAAAACTACTGCCTTGAAAAAAGGTAAAGTAAAAATTGTATTCCGTTGAATTTAAGAAATTTTTACTCAATATTGATGCAAATAAAAGTTTATTTGATTTGTGGAAAATTTCACATCTCGTAAACAAGTAAATATTTTCTTTGATTCTCGTAAACATATTTTTCTGAGTGTATGCAAATGAAAATCAGAATTTGTTTTTTTTTGTCCCATTTTTGCTTTGCAACATACTCTGCAGATTTTAAAGGATAAAATACTCACTGATATCACTTTCCGAGACTTTAAAGGATCCATATTAACGAACAAAAATTTCATCAATATAGCCAGTGACAGATGACGGTAAATGTGGTGTTACATTGATTGTAACTCCAGCGTAAATGAAAATAAGCAACAAATGTATAAATTTTCCATATTTCGGAAATTAAGCGGATGATAACCCAAAAAGTTGATAGATCCTAATAACTGCCAATGCAGTCGTCGGATCGGAGCAGTTTTGGTAAACTTTTTGGCTTCAATACTGAGGGATTGTCACTAGCACTAATCATTTTCACCAGTTAAGTTTTGGGAGATGCTGCCATCAAATTTTAGATGGAAGGCGCCCATAGTGAAAATGAGCAGCAAGTGTTTTATCTCCCTAGGTTTTGAAATTAATGTTGTAAATTCTAAAATATGAACACACAATATGTCAAAACATTTTTAATTTACACACGTTGCAACTTTAGCGAAATTTAAAAAAAAGTGGCGATTACAAAAATTAGCAGTAGACATGACATAGCGGAGACTAAAACAAATACACTTACAATTATAAATAATATCGAAAACCAAATCGAAACATTGACTACAACAACGTCAGTGTTTCTCGGCAAGCCAGACTACTGCTCGACCGACGAACAATTTTTAAAAATGTAACAAAGGAAAACTTTTGACATTAGTGATATCGTTTTTGTTGATGAGCCAGGTGAATATTATCTTTTATGAGCAACTATTTTCGTCAGGTTAGGTTAATATTTCTGGGCTATCAGCTACAAAATCAAAACCTTGGTTTCGGTATTCAATTTCAATTGAAATAAATCTAACCGAATTATTTATTCAAGCCTACTAATGCCAAAGTCAATTAGCTATTACCTATTACCTATTTTTCCACATTGCACATATTTGCGAATTCCCAACAAAATTAAACATGACAAACAGAGCCTCATAATGTTAAAGAGCATAAATTGTGAAAATTTTGAATTAAGAGCAATTCACTCCAATACGAATTGCTATTGACAATTGTCCTGTTCCGTAATTACTTTTATTATCAAATGAAAACAATGAATCAGAGTGACTGTGCGTAATGAGTGCGTGAAATTGCCATTTTTGTGTCTTATTTCACTTTTGCTATTGAATTTCATTACTATGTAAATCAATCCATACATGAGTAGAAAGCTATCGCGCCTAATTAAATTTGTTGGACTTTACGCTGACCATTGATCATAGCCGTGGTTGAATCAAATGTTTACCAGTTACCGTGGTAGTGCACGAACATAGCAGCAAATTGCAGGGATAAACCAAAAAAAAGCAACAAAAGTACACCAATTTTATTGCATAATTGCATTGGCGATATTCAAATAGAAAAATATTGCAAAGAATAAAACTAAATCGTAGATCTTTCGATGCATTAAAAGTTTTGGCTAAAAATGTATATGTTCGTGTGTGCTCTGCTTGGTGTTTGCATCATAGTACCATATTTATGTTCATGATTAAGAAATAGTAGTAGTAAAAACAGACGATTATTTTTTGTTATTTGTTTTTGTTAGTAATTTATTTATTAAAATATAATAAATTATATAATCGAACCTCATCGAAAGTCAAAAGTTCACCTGGTAGATAATCTTGATTTGAAATCTAAATATACATTTTTAACAACAAAATCAATATCTACGAGGGTTGATCTAAAAGTAATGATAATCAATATAAACCAAGGTGATTCAACTTAAAAAAAAATTATTTTCAACACAGTCTACTAACAAGTTTATACATTAAGTCCACCTTTTTTCCAAACCCAGGATACCCGTAGAAAATTGTTTATGTCTTTACTGTCCCTAAACGCCCCAACAGCGGCCATCACTTCGCTATTACCTTCAAATTTCTTGTCCGAAAGGTGTTTCTTGAACCGAGGAATGAAGTAGAAGTCACTGGAGGCTAGATCTGGTGAATGGGGATGATGTTCAAGCAGCTCGAATTCTGTTTTTTTGAATTGCAGTTATCGCAACTGCAGCCTTATGAGCCGATGCGTTGTCTTGATGAAACAGCACTCTGGCTCGCAGTTTAAAAAGCAATCCCACGACAACCCTCGTACGGGTCTAGGGGTTGAAGCTGGTAGAGAGCTTCATTACAATTTTTTTAATCATTGTGGATACGAGTGTGGAGTGATTAGTTCTCACTTTACCCCTGATTTAAATCAGGTACCTAAATTAGAGCTAGGTTAACTCAAAGCTTGGTGCGCGGACCCTCGTCCGAACCTGGATTCGAACCAGGGATCCCACACGCAAGAAGCCAGTGCTCTACCCACTAGACTACTCAAGCTTCTCTGGCTCGCAGTTTGCCGCGTCTTTTTTCCTCAATAGCCTCCCGCAATATTCTTATTTGGTAGGCGTAGTAAAAGCCTGATATAGTTACTTCCTTTTCTAAATATTCCACTATAATAATTCCTTCAGCGCACCAAAACAAACTGATGTATAACCTTCTCTGCTGAACTGGATACCTTGAATTTCTTGGCATCAGTGAAGAGGGCCGCTTCCAGATCATATCCGGTTAACGTTCCTGGCAGCCAACGCGCAGAGACCTTCTTCATATGTAATTGAACATTGGCATACGAGATCGCTTTGACCTCAGCTACATGCCTGGTCTTCGACTTTTTCCACGTTATCTTCAGTGAGGGACGTGGATGGACGTCGTTCGCGGTGTTCATCTTCAGTGGATGTTTTTCCCAATTTAAAGTCCTTGGCACTGCGCACAACGGTGGAATATGGGGGAGCAGAGTCCCTTAGTGTTTCCACAAAGTCGTTGTCTATGTCTCTGGTAGATATTCTTTTCAAACACAGGTACTTAATGACAACTCTGATTTCATTTTTCTTCATTTTGATGATGAATGCACCTCCCTGGAATCGTGGCCTATTTGTATGTTTTTTTGTACCGCCTTAATGGGTATATGAGGTAGTAAAATTTTTTTTTTTGAATTTTTTGCGAGCTCGAAATAGCCGATTATCACTACTTTTGTATCAACCCTCGTATAATGATATAAACGTAGTGGGCATTTAATTTCGATTCAATAGGTCCTGTTGTTAGTTGGGATCTTCTTTGCATTGAAAATCATACCTACAATTTAATAGTATTCTAAAGCCAACATAAATGCGGGTGTTTATTTAGGTATAATCGTATATATTTTGAAATGTTATTATATAAATAAATAGAAAAAAAAAGTCACGAGGTACTAATTGAAATTTTTGAAATATTTTCTCAATCCAAAAGAATATTGGGCTATTAACTAAGTAATTGCGGATTTTACTGATACATGGTTTTAGTTGAATATTTTGGATGGTGGATATATTCAATATATGAAACTCATATGGTTTTTTGACAGTTGGTGCTTCAATTGTCAAACAGTGGAAAATATTTTATTGCTGAGTTACATTGCTTTTGTTTGAAAAAAAAATAAGGAAAAGGGGAATGGAAAGTTTCTTAAAAAATGGAAAATCAGAAGGAACGTTTTCGTCATAATTTGTCTTTTTATTTCCGGAAAGGAAAAACGCACTGCAAGCTCACAAGAATCTATGTGCTGCGCCTGGTGATAATTGCTTGAAAGAACGGCAGTGTCAAAATTAGTTTGCTAAGTTCGTTCAGGAAATTTTCAATGCAGGATTATCAACGCTCTGGTCGTCCAATTAGAGTTGGTGAGGAACAACCCAAAGCAATAACCACTTTGAGCTGTCAGAACACATTGCGTGGGATAGCTGAAAAGCTCTACGTATCACATACATGCATTAAAAAGCTTCTTAAAATCTTGGCTTCGTACGGGTTCCTCATGATCTTATATCGGTTCCTCATGATTTTAAGGAAATTCGTTTAACACAACGCATTAACATCTGCAAATCGTTGATGAAACGTAATTAAAATGATCCATTTTTAAAATTATGAATAACTGGCGATGAAAAATGGGTTGTTTATAAAAATGAGAAAGAATCAAGCTATCAAAATATTCGGAACAGATCGTGGAATGAGTAAAGCGAACCAGCTCAAATAACATCAAACCTGGATATTCACCAAGAAAAGGATATGTTTTCAGTTTGCTGGGATCACAAAGGAATCGTCAACTTTTGGAATTTTACCACATACCAAAATCAGCAATGCAGTTCAAGAAAACGACCCCAATTGGCAAATCTTAAGGGTGAAATCATTAAAGGCAAGGCCACACATATCTATGGCCACTCGGTAAAAATTACTGAGACTTGTTTAGGATGTGTTGGTACATCCAGTACATAGTCTTGGCCTTGCACCAGCATATTACTTTTTATTAAGTTTTTTGGAAATTTCTCAATCAAGGTGATGATGTCAAATCAAACTTAGTTCAATTTTTCGATGATAAAAATCAGAAGTTTTACTAACATGGAATTATGATGCAGCCCCAAAGATGGTAATAGGTTATTGTTAAAAATGGCCGATACATCACTGAGTAAATGATTTTGTTCTATAAAAAAATTGGTTTTTTTAAAAAAAACCCGCAATTTCTTAGTTGTCAACCCAATACATTAGCTACAAGTTCTTTACATGTAATGATTGGTGCGATTATTACAAGTCTATATAGATTTGACCTTTGGATGAAAATAGTAAAACAAACAACGAGAGATGCAAAAAAAAAATTTTTACGACATAGAAAATTACACACGAAGCATGGAATATCATTACATACTCATGGCATTTGAAATAACTGACAGTTACACTGATGCATAGTGGCCAAACATTGATAACAAAAATCAAATAGATTGACTTTCATGGCAACATTTGTTATATATGACCAAATACAAAACAGCGCCCAATGTGGGCTGCATTAAACAACATGGTGCCAGCATATTCATTAAAATCAAACAGATAGCCAAAATTAAAATGATTTGATTGCCATATATTCTAATCATGAGCAAAGAAATGGCAGGTATGCGAATTATATAAACAGCCACACAAAATACTTTAGTGCATTTCAACAAAATTTGACGATAAAACTCAGATTCGAAGCAAAACTTTTATCAAAAGTGACAAAAACTTTGTTCATGATCCTGCCTGAAACCCGATACTCATTTTTTTTTAAAAAAAAGATGTTTAGAAAGAGTTGTTTCCCATGAAAAATGAGGTACAATTTTTTATTTTCGTGTTAAGCTAAATGAAAAACGAAGACTTTTTGAAATCAAAAAGCCCAAATATAGCCATTTTATGGCGACATCTCATTTTTGTTTTCAATAAATGTTCGTCAAAATTACTTGAGATAAAATATTAAATTTAGCGCTTTGAATGCAAATGTTGGATTTTAGGCAACTACTTAAGACAGAAACTTGCCCTTCTTGTGTGCGCCTTAGAATCATTTAGTAGATATTGGCCGAGATCTTTACCTTTTCGAATAAATCAAATATAAAAAAAACATTTTGAGGCATAAATTAAAAAGTAGATATGCAAATGACTATGAAACTATTTCTGATATAGGTGCAAAATGTACTAGAATGCAAGAAGAAGTGTTTAGACGGATAAATCCATTTAAGAAATTTTTTAAATAAGTCAATATATAAATAAATTTCACGATCACATATTCAATAAAAGAGGCATGAAATTTGATATCTCTATGGTGAAAGTAATTTGTCAAACGCAAATTATTATCATCTATTTGACAAAGAAACATGATTTTTAGATTTGACATTAGCTTATAAAAAAAAAATTCTAAAAAACAACTCTCATTAATGGCAGTTTGGACTAAATGTAAGGTGACATTTGTATGATGTTTATGAATAAGTGATCAAAAATCTAAAATTACTTACTATGCAATCATCATCATTAGGTTATGTCAATCAAAAGCAAAAAGACAACCACACTGTCTTATTTATTTTTTGTCTTAAACCGAAATGAGCTGCAAAAAATGATAAGCTATTTAGTGAAATTGTAAAAACAATGCTGATACAAATATACTTCATAGTTTGTTTCAAAGTCGAAGTAGATAGAGTGGAAGAATCTTCTAGAATTTTCGATGCATCTTCTAGACTCTGTGCATGAAATATTGTCATTTCTTCCACGGGATTGAAGATCACGGGATTGAAGATCTGCAAAAGATGCAGAATACTGACCAAATATGAACAATGATATTTTCAATTTAACAAATTATTTTAAATTTAAAAAAATTATTCATAAAAAATGATAAACATTAATGCATTTGATCAATTTTACAATTTTTTATAATAAACAATCACAGCTTCAAGAAATTTTAACAAGGCAGAACATAACTTCTGCTCCGAGGTACGCTACCATTTTTCAGATATCAATTGATTGCTACATTGTATATGTATTTTTTTGTCGGAGTATATTATTGATACCACAAGTGTTAGCAATTTTTAAAGGAGTGAACCACCAAACAGTTAAATTTTTATTTGCCATAGAACATGTAAAATATTTATTTTCCATTAAATTAATACCAATATTTTTATTTTTTTTTAATTGGGAAGTTCATTGCAAAACATGAAATCTTTCAAACTCCTCTATTCAGTTTGTTTCGATGATTCGATCAATGCAAATACCTAAAAAAAAATTGAGCACTAAATCCCTTGTAATTCGTTCTTTAGTTTTTGATGTCAAGCATACTTTAATCAAAACTGTGGTTTTATCACAAACGCCTTAACTTTTACGCACTGAAAAGCAAACCTTTTTAACAAGTTGAATTCGAACTATAACTTGTAAGACAGCTACATACAACTGTTAACCTGGTTAAAATATAATGTAAACAATTATTTGATTTTGTGTTCTCACTATTTGAACGGAAAATCGGCTATCGTGATGTATTCCATTTTGATAATAATAATTTGGCAATTGTTTAAAGAATTTACTACTAGCGTTAAAAGATGCAAAGATAATGGTCTATCCGAACATTTCTTTTAACAACAATGCGGGGTAGCGCGAACTAAATACAGTAATTTAAAAAAAACCGTAGATTTCATCCAAAATTCCGTCTGCCTTTTTTCGTGCTACAAAAAGTATTACGTTAGGAATCTTTGAGCCAAATTTTCAAATTGATTTATTTTTCCAAATTGGTTTGGATTAGCACTGTAAAATAAAATAAAATAAACATAGTAAGATAAAGCTTATAATGAAAATTCAACTATATTTCAAAATATCTTCGAGTCACTATAACACCTTAAGGCAGTATTCTGGTCTAGAGGCACGATTTTCAGGTGATTTTACGGACGCAATAAAAAAAAACATAAACATTTTTCGAATATATTTTTTACTAGTCTTTCATTAGCATTTTGAAAGTACAAAAATGTATTCAAAAAATAAAAAAAAAAAAAATTGATGTAGATACAGGCCGGCGAAGTGAAGGCTTAAAAAAAACTTGTCTCATGGTTGACATGATTCCAACCTTCCTGGTGGTTTGAAACATAAGTTTTTGGTGAATTCTGTAACAAAAAGAATGTGAAATTTGTCTGACGTAGGCAATTTGAAAAAACTTTTTTTTTCACAAAATGTCGTCCATGTAAAAAAAACTTGGTTTTTTGCCTCATTTTTTCAACTTTGGGGATTTAAATTATAATTTTTTTAATAAATAATTTTTTTTTAATAAATAATTAATAAATAGTAGAAAAAAAATTTGAGAAATCCCTACGTCAGACGATAACCAATAGTGTCAAAAGAGTTTGTGCAAAACTTCACGTAAATCGGTTCATTACAACTAGAGATATCATGTCAACCGTATCGAGAAAAGTAGTTCCGAGAAAAACGCGTTTAGAACTTTGAGTCTCGTTTCGGGCAGTTAGTTGGCGTGTCACAAAAATAGCTGTAACTCCAAAAATAATTCGAATTTCTGAAAATCCTTTTTAAAGTTTATTCTTAAAGGTCTAAACTTTGAAAATATGCAAACGAAAAAAAATTGATTTGATCAAATTTCTAGACCAGAATACCCCCTTAAATAGTACCTATAGATCCTAACCTTTTAATAATGAAGCTGACCTCTCGGCTTTTTTTCCGTTTGAAATCATTTTCAGATTAAGTCATCGATAATCAAACTGAAACTAGAGCATGCAAACTATTGGGACAAAATACTAAAAAAAATTGCGTGAATTATATATTTAGTTAAATTATAAAATAAAATATTGAGAGGTTTTTTTGCAAAATAAATTATTTCCGCAAAGTTTTCTCCATGATTCTATTTTTCTTTCGATCACATTTATTTCGAATTTAGTTTACGTATGTTATTTTCTCATGATTCAAATTTTATTCTCACAATCCATGAACTAATACTTTATGAAAATTGCTCTAAAATTCTTTTACATATGCTATAATTCTAGTTGAAATTACAAATAATTTTAATTAAATTTTAATTGAAACTATGCTACAAATAACATTCAGCAGTGTAAATAAGAGAAATATATGCCAATTAAGTAGCTATGCATACAATAGTTTCAAAGGCAAACAAACCCAAAGCTACCTACGAAACTTCCAAAACAAAAACAAACAATTGCAATAATTTGAGCAAGTAATAAAACCAACAGCACATTTATTTATATTCTTCTATGTCATGCTGACAACCTTTAATCCTTTCGCAATCTCACATAACGTATCGCACACAAATTTCGGCGGTGTACTTAAAGCATAAATCCCTTTTGCTCAAATGAAAATTCACTTAACATACTTTCTGTCGACGAACTTTCTAGCTTCTTTGCCTCGGCTCACCTCGAACTTTTTCTCCGTCTTTAACTTCTTTACATGATTTCTTCTGATGTTGGCAGAAAGTTTTACAAATCGCTAAAGTGAGATTTTAACAGTTCGCTCCGTCCCTTTCATAGAATAGCAGTCAGTGGCCAGTTGATAGGAAACGAGGATGTAAGTGTAGAAAAAGGATGTCTAGTAGCTAGAAATTCTTTTCGTAGTAGGAATTTTCGTGGAAGCCGAAAAGGAAAAAAAATTTTTGAAGTTGAATCCCTGAAATCAGTAAGTTTATTTAGCAGGAGGTCAGATTTTTCTTCCGTTATTTTTGTTTTTCGCTTCTGTTTGGAGAACTCTCAGTAAATTACCTTGAATGAATGGATGCGCAGAACGTAAGCAATTAAGTTCTTACGAAATCTTGTCAAACAATCGTAAATTCAACATTGAAACTGTGTGTTGGTTGCGCATGGGCTGAGTGAATTTCGAAAAATGTGTTTATCATTGAAAAGTTTCGAAGCCTGTGTCATTGTTGGATAGAGTTTTGGTTTTTAGTGTACACGCACTAATTTTTAGTCCCAGTGTGAACAATACTTGGTTTTTGGCCAAATTCATTTTTCAAATAACCAACATTATCATGTGTTCCTAGTAGTTTCTTTTGATGGAACTTTATTTGTGGTTCTAATGTTGATGAAGTGTTTGCAAAACAAAAATGAAGGACAGTCATTCCAAATTGATACTGCGAATTCTGATGTGTAGAGGATCGCTTTGCTGCTATTGCTGAGTGGACCAACATAAAAAAGAAAGCAAAATATGTTGACAACCAGGTTTTCTAAATTAATACTCCTCTCATCAAGTAAATCAATTTGCTAATAATATAAAAGTATGTGAAGAAGAATGTCCTGACTCGTCCAAAATCTACTTTAATGTAGATTTTAACATTTTTTCTTTGAAAACATTAAGTTTCGGTACATATGTTGGCACTTAATTGCATTGTATGAGCTTTGTCCCAGCAGTTACTGCATCTATTGAACAGCTTAAGGGGAGAAATACATGAATAATAAAATAAAATGCTAATTTCAGATTCATTTAAAATATATACTACTGTGATCAAAAAGTAAGGTGAATTTGTTTATAAAATGTAAATTCTTTATTTATTCCTCCAAATCAATTTCATTCCCTTCAAATAATCATCGTCCGATAAAACGCACTTTTGCCAATGCTTTTTCCAGTCCTCGAAACAGTCGGAATAGTTTTTCTCCGGTATGGCCTTCAAGACCTTATTCGATTCGGTTTTTATCTCCCCAATCGTGCCAAAACTGCGTCCCCGCATTGGCCTTTTGAGTTTGCTGAGTAGTCAAAAGTCGCACGGAGCCAAATCATGCAAATACGGTGGCTGCGGAACGATGTGAGTCGAGTTTTTAGCAAAAAAGTCGCGAAGAACCAATGCAGTATGACATGGGGCATTATCGTGATGAAGGAACCAAGAATTACTCGTCCATAATTCCGGCCATTTCAGACGAAAAGCTTCACGCAAACGAAGCATAACGCTCAAATAATATTCTTTGTTGACAGTTTGGCCCAGCGGAAGGAATTCATAGTGCACCACACCACGATAATCAAAGAAAACTGTCAACATGACCTTGATTTTCGATCGACTCTGCCGTGGTATTTTCGGTGTTGCTTCACCTTTTACACGATAGTCGCTGTATTGGTCGGTGGTTTCAGGGTCGTATGTGTAAATCCAAGTCTTGTCTCCAGTAATGATGCATTTCAAGTGGTCCTGATAGTCAGACACTAAAGTTTCAAACACATCAATGCGATGCTCTTTTTCCAAAAAATTGGGCGATTTTGGCACCAATCGAGACTGGACGCGTTTGAGACACAAAGCATCCTTCAACATGGTTTAAGCTGAGCCAAATGATATTCCAACACTATCAGCGAGGTTTTTAATTGCCAATCGACGATTTTCAAGCACCAAATCTTTGATTTTTTGGACGTGATCCTCATCGGTAGACGTTGATGGTCGTCCAGAGCGCGATTCGTCTTCAACGCGTTCTCGGCCCGCTTTGAACTCGTTGTACCACTTATAAACGTTTTTTTTTGTGCCATAGTTTGATCACCAAAGGCCTTCCACAACATTTTCAACGTGTCCGCACAAGAATATTTGTTCCGCAAACAAAATTTGATGCAAGTTCTTTGCTCGACAAAATCACCCATTGTAAAAATCGAAAAATTTACTTTTGGTTGTTTACAAAAACACGTGTAACTCGGAGATAATTAAACCTTTTTATAAACAGACACTTGGCAAATGTTACAGACAGTCCAACCAACCTAGGAAAAAAATTTACCTGGCTTCCTAATGCCCGGGAGTTTTACATGACAATTTCACCTTACTTTTTGATCACAGTAGTAAATTGTTCATTCAGAAAATGTTTAATATTAAATCCTTCAAGCACATGTTTCACAGTAAATGAAAATATTTTTTAAATAATTTTTCAACACAAAATGGCGGCGATGCGAGCAAATGAAAAAAACACATCAAAAACTGCCTCGTACAACTTAACGCCTTTTCCGGGGAACTTGCAACATTCAGAAAAAAAATATGCTAATGAAATATATAATTCATAGGTGAACCAATAACATTTATAAAAAAAAATTAAATTTTTACATTAATTTTAGATTAAAAAAAAAATCGATTATTTTTCAAAAAAATCACGCTTTAAACATAAATAAACAAATTATTTTTCTGAAATTACAATAACGAGGAGATAATACTCTTTTGTAGATGTGGTATAAATTTGAGCCGGATCGGTTCATGATTTTTTGAGATATTTTGTACGGCAGTTGAAAAAGTAGTACTTTGAGAAAAACGCGTTTAAAGTTTTAAAGCTCCACCGACCTGGGAAACGCCGCGCTGCCTATAACTGACTACAACTCGAGAACTAATATGAATATCGCTTCAATATCGCTTTTTTTGGTATATTTTAAGAGCATTTCAAACATTTTGATGTCATAAAAAAAAATCGCTTTTTTTTTGCAGTTACATGTATTTTCCACCTTAAAAGTCCATTCGACGCATCTGAGTAGACCGCCGATTTGCAGCGTGTGCTGCCCAGGGTTCGAATTCATTCAATTCGGGCTTTAAGTTCGCCTAGTTCTGAACAGGTAACTGAGTTGAATCAGGAGAAAAGCGAATCGCGGACCACTCCGCACTCGCATACATTGATTGTTCGTAAGGTTTCCACCAACTTCAGCTCACGGACCCGACAAGGGTTATAGTGGTAGTTAAATAATACATAATAGTTGAATAGATTTCAGAATGATGTTCTACGCGGAAATACATTTTTATCTCTTTCATTGAATAAACCTAGACCATCCTGTAAATTTTTTCGCACTACTTCCAAAATGCGAAATTATTTACGAAGATCGAGATGCATTTGTCACTTCCGATGCATAAATTTTAGAGTCTACTTTGTAACAGTTTTACACCAAAACATACATTCTTCTAAGTATGTAGCACACAATCTAAAGCATCTCACAAAGCAAAACAATAATCCTCAACATGACACGTAACAACCACACCAGTGCTCTTCACATTCAAGTATCCTCCAGAATTAAAGAGACACTTCAAGTTCTCCACACCCACTCAAACCATTTCAACAACGCTTAACACTTTTTCTTGTTCTCATATGGCCAAAGTTACTGCATTGTGTTTCCAAAAAGACGGTATCAAGCATCCTCCAACCTCGAACAATATCCATCCCGATGGCCGGCAAAACAGAGTAACCACCACTACCGCAAATTAGTTCTTAGCAACTGAAAATGAACGAATGTACGAATTCCCATCCGATGGCCGCAAAAGGAACAGTGAAATGAAATTGCCACGCACTGCATAACGGTCGAGTTAATTTTTAAATGAGTCAAGATGGAGATTTGTCGAAAACCAGAAAAGTTGGCCGTGCACAAAACGGAACCAGAGCATTTGTTCCTGCGTGTTTACTAATTCAACAACTTGTTCCATTTGACCCGGTTGTATTATTTCGAAATTACGCAAAGCCACCTTTCTTGATACTGTGTATCTTTATGATTGCCGGATTGTTATGACAAGAAAAGTCAAAAGATAAGTCTGTGGTGAGTATTCTCGTCGTGAGGATGAGTAGTTGATAAAAAGGTATAAAAATGTTTACTTGGTTTTTAAGATGATTTTTCAATTTGCTCTCCTTTGTTAAACATTACATATTATTTTTGGGCTTAAGAAGGAAACAAATATGTTTCTCCAAATCGTTTGCTAAATCAAAAATTTATTGTTATTATTGCAAAGCTTGAAACTCCTAATTTTTCACCATACCATACTCATCCTTGCAGCATTTTTCAATTCTCATCTTAGTGACACAAAAGCATTCCTTTTTCTTCCTTATCTCAATTAAGTATTACCGTTATTGTTTCTGTAGGTCGTTTTCACCCCATTTCGAATGAAACCGGAAATAGATGCCATTGAAAATGAACTTTTGTAATTATTCAACGCTCCAAACCCAATAAACAGTTAGAATGAGTGTTTAAGAGCTAATTTTAGGCAAACTGTCTACAAACATTTGAATGTTGTTATTCGTTGTCAGAGAGAAATTACTTGGGCTGACTTAAAACTAGATGCTGGGGTTAGTATTCAGTAGTGGACAAAAGTTTCAATTGTTTGGAAGAGTTAATGGAGTGAGATGGAATGGTTGGAGTTTGGAGCTATGTCATGGAATTGTGATGATGTTGTGAAAGTGGTAACTAGTTAATACTGTATTTTTTATTACTGTAGTCATTTATTTTGTTATTTTCAAAATAAAAACCCGCTGCAGTAAATCACGTCTAGTGTAGCATATACAAACAGCAGGAACATGTTGCTCTTGAGAAGAACTCGAATGGAGGGCTGAGCTGTTTTTTGAGCTCGAATCAGACTTATAACATAGGCACAGCCTAGTTCTTTACCCAGTTGCATCGGAAAAAAGTATACTACTTTTAACTTTTGACTTTTCAAAATCAGTGTAACCAATATAGAGCGCTCAAAATCTATATTCTATTCGCCTCACGTTTTTACGATTATGCATCTTGATTAGCGGAAAAGTAAACGATAAAGGAGAAGAATCATTTGATGGGCATACCATAATGGTAAGAAGAATCATATTTAAACAGATTTTGATCTATTACTTGAAAATATCGAGATCACTAACGAAAGTTAGCCCGAAATGAATGTGAAGTAGCATGCACTATTTTGTATGGTCTCTGGTTCGAGTCCAATGCAAGCTCTAGCGGGATAACATTACTTTTTACTTTGCGTTCGAGGACACTGTGGTGTGGCTAATTTTAGATCTACAGTGTTAATGAAATATGGGCCATTTACATTGGCGTCCATGCGTCCACGCGTCCATGCGATCTAGCGTGTTTTGCTTACACGAGTCAATTTGATTTTGTTTATATAGGCGGGTCTAAAGCGAAGGAGGTGGAGTATACTGATTCATGTACAATACATTTTAAAATGATTTCTTTCGCGCAGTGGTATGTGTGGATGATTCGTTGGTGATCATTTAAATATATGTTTTGTGGATGATTATTTTCTTATATAATGATGTGGATAATATATATTTTGCATCCTTACGTGCATGACTATTACGAAAACAAATTGAATGCATCTGAATATCTAGACACAAACATATATATGTAGGTATATATACTCATATGGATAAATACATACAACTTTCTGTTACCAACATATTTGTAAAAACATCATCATAAGCGTGTAAAATCCATCCACTTATCGCCTTAGCCCCGCCTTAAAAAAACTGGATTTGAGTTGACTTGACTCGTGTAATCTAAAAACGCTTGGACGCGCGGACGCATGGACGCTTGTCTAAATGGCCCATAAGGGCTTATGAGGGTCTTGTCTTCGCTCGAGGCCACTCAAAATGTTGTCAGTTTTACGTATTGAGCCAAAGAGATTTATAAAAAAGGTCTGTTACTGGCTCCGTTGATATTTACAAATCAGTCTGGACAAGATACATCATACCGGACAAGATGCATGTGTACGGATGGATACGAGGTACACTGTTCGAATATTTGTAAACAAATTTATGAAAACAGAAAGTGATATCCACCCACACCACATCTACGCACTTAAACTTCACACCCTTAATTTCTTCTCTATGCGGACACGATGAGTTTTATGACGTACTGAGGTAAAAAAGGGTCTGTCGCTTAAATAACCGGCTTTTGAGTGAAGACTTTGAATACTCGTCGAATGTTTTGGGAAGTATTTTCACAAACATTTGCCATATGTATAATCGGGGTTTTTGATATCTGGATAGAGTCGACGAATTCTATTGGCTAAGGCTTTCTCTAATGCGCGTTACAGGTTACAGTTGAATTGCATTGTGATTTTCAGAGAAATCGGAGATCATCAAAATGAGTGCTGTGTATGCAAAAAAATTGATGCTGGGTTTTCAAGTTTGCATTCTAAAGGGCCAAAATAGATGCTCCAGCGTGATACCTTAAAAAATCGAACCGGCTCTTTCGCAAGTGGATAGAGGTTTAAGAAGATCCACGGCCGAAGCCAAGGACAGGGCGTCGTCGGGATATTCGAGAAAAATCCCGCTACTTTTTTGCGTCGAGCACAAGATATGTTGATGCAAAATGAAATCTGCGTTAGTCTGATGAAAATAAATAGATGACTAAGTGCTTCAGGCTATGGATGGCAAAATAGTGCTCTTAAACCTATTTTGAGCGAAAAACACATTGAAAAACGAATACAGTGAGCCACAGAAAATAGCAAACGCGCTTTGGACATGGTCGATTCGAGGAATATCACATATCCAGCGCACCGTTAAGCAACCGGTCAAGGTCAACGTTTGGGGGTGCTTCAGTAAATAAGGATTTGGTACTTTTTTTGTTTACTGGAATCCTGAGCACAGAAAGGATGAAAGAGATTTATTTTAAATGTTTGCTGAATTCTTGGTCCCCATCCGAGTGCACGGATTCTTCAAGAATATAAGAATTGTGAACGCTATTAGACTTGAAAAAGCGTAGATCCCGTAGACAATGGATATTTGTCTACGATTAACCCTCAAACACCCAGGCTACCATATATAAGCTGTTGACATACGCTTACGTAAGAAATTGCTCAAAACATCGCTGCCAACTAAGCACCGAATGGAAATAGGAAAATAGCACCAGTACAATGAGCTGGCATGCTCAGTCACCAGACAAGAACCCGATCGAATATGTCTGGGCTACCATGAAGCTAAGGCTTCATCAAAAGCCTCTAGTAAATTTAAAACAGCTATGTCAGCTTCGCATTATCTGCAAAAGCTAACCAACAACACTGCCCGAAAATCTGGTCAAAAATATGCCGAAATGGTGTCAAGCATTACTGAAAAACGGTTACCTTTTGATCTCATATTAGGATAATGCACATTAGCTTCTTTAATATAGAAATTAAAAGTCTAGAAGATAAAAATAAAAACAGATTTGAGACAACCATTTGCTTTTCTTTCTCAGCGCATACGCTCTTGCGATAGTAACTGTATGTGTTGAGCTGCTGTAATGAATAGCATGCATTGTGTATAGGAAAATGTTATAAAATTTGCCAGTTGTTTACCAGCTCTCAATAAAAAACTCCCGTCAACGTCTTATCAACCATGCAGGTTTATTGCCCATCTCTTCATGAAATGCTTATTTTTAGATTTCACAGATTTATGTATGTTTGTCATCATCGCATACCGAAGGACGAATTGATCCAATTTAGAATAATATTCGATTATAAATACATTGATTCTAGCTTATAATTCAAATATCAACACAACGGAACATTTGAATCTCCAAACAAATGTCCATTGAATTCATTATAGCTAACGAACTTGCCTTAATTTAATTAAATAACTCACTCATTCTGAGAGACTGTCATTCCGGTCAATATCGAATCAGATCCAGCCTGATGTTGTGGTCAAATATGTTAGTTATAGTCAATCGACAACCTCCTGCAATCTATCCTTCAAACTCCTACAGTATTTCATCCCATAGGCTATATCGTAAATTATCAGGAAATTGTAACACTTCGAAAACTTCACTTTAGAAACATAGCCCCTTAATGTGTTTTTCCCTTTTGTTCCATTTCTTTTACTTGGAATATTGCCTAACGTCATAGAATTTTCGGCAAAATCGTGCGGATTGATACTTCGTGGGTTTTATAAATTGAACGCTCGCATTGGTTGGAAGATCACTTGGACCTCGAGCATACAGCTGCTCGGTTAAAATGAATGTGACATTAGATTACCACGTCGTGTAGCCAGGTGTGTGCTCATTGAAATGGGCATCTTGGCGAATATCACTACCTCTTCACGTTAACATTAACGGAGAAAAAAAACGACGAAAATCATCTCTTCCTGAAGCGGTCGGATAGGACCCATACACGACCACACTTCATCACGCAAGATTAATACGTGGAACCAATTCCATAGCGGATTGATGAAAGAGAATCTCGCCGAAGAGAAAGTGGAACTGCGGTACGTCTTTCACAAGCAATGGACGACTATCCTGGTAAAGTCTCAAATGTTCCTAATCTTTCTCGAGCACAAACCCTGTTTAACATCACCCGGACCTCCGGCTGGCTCCGCATTTGAACCAAAATAGAAATCTACGCGATCGTCTTCTTGCCACCAGGCCATAGCTTAAAAACTATATATAGCTCGGAAAGTACGTGAAATGCGATACAATTTGCAATATTTCCCCACTGATTGCGAGAAGTAGATAGCAATTTCTAAGTCCAAATTGAAAAAAGACACAAAGTACCCCGCCAAGATAAGATGCGTCCCCCTTATACGATCAGATACGTTTCCCATTCCCACTAGGCAATATACATGTGCTTTGCCAAAGTGACTATTTTAACAAACGGCGGTTTATGCAACATTGATTTTCTTAAAATATTTTCTGAACATAAAAAAGGTAAGCGATAAGATGTTAACGCGAAATATTACTTTCGACACCATTTGGCGAGTAAAAGGAATATCTTCGACACTTTTATGCAATCGACTACAGAGAATTTTGTTTGTTGCCAGCGAATGTTCGCTGCGCTTACTGTCTCTTGATGGGATTATACGCACGCCAACACACTCTCACTTATCAGTTAAAACGGATTTATACATTCTCAACTGTCGTTTGAGAGTATGCTTTTCTCACATTCGCATATGATAAAGTGAACTTATTTTGGTTTTGGTTCTTCTTAGGCGCCAGCTGATGGTAAATCCTTTACTGTCTGCAAATCTCTTCCATCAGGCAAATATCGCACAATACCGTTCTTTTCATGCTATTTATTAGTTCTTATGCTATGACCAGGCCGTAAGATTAGCGGCTGTCAGTTTTCAGGCCAAGTTGACAACAATCAGTGAGGTTGTAGAAGTGGAGATGACATCGGCGGTATAACTTTCCACCATTAGTCCCTTCGATTCTCTCGCGCACAAAGCAAGCATGTTAAAGCAGCGATTCCATTTAATGTCAAATTGGAGGGGAACAGAGTGGATTTAACCAGATTTGATATTTAGCGGAAAAAAATTACTATCATCCCCTTCAATGTAAATCTTATGGGCATGTCCACTCTATTTCTAGTACCTCATTGACAACAATAGATTTGAGGTACCGGTCCCAAAAGTTATGAATCGGCAATTTATAAACGTTACAATCTTTTCAGTCATGTTTTCCTTTCGATCTCTTTGTTGAAATCAAACATATCCTCAAGATTCTTTTACTTCGTTTAGAAGTAATTATTATTCGCTGTCAAATCAAACGAAAGACGGAAGTCAAAATGACAAAAGCTATTTTACCACGATGACTTCTTGCAAACTTGAAATGTTTTGTGGTCTGCGAGCATCAATTTTTAGAATAAATGGTATTCAAATATAATTACTTCCATCGAATGGCGAAAAATGGCTCTTTAAGAAGTACTAGCTAGTTCTACAAATACTTCTCTTAATCTGATCTGACAAGAAATCACGAATTTGTGAGTTTTGAAAATTACTTTTTAAAAACTTGGCCTTCAAAATACATTTTTGTCGACCATTTATTCTTACGATTCAATTTTGATCTAGTCAACCCAGCAAATCAAGATGAAGTTTTCTCATTTAGCAAACTCATAAACCTTTGGATCTTACCAGGATCATTTAAATACAGACTTAAATAAAATTTGTCGATCCTATTTCTTCCCTCTTAATCCAGGCATCATATCAAACTCAAATTCCGAAATCATGTCCATGAAACAAAGTTTCCATTCGAATGAATTCAATCTAGAGAAATAACAACTTTCGGAAACGAGCCGTCCACTCTGCTCAGGTATGTTCTTTTTGCCGGCTGGAAGAAACGAAAGTGAAAAAGCCACATAAAACCTATAGTTCCGGATGAGTGTGTCTGCGAAATATTTACACAACATGTATCCCCTATAATAAGATTACACTGACTTCGTTGTTGTGCTCCCTGTTCAGTTCTTCGGCTTCGCTATAGAATTTATCCGTCACTTAAAGTAAAGATGCCCGGTTCGGTCTAGTCCATATTATAACTTTGGGAAATCTTCTTATCTCAACAATAATTTTATCCTTTTTAAACTGGCACCGGTCGAAGGATACGGTGAAAGGTGGATTGGAAATGGTGATGGGAAATGGCCTCCGTCTATTTATATGGACGCGATTATGGCTATCATGCATCATCAAAAGCTTTTGGCCGGAGTATAAAATGTCTGCTTTACTTTTCAATCTAGTTGTGGAGTAATAAAAAAGGAGGCTATGATGGAATTTTCGCAGCGAATATGTACTCAAAAGTATGGTGTGACTGACGCAGTATATAAGTATACACGTTGACTGTTTCTGTACTTTCAATATGGACATGATTTTCCTCGTCTTCTTATTTAATAAGAAGTAGAGGATACGTTTTTTTTCGTTCCGAATTTACTTTAAAAATTTTAAAATTACAAAAATACAGCTACGAAGAATCGATTCTTCAAAACTTCAAAACGTTACTACGACTTTAAGAGCTGTTAACAGATGCACACATCACAGATAAGTTTACTTCAAGCTTGAATTGAGCTCAATTAATGCATGCAGCCGCCATGGCCATTAGCATGCTGAAGCAAAAGATCTTTCAATCACCGATGGTTTTCTCCGAAAGAGGATTCAATTCATGAAGTGTTCGAAAGTTGAAGGTGTAAGAGAGGTGGTTGGTTCAAAGTAGCTCTTAAGGACTATGCTCTGTTGGTATGCTCTCAAAGAAATTTATCGGAAGCCGAAAGTGCTTCTTATTTGCATGCTTTAGATCTTGTGAGGTGTTGACGGCAAGATGATAATGTCGATTGGCATTGAAAACGAATGCCGGAAATTGGCAGGTGATTTTATGGATTTTGTGTGAGATGCTTTTACTGTGGTATCATTTGATCTGCATTTGTTGGTGCAATTAAATTGTGGCTATTCAGCTTTAATCAAAATGTATGATTTAAAGTCTGATTACAAGGTGCAGCACCTGAATTACACGTAATATACTATGAATGAATCATTACTTTGATAGTTAAAATAAATTTTCTAAAATCAGATTAAAAAAGAAAAATCTTTTAGTCTTGAACTAAAGCTACAGCTGCAAATGCATTTCATTATCTTTTTTCTTCTAATTGCTTCGAAATCAAATGTTTTACATTTTCTGAAAGTTGGACGAACCGTTTCAAAGTTAGACTTGAAATTGTCGCTGGGAAGATATGCAAAGATTGATTACCTACAGGTGAAAGTGCTGAGCTGAGATAGCTTGGCCGCGTTTGAGGCTACATTTAACTTATGGTGAAATTTTATTTATTTATTTATTTTATCAATCAGGCCGCACATGTATAAAAAAAGAATAAAATAAAATAGTACATGCATAAAATTACGAAACAAAATAAAAATAAAGCAAACTATAAATAAATACAAGACTAATAAATAGTGCATAAATAAAATTATTAATAAACAGACAACAAATAAAGTAATAAATAAATGACAAATGACAAATAAATGACTAACAAATTAAATACCAAATTTAAATTTAAAATGAATATACAATGCATATATGTTAGTATGGTGGGGGTGGGGGAGATTATAAAGAGAGATGTTATTTTTAAACGTTGATTTGGAGATTGTAGTGGAAAAGTTCTCGCTCATGCTATTGAATAGCCTGCAGCACCTATTTATTGGCTCGTTTGCTGCATATGTTGTGCTGTGTTGGTATTCAATAAGCAATCGTCGGGATCTATTGACTCTCAGGGGCTGATTGAGCACAAACTTTTCTTTCAAGTAAACGACATTAACCACGTCCCTGATGACATCGAAGCTGTAGCAGGCAGATAACATTAATCTTCTCGACGCAAGGGGTAACAAATTAATACACTTAAGGCGATATTTGTATGAAGGTAGATTAGTGAATTCATAAGGGTTGAAAAGATCCCTCAAAGCGAATAGTAAAAACTGCTTCTGAACAGACTCAAATCTTTGGCTGTGAATTTCGAAAGCCGGGTTCCAGATAGTGGACGCATATTCGAGAAGAGGACGCACGAGTGAAATAGATAAGGATTTAGCATAGATATAAGAAGAATGGATACGAAATGGGCCGAGAGAAATGAAGCAATTTTCGACCTCTGGTCTCAATGTGTTTGTATAAAACAATAACAAATTTCATGCAGAAAAGTTGATGTATTTGGAAATTTGTTGAAATGTATTAGTTTCCCCGTCATCCCAACCACTCCGTAGATTGTATCGATTGAAATGAATGTTTACATAGAGAGTCTACAGCGCTGAGGGGTGGTGCGTGCGGCATTGAGGGGAAAGCTGTTTTACAGAGAGTAAAATTGCATGTGTAGTAAAATTGCTTCACTCACGTACGGGCTCATGCATTGTGATTGCGTGTCCATTCTTTATATGTCTATGGGATTTAGTAACCCAAAGATTCTTAAACTCTTTGGCCCGTCGCTTAATGAAACCAAGTTGTTTACTTGCTCGGGAAAGCACTCTATCGTAATGTAAAGGGTGACACCGAGATCTAATATGTTGTCAACCCTGCTGAGTGACATGTTGCTGAGGCAGTACGTGTAATGGTCGCGTGCAGTTTTGCGAGAGAAGCTAATTGCGTGGCATTTGGCAATGTTAAGAGGGAGCTTTTTCGCGGAGCACCAATGGTCTAGAGACCATGTCAGATAAACCTCCGACATGTCAGATATATATAACACCGGATTTCACGTCAACTTTCTTAGAAATAAGACCTTGGAATTTCACGAATCGCAAGCGAATTGCAATTAAATGCATAGAAAAGAGATATGTTTCGTATATTATACTAACTTTTAACTAAATAAGCTAACACTTGTACTCAGTACTGCCATTTTAGCATTTTGAATGCTAGATCTGGCATTATTTTTTCCAAAATGGCATTAGAAATTCGGAGCTAGCATCTAGCATTATTTTTAGCATTTAAATTTAGATTTCGGAATAATTTGGCAGCCATTTATTTCCAATCTTGCCCATCATAATCACAGTGTGCTTTCAGTCGCGTTCATGGACTGAAACTTCCTGAATCATGTGGTGGGGAAAATTCATGAAAATTACAAAGACGCTCTCATGGTATTTCTTTAGAAGTGACAACCAGATGTAACATTTGCCTGATTTTGAAATAATGACAGTGATTATAAAGTCATCTTGAGCAGTAATAAAGTGTCTAAATAAGTGTCTAAGAGCAGTAAACTTTCACAATAACATTGCGCGAAAAATATTTTCCTTTCGGCGCATTTTGAAAATATGTATTCGCGTCACACCGTTTGACACCTTTCAGGATCTACCACTAGCTCAGATTCAACTGAAATCTCATGCTCTTTCATAAACGATTTCAGTGTTCAGTCAAACAGCGTACAAAAATAACTTCATGGAAATTCATAGAGTACGCGAACAGACCTAACATTTGAAAACTTGATGTGATCCTGCCTCATTTCAACAAACATGCGCTTTAGGCTAGAGTATTTTGAAATGAACGAAACCGTTGTCGACCGATCAATCCCTGCTGCAAACCCACCTGCTGCCAATGATTTTGCTGCAGACCAAAACTACATTAGAACTAGTACTACACCTTTGTGCTTTCAAGAGAACAAAGGATATATAGTCGATCTTTGTCTACGATTCCCAGGAAATCCCAGTGCTAGTGACAAATGCTATTAATGTTGCAGAAAAAGATAAATATTAAGTGAAATAAAATGCAAAGTTAGATATTTCAATATAAAGGCAATTTTGGATTGCATTAAATATGGTAAATTCAGGTTTCTCGTTCCATTAAATCGTGAAATTAGTGATGTAGTCCCATCCACTTCAGACTCCTAGGAGCACTAAATTCAAGTTTAGCAAAGTATAGTATATGTATTCTAGTTATATATGTTATTTCCTGAATAATGTGAACTAATTGATTTGTTATTGTTTCAAATGCAAGCAATCGCACGGATAACGATGGCGAAAAATTTTCCTCAACCGACACTAACACTTGTTCTTTAATTAAAAATAAATAATTATTGCTGTTTTAATTGTGAAATTCCAAATAATATTTTGAATAATATAGGTAGTTCATGAGTAGTTAAGTCATTTTTTGCCGTGAAGTGGCTATTTAGTTTTCAATAAGCGGCTTTGATTTTTTCATGGTTATGTTGAATGCTTTCGTAGTAAGGAAATTAGAAACAGCCCTCATAATGTGTAAAAAGTTAATAGAGGTAATTTTCTGTTAGTTGCTTTTATATTTTCTAGTGATTTTGGTAGTTTATTCTCGTTGTTTTCTGCCTTTATTTTCAACTGTTTTAAATTTGAAAACTGCATACAATTTGACATGTTAGAATCTGCTTGTATGAACGAAGATGGTGCTCCATTTGAGATCTAATCCCAAGTACTTGGAAGTAGTAATTAGTAAAAATTGAAAGCGGCAATTATATGTATATATGTTTATTTCAATCCAATAAGAAAGCATTGTTTAGCATTATTATTTTACAGGATTTAGCATTATTTAGCATTAAATAAAATTGAATCTAGCATTATTCCAAAAAAATAAATGGCAGCAAGTCAATTTAATATATATATAGTTCCAGAACTAATTCTTTAACTTACTTGCTGTATTATTTTAAACTTTAAACTAGCAGGACATTTTTAAGATGGTGAAACTTCTTAGGCCAGTGATTTCACTTCGTATATAAAACATGCGAAACATGCATCCATACCTAACCGATAATATTAATTGAAATTTTTCACAAACTGACCTCGTTCTAGAGCTTCAATTCATATCGACCGCAGTCCGGTCAGTACTAACCGTGTCTGTCTGGTTGTATTTCATCAGAGAGAAAAATCCTTTCATTCATCCTGTCGTTATTTAATATTATTTGGGAATAATTTCAAATACATGTCGAGAATTGTTTGTGAGAGAACCTCAAGACAGACATTATATTAAACGGAAAGCATTTGGCATGCGGTGCATCAAAGTGCGCAGTGGGTAAGATATCATTGGTTCGTTGCCTTTAGAATTACGTTTGCATTTGCAAATTGAAATTCGTTTGATGCTCTCAGTTCTAATTAATAATGACCTCGTAGATGGAAGATGTTTGTGTATTTGCCGGGCGCCGGTCACAGACAGAAGGACAGCGTTCATTTTCCTGGTTTATTTGAGGTGGATGTGAACATCGATGTTGAAAGCCGACATGCAAGATAGAACTTTTCCTCTTGATTGCACCTCAAATAATACAAGCTGTGCAGCGGATTAATCGCGATGTCACTGAGCCACATTTATTTTTATCTGCCTCAGATATCTTTATTATACAGACATCCTTATTATAACTGTCTGACAGAATCACACATCTTATGTATCGCTAATCAGAGTAATGCTTCCAACATGCACAGACAACATCAATGCATCAATATTTATGCACTTCAGCAATCCGAATCACATATATCCAGTTCTAGTGAAACTTTCGGCTCACGATGTTTCTGTCTGAACTTACAAGTTTGCACTCACTGCAGGAGTGTGCATCCTTCTGCGTAAACAAAAAATATTAAAAGGACGAAAAATCATCCTTTTGAAAGCGAGCTGAAAAGATGTTTCGATTCACAGGTAACGCTGATTGCCTTGCGCTCGCCCAAGCAGACTGCACACACTTAGCGCATTCGTAGGTCGTTATCTACACTGGAACTAGCCATAAAATGTTTCATGAAAAATCCATTTCAATTATGAAAATTGAAGTAGATCGCGGTGTACGTTCTGATACAGTGATGTATCTAAATGGCTATACAAATAGAAATGCATAAAGCTTCGAGTAATATTATAGTCAAAGAGTTCATACTATTCCGTTTTACCGTTGAACGTTACGAAAGCCTGCATGGACGTATTCCACAGCGTAAAGCTATTATATTTGGATACTTTGGATGCAATTCATGAGCGAGGAAAATTGTTGAAAATAAATTAAATCGGATGTATTTATTGAAATTTTGAATTTTACCAAATTCATAATTTTTAATTCAGCCAAAGAGTTCATCGTTTTTTAAGTCAAGAGATTTATGAGACATCCTTGGCATATTGTTTTCTTTTTTCTTTCCAATTTACGAATATATTGTTCTTAAAACTTAAATAATACACACCACTTGCATCTAGGCAATGCATTGAATTTATTGAATCCGATTTGTCTCACCATGCGCTACGAGCGTTACCACATTCCATTTCAATTGCAACCGACAAATTCAACTTCCTCGCAAGGAAATAATATTATTTATTACATTATGCTATGGCTAGATGGAAACCGAACGTTTTGTTGAACAAACACCATTGCAATTCGTTTTGCTACGAGCAAATGTAAACACTGTAAGCTGTTATAAGATTGTTGCTTCGATAATTTCGTTAGCTTGGGGCAACCTTACCGCATGTGCTGTAAACTGTATTGTTTTCATGCTGGTGTTGCCGGGTTGCCAACGGTTCCTACTGAAATATTATTACATATTATTATTTTTATTCGATTATAAAGTAAACAGTTTTGGTAATCTTTTGGCATACGAACGAACCTGGTTTGAGTGCTTTTTGAAACATGTTATGCATCATTCAGTATAAATATGATGTCACTTATTGCTTACTATTGAAATTTATGTAATTGCCTATCAAGTATCTATTATGTGGACGCTAAATTCGGCAAAAGTATTCAAGAATACTACGGACCAAGGAAAAAACAAATGTATAGAGGGGGAAAGATTAATAAAAGGTTTAAGCGATCTGATGATGAAGCCGGAAAAACGAAACGCTTTGGCAGTGAAGTATAAAATTTGCAGGTCGAGCTTCAATTTGGAGTCAAAAAGGTCCATGAAACTAGGAACAGCGATAGAAAGAGAAACCAAAAATAGAGTAGGAGATAAGAATAGGGGATGTTTCGTAGGCGAAGGACGTTTGATGACACTTCGCAACATTCTAAATGAGGGAATTTGCAGCACAACAGTTAGCCAAAGCATCCAAATCGTTCTGCAATATGGAAGTCTTTGCGGAGTCAATCACCCTGAAAATTTTAAGGGTAAGTTAAAGAGGGAAGGGAGGTCAATTATACACAAAAGGAACAATATAGAGACAGAATGGATATTTGCGGAACTTCTGAGGTAGGATAAAAGGGTATGGAAGAGCAACAGTAACAACACAAGAGCGATCACAAACGTAGGAAAAGAACCAAGAAAAAAGTACACCGGACAGACCAAACCCAGCTAATTTTAACAGAAGAATATCATGATTTACAAAATCGAAAGGTTTGGCAAAATCTAGACATACACTTACTTTTGCTGGTTGAATGCGGACGCAATGGAGTTTGTAAAAGACAATAAAGTTGTAACCGTTGACTTACCTTTAATGAATCCAGGCTGTTCACTGGCTAGCAAAGCCTGCATGAAAGAGTACAATCTATTGTAAACGGTTCTTTCGAATATCTTTCTAAAACAGACAAAAATGATATGGGACGGTAATTATAGATGGAAGAAATATAACCAGCATTGTGAATGGTAAATATATTCGCGGATTTCTTAAGTGATGTAAAGGTCCCGGTTGAGATGCTAAAGTTAAAAATGATTGACAGCTTAACACACAACGCAAATGAAAGTGATTTGGCGAAAAAATTTGGAAAGCCATCAGCACCGAAGCTGATGTTTGCGTCATGAGACATCATGACGCGTTTTACACGCCTAACTAATAGATCTACTTCACTTTGTATCTTCTACCAGAATGTTCGTGGTTTGAGGACTAAACTTAAGGAAGTTTTGCTCGCGTCTACTTTAGACTTACATCACGTTATCTGTTTCACTGAGACATGGCTTAATGACAATATTTTGAACAGAGAATTTCTTCCATGTTATACTGTTTTCCGGAGAGATCGTGATCGGGTTGCTTCTTGCAAAGCCGATGGCGGAGGTGTCTTAATTGCTATACATAACACTCTTCGTGGAGCAATCTGTGCCGAGTTTGTTCCTTCTCCTCCTGTTGAGTGTATTGTTGTACGTGCTATCCTTTCCCCATCTTCCGACCTACTTGTCTGCTGTGTTTATATACCATGTAACTTGTCTGTCACTGCGTACGAACGTTTTTACGCTGAGCTGTCCAGCTTCATCCTCTCTCGATTCCCTTTAACTCCCCTCCTAATTTTAGGTGACTTTAACATGCCCACTGTGGAGTGGGACACCAAAAACCTTAGTTTACTATCCAACAACCACCTCTCTGTTGCGACCTCGTCCTTTCTTTCACTTTGTTCTTGTTCCCAAATTAACCACCTTCGTAACACTAATAACAGAATCCTCGACTTAGTCCTTACTAACGTTCCTTTAGATTCCCTTTCTCTCTCTCCTGCTCCTTTTGCTTATGTGCAACCTGATCCTCATCACCCTCCTCTCCTGCTTGATATTGACTTGAACTTCCAGGTAAAGAATAAATGTCCTTCTTTTCAGCGTTACAATTTTTTCAAAGCTGACTTTCAAAAATGTCCTCTGAAATCAATCTTATCAATTGGTTTTCATTTTTCAAAGGATTGAATGTTGATTGTGCATTGTCCAAGTTCTACTCTTTCTTTTCTAACCTTATCTTTCGTTTTACTCGCATTAAACGTCCTCTCAAACCTAACGATGTCCCTTGGTTCACTTTGAAAGTCTCTGATGCTCTTAAAGCTAAGGATAAAGCTCGTGAAAAGCTGAAGAAGACGGGTTCACCCTCTGACCTTCAGGAATTCCGTAGTTTGCGCTCTGACGCTAAAAAAGTGCTCAAGCAGGCAATGCGTGATTACTTTGCAAACATCGAGGCTTCAATCTGTTCCAATCAATCTAAATCCTTTTGGTCCTACATCCGTTCCCTTAAATCCAATTCTTCAGTTCCTGATTCTATGTCTCTTGATGATGTTACTGCTTCCACTCCTCAGGCTATTTGTGATTTGTTTGCTGCCTTTTTTTCCTCCTCCTTTAAAAAAAACCTACTAAATACCTCTATAGCCCCCACTGTTTCTCGTACCTCTCCTGCATTACCTATGTTTAGTACCAATCCTTTGGAAGTTGAAATCCTTTTGCATACCTTAAATTCGAATGCCAGTTCCGGTCCTGATGGTATTCCTAATATCCTTGTCAAATCCCTCTCATCCTCGCTCTGTGTTCCTTTAGCTATCCTTTTCAACATTAGCCTTACATCTGGTGTATTCCCTTCATTATGGAAATCCGCCAATATTTTCCCAATCTTCAAATGTGGTGATCCTTCCGTTGTTTCCAACTATTGTCCTATATCCCTCCTCTGCTGTTTCAGTAAAATCCTTGAACGTCTTGTCTACAATAGAATTTATCCTTCCCTACAGCCCTTACTTGCTCCTGAGCAGCATGGTTTCTTCAAGGGTCGCTCTACATCGACCAATCTTTTGGAGTTCACTAATTTTGTAGCCTCTGCCTTCGATTGTCAACATCAAGTTGATGTAATCTACACAGACTTTTCGAAGGCTTTTGATTCTGTGAACCATAACCTGCTGCTCCTTAAACTGAATGGTTTTGGTGTTTTTGGTCCCCTCTTCTCCTGGTTTTCCTCTTATCTTCATAGCCGTCCTTGCAGAGTTACTTTTAATGGTTCCATTTCTTCTCCTATTTTTCCCACATCCGGAGTTCCTCAAGGTTCTATTCTTGGCTCCTTACTTTTTATCTTGTTTGTCAATGACCTTCCTTCTGTTATCAATTCTCCTTGTCTTTTATATGCGGATGACTTAAAATTATACAGAACAATCAAGTCCGCGAACGATTTTCACCAGTTGCAAGCTGATTTGTTTGCTCTTGATCTCTGGTGTCAAGACAACTTTTTGCCTCTGAACATTTCGAAGTGCCACCAGATGTCTTTCCCATATAAAAATACTCCACATGTGTTCTCTTATTCTTTGTCTGGTATTTCCCTGTCAGTTGTCCAGAATTTTAGAGACCTGGGTGTAGTGTTTGATTCGAAATTAAGATTTGATATTCACGTTATGAATATGACGTCCAGGGCCTCTAGGATTGCTGGATTTGTTTTGCGTTCTTCCTATATGTTTACCAACATTTCCTCCTGTATTCATTTATATGTCTCCTTAGTACGCAGTATTCTAGAATATGCGTGCCAAATCTGGTCTCCGCGCTTTCAGTACTTATCTGATGCTATTGAATCTATTCAGCGCAGGTTCACTCGCTCACTTCTTTTTAAATTTAATATCCCCTATTGTCCCTACTCCTCTCGTCTTTCCCTCCTTCGTTTGTCCTCGTTGCAATCACGGAGGTTGTTCCTCGATGAGTGTTTCCTCTTCAAACTTTGCCATGGCATTTTCTTGACTGATCTCGGCTCACAGATAACCAGACGTGTATCCTGCCGTCCAAGTCGTTCTTCTGAAGTTTTCTCTGTTCCTTTTGCACGTACGGAAGTCTACTTCCATTCGCCTTTGCTGCGCCTACCCAGAACGCACAACGCCCTTAAGCTTGGTCCTCTCCCTCAATCTTTTTTACAATTCAAGCATGTATTAAAAATGTTACCTTGAATTGCTACTTACCTTAGTCCTAATTTTAGTTTTTAGTTTTCTAATTTTAGTTTTTAGTTTTCTAATTTTTAATTATTTTAGTTATTTCTTTTCCTTTTTCATATTTCTTTTTTTGTTAATTTTGCTTTCTTGTTGCTGTAATTGGAATTATATCTGTAGCGCAAGGGATTAATAAATAAATAAATAAATAAATAAATAAATAAATAAATCATTAATTATTCAATTTCCAAAGGACAAAAATTGTCATAGCAGCCAATCCTATTCTAATTTTTCAACCAAATTTCAACGTAATCTGTCATAGTGTAAGGTCCATCTACTGCGTGAGTTTGGTTAAAATCTGGTTGCTACATCGGAAGCTATAGGCCAAAAACCATGTTTTTTTCTCGGTGATTTTTTAAAATCTCACCACTGCCACATTGTTTCCCGTATTTGAAAATCACTTCCATTAGACTTGATCCTAGCTAATAACAATATGTTCTGTAAATTTCATGTTGATCGCATTATCTGGTCGTCAGTTCTCGTGAACAGAAGTTTCGAGTGTTGAAAATAGAGGTAATTTGATCATGAGCTGCCGTTCTTGTGCACCGCGTAATTTAGAAAATTTGGATTTGACATGGTTGACAAAAGTCAAAATTTATCAATTATTTGAATTTATTTTCAAAAATCAAAAATGTTTCAGGAGGGTCGATGATTTGAAGAATTTTTTTTCAGGAGCCTGCTGTTGCTACAAGGTTACCCGCACAATCTTGAAAGTCCATGTGTGTCAAATCTTCTAGTGTTACTGGTTGATATTGAAGAATTCGGCTTTGTAACTGTGGTTGATACATTTTTTCTAGTGCAGATTTTGAAAACATGTTCTACCAGAAGTGCTTCGAATTGCAACCAATCTGTATTAACCCCTTGGCCTACTTGCTACTCTTGATTGCTCGGGCCATTGTCAGCAAGAGATCTATATCCGGAATAACAATTAGTTCCAAAAAATGTGAGCGCAATGAGAAATTACCTGTAACTAAAGTAAAAGAATATCAGCTGCACCACGAGTCTGATTGTTTATCCCGAATGACATATCACGAGCTAGGCTCTCCTGGTTTACATTTGGGCCGAACGATGTACCAAGAGTCAGACTTGTGCTTTTTGTTTATGGGCCCAATTTCTTACCACGAGTCTGTCTCGTGGTTATAGGCCAATAGATTAAAGGTCAAGGATGATGAATTTTTAGTGTTACCACTTGCATGATTATTTATTATTTATTTTCATTAGAGGATGCTTAGCATGTAAAACTTTGCTAGCAGCATCTCTTATAACAAAAATGATGAATAGGCTCAGTGCTTGTAGCACTTTACCAGCACTGTAACCAAAAGTTTATCACAAATGCTTGAAATCAAAATCAACTTACTCTGAGCATTACGTTTTTATTCGCTAACTTCATCGAAAGTTTTAGGGACTGAAAGGTATTTAAGACTGTCATCAGAAAAATTTTCAAAGCTTGGAAAATTTAAGGTATTTGCCATATGAATATTTAATAATAGCATCTGTTATACGAAAATGACAAATATGCTTGCTAGCACCAGCACCAAAAGCAAATCTGCTTCACATAGATTTTGTTTCAATCCGATGACTGCATTGGTAGCTATAAACTTGTCAAATTTCCGAAATGCAAATATCTGATGTTAATTGTCACTGCGGGATCGCTGTTTTATGAAAGTTTAATACACAATGCCGCTTAGTAAAGAAAGACAAAAATTATCATAACTGGCCGCTCTAACCTAATTTTTCAGCCAAGATTAAGTTAGAATAAGGTCCAGTTACAGTTCGAATTTCTTTCAAATCTGGAGACTGACTAGAAGTGTACAGGGCGCAAAGCTGTCTTATTTTTGGTGATTTGTCATTTGATTTGTCAAAGTCATTTCTGCTAGACCTAGTTCTGTTCAAGACCAATACATCCCGTATATTTTACACTGATCTGATTATCGGATCGTGAGCTCTCAAGGAAAATAAACAAAATAGAGGTGATTTGGCGAAGTGCTACCGGGCTTGCGCAAAGAAGAATTTCGAAAATTTTAGTTTAACGATGCATATAAAGCATTGGCTATAAAAAAATTGTGTTTAAAAAAATTCAGGACGGTCATTAATTTGAAGGTTTTCTGTTTCACAATCACTGTTTCAAAAATTAATCAAGCATATCAATCAGGGGTGAAATGAGCCGTGAAACTAATCTCATTTCACTCATATTCACATTGATTGTAAATTTGTGAATCAAACTCTCAACGAGCTTCAATACCTAGGCCAAACAAGCTTGTCGTGGATTACTTCACTTTATTTTCAATATTTGAATAGACTAATTCTATTTATTCTTACAATTATTTCATTCCCCCCTAGTGAATCTTACATGTTAATAAATGATACTATTTTGTAACCAAAGATGTCAAAAATTTCAAGCAGAATACACGCTCTTGATAAGGCAAATCAGGTTTCAGTATATATTAGGCAAATAGACAAAATTCACTTTAATGGGATTGAAAGTATATAAGAGATTAATGGAAAAATTAATAAGCTGAGGATTAAAATATCAGACCAAGATAAAATATATGTTCAACACAAATTGCCAAGAGTAAAATATCTTTCGAGAGCGTATAGAGCAAAAGTTCAATCAAGGGATGTAACCAGCTCCACAAATAAAACAACAACAAAAATTGAATTACTGATAGGCAAGCTAAAAATAATAAAAAAAAATACGCTCCAAAAATATTCAAAATGCTTGGACTCTTCATTATCCCACTATTATTTGAAAACGAACGGAAAACAATTTGCGAGAATCACTTGTTTCATATTTCTTCGAACTTGAATCTGATTGAAACTGATTGAAACACTATAACTTTTGTGGAGATTTTGTAGCTGAGAAAAAATTGATATGATATGGCAATTTTTTCTTGCTATCCCATCGGTACTTCAATGTGAATGAGATTTGGTGCTCCAACTATGTTGTTGGAGTGACAAGATTCCAAGAAGAATAACATTTTTTTCTAAATGCTGGTTTTATTTTAATGGAAGGTTTCTTGTTTGCATCTTTTAGCCATGATCTAAGCCCGTTTGCATCGTCAGCCATGATCTAAGCCCGTTGTTGAAATTTCCTAAGTAGGATTGTAGAATAAACTAACCCCACAACAAGTTGGTAGAGAGCTTCATCACAGATTTACAATCATTGTGAATAAGAGCGTGGAGTGATTAGTACCCTAACTCACTTTGCCCTGGATTAACTCAGGCACCTAGTCAGGGCTAGATGAACAAAGCTCGGTGTGTGGTTCCTCGTGCAAACCTGGATTCAAACCAGGGACTCCACATGCAAGAAGCCAGTAAGTGCTCTACCCACTTGTCTACTCAAGCTTTTGTGATTGAACATATTGAAATATCAAGACCATGATGCATCAAAAGTTTTACTGTAATTTTTTGAGGTATTTTAAATTTATTTGAGGTATTTTAGTTTTATGCATTAAATGTAAAGGGCTCTACCAACTTCAACCCCCAGACCCGAAACAGGTTGTACTGGAAAATGTTTACTTTACCTCAGTTTAGCGTGGTCTTACCATCCTTCAGGTAATTCAAGTTTTGAGCTCTCTTTGGAAAATCTGATTTGCTTGGTACCCTCAGTAAACAAAATCGAGAAACAATTGAATTTAATATTTCGATTTACCTGTTTTATTCGATCGACACATTAGGTTGTGCTATGAAAGTTAGGGCACATAAAAGAAAGTAATCGATGGCAACACTTTCCACTCAATTTCCGCACTTGCATCAACAAAATATACAACATAATGTGGTCATCAAGTAGAAATTCTTGAATCATAGCGGGAATCGAGAGAAGTGTAGAGTGAACAACACAACTGCAAAAATAATACCGTGACAAAGAAAAAAAACAAGAGAAGAAACGTGCAAAACGGCCAACACTCTCGTATATTAGAAACGTGCTGTATCTGGAAATTCGATATTGTTAACCAAAGCAAAGATCCTAAAAGTAAAAAATGACTTTGGCGGAAAAGTGATGGGAGAACAGGGAGAATGAAATGGGCGACGGTGGCTAGTGGCCAGTGCACGATTGCCATAAGATCTGAACGTGCTTGCCGGTTTGCTTGCTTTTCCGAAGACAAACTTTGGTGGAATTGTGTCACCCCAGAAACTGGCAAGCAAACTGCATGAACGAACTGATGACCGAGGATGTGGGAGCGAGCAGCCAACTCCGACTGTGACACGTATCTCGGTAACTGAATTTCAAGGATTAGACACTTGGGAATCGGATAAGGATAACATTTTGGATTCCCGAAGACATCTAGTGACTTTGCAGTGCCTGCTCACACCTAGTTCGTCTCGAGTTGGTGCTATGTGTTGCACATAGCAATTTGTCTGTTTGCTCGTTTCCTGTTTCTCATTTCTCTGTCGCATACGTCCGGTCAATTGCGTTGAAAGATAAATTGAAGAAATCCGATAGTAATCGGCGTAAATCGAGTTTAGCAAGTGCTCGATGATTTCTTGAATGAAGTATGTAGGTAATAGTTTTCAGCAAGGTGTAATTCCATTTAGTTGAAGTCCATTTCAACTTCGATTGGATATGTGTATCAGTGAATGTTGACGTATTTTTTGCAGTTATATTCGATTCTTTAATCCAAGATTCTTTTATTAATTGGATTTTTGATCATTTCAGAATTTGCTGTCATTGCTATGCAGCAAGACGTGGATGTTTTCTTGTAAGCTATAGCTAGATTACAATCGGATATAACATAATGCAAAGCAAATCAAGTTTTTATGAATATGATGAATGCAGCATTGCTAGTTCTTCTTGCGAGCTTTTAATTCAATAATATTGGAGCAATCATGAAATAGTTCATGATTGAGACAAAAATAATATGTATAAATTTCGACAATGATAGAAAAAAAAATTTAGAAAAAATTGTTTCTTTAAGAAAAATTAATAACTATTTGATATCAAAATCTGTTTGAAAAAAAAGTTACAATTAAATCACAATTAGTTATAAAAACTTAGTGGAGCCTAGTAGACAGAGCACTGGCTTCTATTGTCTGGAGCCCCTGGTTCGAATTCAAGTGCCGACGGAGGACTGTGCACGAAGTTTTCAGTTAAATTATGCTAGCCATCATACAGCCCTTCTAAGCATAAACGTTCTATCTACATTTTAGTACTTTCGAGATAATCAATGATTTGTGTTTTGATTTCTACTGTGAGAATGTATTTTTGAATATTGATTTGAGCCTACTTTTACAAAAAATAGGTTTTCCAATTTTTTTAGAACGGTGTAATAGATTATGTAGTTGTTCCGTAGTTAGCTGAAAAATGAGAAAAATGCAGATAGAGCGTTTAGGCTTGGTAGAGCAGCATAATTTAAAATATACTAAATCTGCTCCACGTTAAGCTAAACCCACCCTGTCAATTTCGTTTCGATTGGAGGACTGGGCTGGAAATTATAGAGGTGAAAAGAATTTTAGGGCTAACACCCGGAAAACTTTTCAAATTATCGAAACTTAAATATTTGTTGCTAATTGGCATTGCAGCATCATTCCCATTTGGAAATTTAATGACTTCGCTTAACAAAATAATTACAAAAATTACCACAGCTGGCAGCCCTCTCATGATTTTTAAAGAAAATTCCTAAGACCATTTACTACATGAATTTTGTTTCGATTTCATGACTGCATCGAAAGTTATAGGGAAAAAAGGTTTATTTTGCTGAGTATATTTACAAGATTTAGGTGACACAAATTACCATAGCTAGTAACTCAATTCAAATTTTTCAACCAAGTTTCTTCGTGTGTCGATCATCAAGCTTCTGTAGATCGGCAGCCACTTCAATCTACCTACCTACCTTCTTCCAAATTTAACCTAAGGTAAGGTCCAACTACTGTGTAACTTATGTGGGAAGACATTATTTCAAATTATAAATAACAATTTAATGTAATTATATTTTGCATGCGATTTCTTGTGTTAGACCGTCGAAGAAATTGCTGCTACAATTTTTGCAGTTTTACATACGGCGAACGTAAGATAGAGCTGCATAATCCTGTAGCCTAGGCAGGCTATGCAGTAGCTCCAGCCACAACGACAAACGCTTCTCAACGAGCTGGATACGATCAAGATTATCAAACTGCAGCGATGCAGGGATCATTTGCAACTGCAATCACGAATCAGGGCACTACAGCAACATACGATTTTGGCTACGGTCTGCGATATGATGTTGCGAAGACATATTACCAGCAAGCTGGAGCGGCACCAGGATACACTGCTCACGCATATCATCCAACCACAACAGTATCAATGTAACAAGAATAGCCCCTCCAGCAGCAAATTATTATGAAAAATGTGCAAACAGCATGCACAAAAACAGGTTTAGCAGCAAGTCTATCAACAATCTCAACAAGTGGTGTGGGAACACATAGTTACACAATCCACAATTATATATCCACAAAAACTTTACACTCAACAACAATCACATCAAAATTACATATACAAGTAAGCTGTTTTCTAAAGAAAAAATTTTTTTTTTAAATTTTTATTGGAATATATTTTTACGATACCAAACAGACGTGTTCTAGTTGTTTTTTAATTATTTTTGTATGGAAGAATGTTTTCCTAAAGTTTCATTACAATTTGTACACTGAATTGGAAGTAATAGGCTTAAAGCACTTTTTTTCATAGTGGCTTTTCAAGATGGCACCACTGCTACAGGGCTGCCTACATTTCAAAATCACTTCTATCAGACTTGGTGCTAGCTAATACCAACATGTTCAGCAAATTTCATATTGGTCGCAGCACAGGGTTTTCGAGTACTGAAAATAGTGGTGATTTGGTGATGGGTTGCCGTTCTTGTGCAACGCAAAATTGTGAAAATTTTAATTGTATCATATATGGTGGACAAAGGCTAAAACTTATCAATACATTGCATTTCTTTTCAAAAAGCAAAAATGTTTCAGGAGGGTCGACGATTTGAAGAATTTTTTTCACATGCCTGCCATAGCTACAGGGCTGCCCGCACAAAACTCCACGTGTATAAAGTTTTGGTGCAAATATTCCATGATCCAGTGTTTTCGTCAAAAGCTATGACAATTCGAAATTTGAAAATAAATCCGTACCTACTTTTATGCACTCAGCGCTCACACTGTGGTCATTATTTCCAGTTTTTTTTACTCCAACTAGCATAAAATATATTTAGATTTTATTTTCAATACTAACTTTTAACAAAAATGTACTCTGTATAGAAATGTATGGGTACCTGAAAATTCACTAAAATACCCGCTGCTGCCAAAATGTTGAATAAATCTTAATTTAAACAAAACAATAGCTCCGCTAACAAACGGCCGCAGTCCGGTGTGAACTAATGCCGGTAAAGCGAATTCATGGCGCAATTAGGTTAGGTTAGGTTAGTGAAGAGTGCTGCCTGGAACGCGGCCAGCATTAGGCCATCAGTTTGGGCCCGTTTGCCACCCTCATGGACAATCACACGCATTCACACTTACAGCCATGGCACCGGCAGGATTCGAACCCGCAGACTCCGTAGCACGCCGCTTTTCGGCCTGACGCCTTTGCGAGCAGAGCTACCGGGCCCCCTCATGGCGCAATTACTTTTGAAATTACACTTTTATTAGTATAAAATATCGATTCGATTTTCGCGTGTTTTTAACAAAACCCGAGCACATAAGTACATACATACACTATTATTAGCAATTCAGTCGTGTTGATAACGTTTATTGGAAATCGAAGACGAGACTTAATCGTTTCGAGACTTTATTACAACCAACTTTACTTAATACTAAGAATTGAAGTTCACAATGGTTTAAAGTTGTACTAAGTTCTGTAAGTGCAGTGATACATTTTTACTGTATTGTTAAAACAATTCGATATATGCTATGTACTATGGAACAAGTTATGTATATGCATTTGTATGTGAGCTTACACTGAAAAAAATCCACATGGCGCCCAGAGCCATGTAACATAGCGCATTATTTATGGTCCCATACGCCATGTACATAGTACTCTGAGCCATGCAATATGGCTCCCAGCGCCATAATGTCAGAATCTACATAGTGCGTGTCAACAGCATTTATGGTCCCACACGCTATGTGCATAGTACCCTGAGCTATGCAGTATGGCTCCCAGCGCCATAATTACATGGCGCAGAAATTATGGGCCCACATGCTATATTACATAGTACCATGAGCCATGTAATATGGTTTCAGTTGTCACTGCAATTATGACTCGCTGTCATACAGTGTGATGGGATGTATAAATGTCAGCAAGTGACGTTTGAGTGTATCTATACAAGTCAATGTATGGCAATGATCTCATGAAATCGTATTGATATTCACTGTGATTTTGCTACCTGCTATTGATTTTCGAACGTAATGACAATTGTCCGAATGATAGATTTAACTGATAAATTCAACTTTACAAGCGGATTCAGAATCGTTTGATATATTTGACTATAGTCCACCACGCCATGTAATATAGTCCTCCACGCCATGTAATATAGTCCTCCACGCCATGTACTATAGTCCTCCACGCCATGTACTACTATAGTACATGGCGTGGAGGACTATAGTACATGGCGTGGAGAGCTATAAGCATAGCGTCTGCTACTATGTAATTTTCGCCATGTACTATGGCGTGTGATGCTATATTTTATCACAATCTAAATTATCAAAAGTCTATAAATTATGGCGTCTGGCGCTATGTATTTTTCAGTGAAGAATGTATACAACTTCAACACTGAAATATTTTATGCTATTGAACACGCAGTAAACTGGAGTATGAACTTGAAATAATAAAATCAAATCAACCTAGTTGGTTTTAATCTATGATTGCCAAAATTAAAAAACGCAATTATAAATATTTTCTTTCAATGTATGTATCGCACATCAACTTTGAAAAATTACCTGTTTCTCGCCTCACTAATTTACCCATCTATTCAACTATCTTTTTATTTACTTATATATACATCTACATATATATTTTAAAAGGTATCTGTCGAAAGCCGATAAAGACCAACAATAAGCATATCACCCTTGAAATACCAATAAATATTATGAAACTGAAAAAAAAAGTTTTAAAATAAGTTAAAGTAGCTAAAGTAAAGGTAGTTAAGTATAGGTATTTCAGTAAAAGTAGTTAAGAGCTCATTTAAGTAGAGGTAGTTAAGAGCTCATTCTTTCAGTTGAATGGCATTTATTGGTTTTTTTTAAAGGGTGATATGCCTATTTTCGGACTCAAAGCATTAAATACCACGACAGTAGGAAATTTTCATGCTGAATAGCATTTTCATACTCAATCACAATGAACGACTCAAGGGAACTAATTTACTCTAATTTCAGACTACAGAGAAAATCATTCAAAATTATGGATAATGTAAGGCTCCGGACCGGTAAAGGATGGTATTAAACGTATCAGGATGACGAAATTGGTACGTAGTCCCAAAGTCCTGAAATGTTTTGGAAGGTTTCCGTTTTCTGATCGTCGCTTAAGCTGGACTCTACTCACCGTTCTCATCATCTCGAATTGCATTGGTAAGAATAATGTATTGGATTGTTTTCACTACATCACACCTCATTATTCAGTTGGACTATTTTCAGTCGGCGCTTTCGAACCGGATTTTGTGATACCATTGGAAAATGTAACTATTGCACAAGGACGTGACGCCACCTTCACATGCGTCGTTAACAATTTGGGTGGTTATAGGGTGAGTTCGGAGTCGGGGCAAGCAAGGGTACGTATCGGTTATTACAACGTCATAGTGAACAAATTGGGCTGATAACTTATAAATAAAGTGCACAAATTCTATTCACCGAAGTTTATTTTCTATAACCAACTAACTGCCTTGCGATGACGCATCACCATGCATTGGCTAAATCTTCAGTTGGATGCACTGGAATGTCAGCACCTATCTGCACAACTTCAAAGTGATCGATCACGTATATATACGCACTGGTTAAACTGATACGAGTTCAATGAAATGATATGAAATTATATCACGCACAAAATTTAAATATTGATTCTTGTTCTAAATGAAACTTGTTCACTATTCGAATAGCATCGAAAGCACAAATTTAGAGTACGCGTTGCATCATGCACTTTTCAGATTGAAATGTTTCTGGTAATATAAAAGAGCACAAAATTATCACAAGTATTTTTCATGCACTCTTTGATGCACAATTCTTGTTTTGCATAAGCGTAGGTAAAGCACAAGGCATTTAAGTAAACGCTTTCGCAAAAGCAAAGTAACGAAGATTTCCGTTAGTTAAGAAATATCCAATGATAATGCGCTTTTAATTGAATAGCAAGGTTTGTAGTTAATGCATGCTAACACACTGTGGAAGTGAAATATATTCACTCCGCTAGTTGATTATGCATTAAAAATAATTCGCATGCGGTTTTAGTTAACTCCAAAGAGAATGTAACTCAATTTTATTGAGTAAATGCTTTTCAGTTTATTTTGTGAAAGAAGCATGAAAATAGTCAAGATTTTAGTTCAGTCAAAAGGAGATATTTTGATTCCTGCATGCAATGAAGAAGTTCGATCACGCACCTTAGCACATTACACTTCAAAATATTTGCCGTTCTGAAAAAGCACCAATATATGAATACTCGTATAGTTGCACAATAGCACAAATCGTCAATACGATTGCATCCACTACATGTTTTGGTATTTTATGAGAATTTGAACGTTGTGAGTCAGATTATTTCTCTACTATATTTTGAAAATGAAAACGGATTTAAATATTTGGTGAATTGCAATTTTTGGTGAGAAATGGTTAAGATAAGTTTTAGTAATACATAAATGCAGTTAGCCGTAAATTAGCTATAGTTCGTATGAAATTAAGACTTAATATGCAACAATTATTTCTGGTTGAATTTTTATTTCGAAACTAATTGTTTACTTATAGAAACACAGAATATCTACCGCTTTTTCTTGATCAATACCAGTAAATTGCATGCACAAGGCTATTTTATTTATTTTTTTACCGTGGGACATTGAAGAAGGGGAAAAAGTACTGTCGAAACATAAACAGTAACCCACAGATCAAATGATTTAATTGAATATTGTTAAGAAAAGGGCCAAGCTCTCAAACATATGTGTGTATATTCAGTTTTTAAAAGGGGACAAGCTATTATTCAACAAGGCTTAGCAAGCAACTTTTAAATGAACTACGTAGCAATCAAGAAATCTTTAATATGCTATTTTTTTTTCCTCCTTCCTTCCACTCTCTCCATCACTCAATCAAAATGCACGGTCCGTGTGCATCAAATCTCCTCAATATTATTACTTTCGTACTTCCCAGACAATAAAATATTGGTATAAGGGAAAGCACTTCATTATACACTATCGTCTTCAGATGATATCGCCTATTTCTTGTCGTCAAGACTTATGCCTTGAGAAAAGTTTAGAAAAATCTCTGGTTGGAGTCTTCATTATCTTTGTGTAAGGAATGATCTTAGATTTTCCTTAAATTTAAGCAAATTGGCTGATTTTCTTATATCCTCAGGTAAGTTATTATGAAAAGCCAAAGACTGTTGCACTGGATCCATTTTCAAACCATCTGTCCTAGCTTTTTTAATCGCAAGGTTATTCGCCGATCTTGTGGCTGTCTGAGTTGTTTCTCCAACATTTCTTACAACATATGGCCATTTGAGTTTTTTGTTAAGCATCTTGAATATTAGCTTTCCTTGCTCAAGACACATTATTTGTTGTATGCTTAGTAGTCCTGTTTCACGATACACATGCAAACTTGAAGTCAGAGTTGGCATTTTGTATATAGTCTTGATAGCCTGAGTGATTAGTCTTCCGATCAGATCAATATTTTGTTTCGATGTTTGCTTCCACAAAACTTCTCTATAAGAACTTTTCGACAAAATAAAAGCATTGAATATGTCAAGTTTGATGTTGAGAGATAAAAAATCATATTTTTTTAGGACTCCTATCATAGGCGCTACTTTATATCTGATGTTATTGATATGTTGTAGCCTAGACATTTTCTCGTCTAAAGCTAATCTCAAGTATCTAATTGAGTTGGCCTTTTCCAATTGTATTCCATTTATTTGTACCGACGGATTAATTTGCTGCTTGTTAAGGTTGGAATATTAAATATTTAGTTTTTTGGATGTTTATAATTAATTTACTTTGCTCGAGCCAATTCCAATATTTTCCTAGGTCATCATTAATATGTTGCTGAAGAATTGATTCATTTTTACCAGAATACAGAAGTAGTGTGTCATCAGCAAACAAAACTATTTTTCCCATCAGATAAATGTCCTGTACGCTGTTAATGTACAGTAGAAACAGTAATGGCCCAAGGATTGATCCTTGAGGAACGCCGATGTTTATAGTGCATTCCTGACTTTTATGCATATTGTTGGTTGTAATAATACGCCTATTGAAGAGATAATTCCTTATCAGCAGCTAGAAGTTGTGATGGATTCCGTATAATTCGAGCCTCTGAAGCAGGATGTCATGGTTAATGGTGTCAAAGGCTTTTTTCAGATCCACGAAAATTGCCGCTACATAGTCGCCCCTATCCAATCCACTGTTGATAAAATGTACTGCATCTAACGTTGCTGCTAGTGTACTACTGTTTTCTTGAAATCCATACTGCACTGGTGTCAGTATTAAGTTAGGTTAGGTTAAGTTGTACTGGCTGGCACGTGGCCACGCATAGACCTACTGGTCCGTAGCGATACCAGATATATGGACCTAGAGAAAGGAATTCAGTCCAGGCAGCCATCAAAGGCCCCGGACTTTTTCACGAACTGAAGGATGTCCTTCAGCTTTTGCTCTGCCACGTGCGAGAGATCCACCAGCCAGGGCTCACCGAAGTATCGCAGTCTGGTTCTCCCCAGTGCCGGGCAGTGACACAGGAGATGCTGGACAGTTTCTGAGACCCCCGGCTCTTGACACCTTCTACAGGTGTCGCTCGTTAAGAGTCCCATTTTCATAGCATGTGCTGCTACAAGACAATGACCAGTAATGATACCAACGAGTCGTTTGCAGTCAATCCGCGTTAACTCGAGGAGGTATTTGGTCGATGCGATGTTGTACGACCCCCACATGATTTTGGTTGCCTTGCAGGTCTGAGTTGCACCCCATCTGCGCGTCGCACCCTGCATCATTTGGGAGTCGATTGAGTACTTAATCGTCTGGATAGGAGTAAGGATGTTAACCGCTCCCAAAAGGGGAAGACTAGCCCCATACTTGGCTAACGCATCCGCCTTCTCATTTCCATCAATGCCCTTATGACCGGGAACCCAGAAGATTCTGACTCTTCTGCTGTTACCCAGTCTGTTCAGGGCCTGAATGCAATCGAATACACACTTCGATTTGTATGTGTGAGACATCAGTGCGTTTACCGCCGCCTGACTGTCCGTAAAGATGTTTAATACTTCACTAGTGGTATCCTTTTCATGTATCAGATCTGCGGCTTTACGTATCGCAAACACCTCCGCCTGGAAAATACTACTGTTATTTGGAAGACTGAAAGCTGCTTCCATAGTTGCATCTGCAGAATATACTGCAGCACCCATTCCTGCAGCTGTCTTCGAGCTGTTAGTGTAGATGCTAAGAGCTGAAGGACACATTTGTCGATTCTATTCTTGCCCATCTCCCACAGTCGCTCGATATCCCCGCTCGAAGCACAGAGTGGGAACCAGGTAGTCAGTGCTTCCTGCGTAACCTCGTTCAATACTGCTGTGGCCAAAGGATCCTGGCTCGAAGTGTCCTGATTCCCTAAGCCTGACAGCAGCTTTTGCAGCAGTGCCTTTGATGAAGAGATCAAGCGGGGGGAGATGGAGTAGGACGTTCAGAGCAGACGAGGGAGTCGAGGCTAAGGCCAGTATTAAGTTAGTCTTAATAAATTGCAGCAATTGTTTTTGAATGGCTCTTTCGAATATTTTACTTATTACACTTGTGACAGTTATTGGGCGATAATTTGATGGCTCTGCCGGATCACCACCTTTGAAAATTAAAGTTGAGTGATAGGTGTTTATTTATGATTCTAGTTAGAAGCTCCAAAATATGATTTTTCAGCAATTTAATATCCTCCGATGTTATACTATCCAGACCAGGAGAAACCTTTGATTTAAGGTTATCGATTATTTCAGATATTTCAATAGGATCAGTGGGACGTTAGTGAATTGAAGTGAACATATTAGGCTCAATATAAAAACTCGAGCGTGATGAAAGTTGCAGTTGCTCGGTGACTAGTGTTCCAAGGGTAGCGAAGAAGTTGTTCAACTGCTGCGCTACTTCTTCGGGGTCTGTAATGGATGTTCCATTTATCAACAATTCTTCTATGCCCGTTGATGATTTGTTTTGTTGTTTAAACAAGAGCTCATTTACTAGTTGGCAATATCTGTAGGTATTCCCGGCTGCCCGAATCCTTGAGACTTAAAACATCGCATTACGTTGTGGTCTTCAACAATGTAGTGGGAACCAAAATTGATATTAATGTATTGGTTCAACATTCTTTCAAATAGCTTCCCACCAACCTCCACAAAAGCTATCCATTTGTTTGTTTTCTTTACCTGCCTCATAGGTACTACTTCAAATTTATCATTCATGTGTATCTGATGGTTTATACTGATTATTTCTTCTTTCAGCTCTTGCGTGCCGTATTTTTGTTGGAGTCCTCTTATCATCAGTTGAGGCAATTTTTCCTTGGTACACTCGATTTTGTATAGCGCTCCTAAGTTTTCTTCCAGGTTTTTTATTAGAACCTCAGTATTTTGTTGGTTATTCGATTTCATTAATATACCCCCACTTCTAAGTGATTTTGTAAATTCAACAGGGGTTTTCAATTTTACCGGGTTGATGTTTTTTAATGTCCCTCATCGTACTAGCAGCATCTTGATCACTTTTTGGCTTGATGATTATGCCCTTGTTGAATTTTTTCATTCCATTTTCATATAACTTTATTCTATATGCATTTGAAATAACTCTTACGGTAATTCTTCTACAACATTCTACAACAAAAAAACAATTTTTTTCCTACGCGTAAATATTTTGGGAAAAACATACTGCCATTAGTTCAATTAAATTTTCATGTGGAAATATTGATGAAGATAAAAAATTCGAATTTCATTATCAACTAAAATTCGCTAGTGTGCTAAGTCAATGGCATTGTCATTGTAATACGATTGTCTTGATATGTTCCAATCAATAAAAAACCAAAACTGACAAGTTTCTAATTTGCCGCTCGCTCAACTGACTGTCTGCTACTGTTAATCAATAATTTCTATATCATTCGCTACTATCATCAATTGGAAGCGACTGTGTGACAAGTCACAAAAGACACATCAGTGATTCGTTCCATAAAATGAAAAATTAATCGTATGAACTTTTGTGCATTGCCTGGCACTTAGCCTTCATTATAAATGCAGCGATGAATGCTGAAATGGCGGCAACGGACTACGAACGATTGCACGTAAAGATTCATTGCTATTGCACTTCCTGATTCTCCTGACGGCCAGACGTCATCGCTGTCTGTTTCCGAGCTCTCGTCGAATATCGAGAAGTCATCCGGCGCTGATGTATCGTTCTGGATTACATTTCGCGCTGTTTTCTAACGTTCGCAAATAAATCGTCCTCGGAATGTGCGTCCCATTCAATGTCCTTGTCCGGTTCGACACGGACTCCATTTATCTGTATCATTCAAGGAATTTAAATTTCATCGTTTCATCGAGAGCTCCGGGACGAGAGCACGGTCCTGTCGGCGTACAAAGTCCGACTTGCCTGTTCCCATCAATACGGCTCTTCTGGCTTGTCTGACTTCCTCCGAACACGTTCTCCATTTCCGTTTTCCTGTTTTTATGTGGTCGGGCTGCCACTCTTTACCCAAAAATTATCGAATGCAAACTGAATGACCACTACACTTTTGTGCAATGTCCGTTCGAAATAATTTACGGCAGCTGTCCATTAATGCTACGCCCAGGATATTCGCCTAAATCAGTTCGGCGATGGGTGACCTAGAGCTGTGCCGGGGGTTGGTCAACCAACCAACCGGCTAACTGGCCGGCCGGGCTATGAGTCGACGATGTTGTACGAAATTGAACAAAGGATGTGCTAGTTATTTACGTTTATTGGCAGTGTTGCATACGATTGTGCTTGTGATGCAGAGTTTGTTACATAGTGAATTGCACAGTGATGCAATACGAACGATTTCCAGTATAAGACTGGCACTTAAAGTTTCAAACTTGATGTCATACGCGTGTATGTGGCCATGTGGGGATTGTTTGCTGAAATCATATTAGCATACAGTTGCGTATTCAAAAAGCCTTAAAATGTCACCAGGCACTTTTTGTAGTAAACCTTTAAACTGTCATAAAACTTAAAAATCGATGGATTTTATTATCCTCATAGTGTTGAAGCTGTCAACGTTCAATAGAACGATCAATATCAGTTATTTAATACCATACATCCAACCATCATTTAGCAGCACTTTGTTCCAACCAAAAGCGCAACGTACTTGAATGCATTGGCCTAGTCCTGGGTCGAGACCAGGCGAATTTAGTGTAGATAGGCATAATTTACATGAACGGGGCAGTGACCCGCTTAAGCGGTTTTCGTTGGCACGTACCGTCGTTGAACCTCAACCGCAACTCTGATTTGTAAGTAGGGGTGATTCTATGCATTTTATGTTGATGAATCGAACATTCATATCCATTGATCCACTTTTCGTATTCTGTGTAAATATTCGGAGCAGCTATATTTTGCAATGATTTGCTATTGTTTGAAATTGAATATTTGTGTGTGGCGCCCGGTATAGATTTTGGTTTAAAAAATATACGCATATCAGCTCGATTAATAGAGTTGAATGAGAAATATTCTTTTTGAGTTGCATAGCAGAAATTTAGATTTTACACGATAACGCTTTATAGCTACTGATGATGTATAGGTGTGGATATCAGTATTTTGGTGCACATTAGGGAGAAAAATTAAAGCTCGTTTGTTATGATAACTGAGAATGTTTTGCCTACAAGTTACATATTCAGCATACTATGATGAAATGTTAATCATGCGGTGAATTCTATTGTACCAGTGGAAAGTAATTTTGTTTGTTGATAATCTATCCAAGTTTAAACCTCATTGACACTACTAATTTTCTCTTCAAACATGTTGAATCGGTTTCGCCTACTTCGAAAGAAATTAATAGCATGCTTTGAGATTTTATTGCATCTAAGTTATAGATATAATAAAATCCTACTCGATTTTATTAGATCTATAACTCAGACAATCCTTTTCATAATAGATACAGAATAGTTCAAATTCAACTTCTCACGGTGCATGACATGTTTATTTCTGATAATATGAAATTGGCAACATTTTTGTTACTTATTTGAATCGTGTCATTGTCTTGGCATTGTTAACCGTTTCAAGAATATCTTATTTAGGATGACTTTTTTGGGCAAACGGAAGCTCAAATGATTTATTTTCCAACATATAGTTGACAGTTTATGTGAAATGTATGAAATAGATGATTTAATATTATTAAGGTATCACAAAATAATTTACTGCTTGTTTCATAAGTTTCTGGTTCGACAATGTATAGCATATTGACTGAATTTTGAATTCCCTGAAAGGTAATACTCGAAAAATTATTCCTTTTATTCAAATAAAAATTCGTAATTACGGATACTTGGCGATCAATGTTAAAATTCGAATGCGAATGTTTCTGAAACAAAACATTTCTAACTCCATTTGATTTAGAAAGCATTCATTTACATATATTGGTAGTAAAACTTATGTATTTTTGATTTATTTCACGAACATAGGCATTTTGCATGATTATAATAATAATATATTTTAATAATTAAATTAGTACAGTGCTATGCACAAAAACTTAATTTAAATTAGTATTACTCTTATTACCACTAAAGGAATCAAACAGGGAATATTGTAAGCTAAAATCTAACTTGACATTCGGATGTAGTCATGAGCAATTATTTTGAACAATGACAATTAGATATTGAAAAAGTCGAAGTGGACCCATAACATATTACCAGTTCGATTTTATCTTTGGATTAGCGAATGATGAGAGTAGTTTGTTTTGCTTATATTTATTGCAAATATCTCGTTACATTCTCGTTGGAACTCCTAAAGGTATTGCTTTCAAAATAGATGGTGCTTCTAACTTATTCCTCACTACATTAAATAAAAATAATACATCCGTAAGAATCCTCCTCTTTTCGAGCGTGGTAAAATTCAATGCTCTATAATTCTCAATAGTTCAGGGTAATTACGCCGCTCTCAGTTGAAAAATGAATTTTATAACCATCTTAACGTAAATTTTTTATGTTGGACTTTTTTGATTGTAGCTATGTGAACTTTATAGTGCGGATTTTCTTATGATAAAACCAAGTACCCTGGTCGCTTGAGTTGAGATGTCATTGATATGACTTAAAAACGTCTAATTCAACTCCAAAAGTCAATTTCAACACCAACGTACCAACGCAATTAAGTGAGAATGTGATCAGATCATAGAATAAATATATGAATACTTTAGCTTTGTTCGATTAAACTTTATAAATTTAATAAGTTTATAAATTATTTTTTGAAGTTGACTTTCAACCCATTCTGAATGCAATATTCGTAGAACCTATTGAAGTTCACTTGGAAAATATATATGTATATCAGCATCTGAAGCTATTGCTTTGAATATTTTCAAAATTTCAAGCTCTTTCCTTTACACCCGGTATTTTGAGTAGATCGAAATTGTTCTATATCTAATGAATCGCATGGCGGAGGAGTATTGATTGCCGTTCCCGAACCTCTTCATGGAGCACTCTGACGTGATTTTCATTTTTTTTTTCCTATTGACTGTGTGGTGGTTCGTTCTTGTTTTCCCTACAACCTTCATTTTATAATCCTCTCGGTCATTGTTTCTTGTATCAGTTCGTGTTCAGTGTATGAACAATTTTTTTTAGGTATCTTCTTACTGTCATAATTGTTTTTCTTTTGACCCATTAATAGGTTAGGGTGATTTAAATATGCCTTCCGTTGATTGGAGCTCAGTTTTGAATTACATCAGGCCTAATATGCAGCTCTCCATAGTAATTTCGTCCTTACTTTCCTCTAACTCCTAATATTCCCTCTCCTGTTACATCTCCGCCGTGTTTCATCCTAGAAAAATCTTAGTTGCTCCTCGGCACAATTTTTGCAAGGCTTATTACCCAGGAATGGCATGAGACTTTGAAAAAGTTAGCTTTTTATGTTCTCCCGCTTTCGTTCTTTCGGGGGCTAAATATTGATCATGCACTTTCAAAATGTTATTCCTTCTTCAATGGCCTTATCTTTTAAATCTCATGTCTTTTTCCCTGGTAAATCTACAAATCCTCCTTGGCTCACCATATGAGCTTTGAGGGCAATCCAAATAAAAAATTTTACTCGGAAAAAGTTTTGAAGATCGATTTTTGCCTCTGATCTTGCCGTATTTCGGCCCTTGCGATCATCGGCTAAAATCGTCATGAAGCAAGCAGTGTACGATTACTTTGCTAATTAGGAGTCTTCTATATCTTCTTGCAATACTAAGCGTTTTTAGTCATATATTCGGTCTTGGAAGATAAATATTTCCATCCCGAGCCATGTTACTTTCAACGGCTATACCTCTTCATCTCCGCAGGACGTATGTGCATTTTTCGCAACCTTCTCTTCTTCCTCCTTTAAATTTTTTTCCTCTTTTGTACATCCCCTTGATTTCCCTTCTCTTCCTCTTTCACATTCTCTAATCCATACAAATTTGAATAAAAATGTTAATTTTTTAAACAATTGAAGCTAATGGAAGAGGTATTTGGCTAGAGTCACCACTAGTAATTGCGTATTATTCAATTGTAAAATTTGCATAGTAGCCAAGGGTAAATCATATTTTTATTAGTATACTTTCCTTCCAGTATTCATATATCGTGCTTTAAGCTGTGCTTAAGCGTGTTTCAAGCTTTCACCTACATTGTTCCAATTACAATATATTCAATAAATTTCATAAAATTATCTACTGGTTTACTGACTTGACATACAATAATGGAATGAACGATTTTTCATTTCGAATTTATATACTCAAACACTGATTTTACCATTATCCGTGATTACTGTTTAATTCAATTTCAGCACCATTTTCAGTCATGGAACTCAATCACTTGGCTTTAATATACGATTGTTCCGATAAAATTTGTTGATCAATGTACGCATGAGTTTAAATACTTTAAATTGTGTGCATTATTGATTTGCATGTATGAGTTCAATATGATAAATTTTAGTACGTCTGTATAACTTCAAAAGAGATGTGTAGTTCGAAGCATTGTAGTGAATAATGTAGTGAATAACGGAAATCTTCAAAATCAATATCTATAATTGAATAAGAGAGTAAATTGCACCAATTGTTCGATAAAGCACTGTTGCACAATTGCTAAAATTATAGCAGACGCTGTTGCACCAATTATAATTTAATTGTTATTTGATTGCAACGAATGTAATAAACCGAGACTACACATACTTGCACCCTGCATGTCATTTACAGCACCGATTTTCACCAGAGCACATTCGAATTGATCCAAATCGAATCAGACTCAACTCAATAAAAGCAAAAGCATGAAAATAACTAAATCCAATTCAACCATTTTTTTTCTCTTCTTCTGCCCTGCATTCTCTTCGCAAAACATTTTTATTTTTCGTTCCACGAAACAACAAAACAAAATCCATTTCGGAAAACCAACTCTCGTCGCTGCGAAACAACATTTTTGATAATCGGCTGACAATGCGGAAAATCTAATCGAACGGAACGATGTGCTGCACCGGCATCTGTTCGATGGTCATCTAATGCGATTGTGGTGGTGTCCTTAATGATGATCTGATGACAAAACTTTCGTCATGGCGACCGGCTGCTGCTGTTGGGCGTTTTTCACTTGGGCTTCGTATTGCGACAACTGCGGAAAAAAATCGGAAACGGAATCCTTGGGATCTTATTCCGGAACTGACCTGAACGTTAATTTGGTCTTGAAACATTGAAATCCAAACGACTTGGCCTATGGATGGACTCATCAATAAATGTCCCATCTATGGCAACTACAACGGTTTCCTCTCGCCTTGATTTCGATGGCAACCCGCTGATGTGTCTGTTCTCGCACCATGCCTTCTTGTCCTCATGTTGAAACCACTGCTTCGGCTCATGTTGACGTGACTTGTTGGGGCCATAGGTGGCGTGGATCAAAGCGGACGCCAAGGCAATTCTCGCCATTCACGAGCACGTAATAACGAACAATGATCGATTATCTGTCACACATAACGACTACAATACGTGGACGCTCGTCATCCGAAACGTTAAAATGGAGGACAGCGGCCAGTATATGTGCCAGGTCAACACGGACCCGATGAAAATGCAAGTAATTATCGCGCAATAATTCGCCAATTTCTCGGTGTGCATTTTGAATGGGGTGTTTTTCAGTCGTTTTGCTTTGTTTGTAGATATTTGTTTTGCTGTTTGTTTATTGCATTATGCTGCTGCTAATTGCGAAAATCTCATTTTCATTTGACTTATTATTAAATGAATGGATGTTGTTGGCGTGAACGCGATGGAACATGGAAGGAACTAATTGGGTTTTCATTTTTATTCAATTATTTTTCCCTCCGCATGCGGCTCTGTTGAACTTGAAAGACGGCTTATTTGGAAGTTGTTATTCCGCCGGACATTGTAAATGAAGAAACATCAGGAGATATGATGGTACCTGAAGGTGGATCGGCAAAGCTGGTGTGTAAAGCACGAGGTTTTCCGAAACCGAGAATCACTTGGCGGAGAGAAGATGGTCGTGATATTATTGCTCGGTCTCATGGATCAAAAAGCAAGGGTGAGTTCAATTGAAATTCCTAGGAAAGCATGTTTCGATTGGCTTATTGTAAAATAATTTTTTGCGCCCAACGTGGGTGACAGAAACATGATATCTTTGTACGGAAACCGTTGAATTTTTTTGATTCGAGTTCATGTAATACTTTTTCATTTTGCTTGATGTTGCAAATATTAAACGTTATAGCCTCAATTCTGAGAGTAAATATTGTATGAGTAAATAATGCAACAAAATCGATCTATCTGGATTATGTTATTTACACTAAAAACCGACTGAACTAAAACCTTCACTTGTTTTCATGAATCAAAGTTTTACAAATGGTTTCATGCCTAAAAATAAGTTCAATATCATGCTTTGTACCAAGAAACACTCCGCCAAATCGCGTTGAATTTTGTTAATAATACCACAATTTTCAGTCGCTATAAACTAAATGATTCTAACTTCATATTCGTTTGATTTTTCTTTCCATTATTTTTTCTGACAGCGCCTTCTGTCGACGGTGAAATGTTGTGGCTGACGAAAGTCACGCGATCTGAAATGGGAGCCTATTTGTGTATAGCATCAAACGGTGTGCCCCCGTCAGTCAGTAAGCGAATGAAGCTACAGGTTCATTGTAAGTACACATATGCTACTATATCTATATGTCTGTATGATTTTATCATTGTGTTTCTTTTCGTTTTCCATTTGTAACGAAATGTGTATCTTTTCAATGAAATACATCTCTCGATAGACTTCGATTTGTATTTTTGTTCGTTTCTCGTATCTACCTATCTATCTATCGGCCAAAAATCGAATTGCTACTAAACACTATTAATTCACTGTCCAAGTGATAGTATGTTTATGGTCAGCAAATGAAACCATCACGGAACTCAAATTCTTGTGGTGACATGATGTTTGCAGTGACAATGTTCCATCGTCGGAAGGACTTTGTTGGGAAAAAAATTTAATATCCGGTTGAGTAAATTGAGTGCGTCTCGGGTCGAATAATAGTAAACAATTTACTTTGGTCGTGGGTGGTGGAAAAAATAAAACACCTTCATGTTTTTGGTTTGGCGATAACTATCAGTGGAATGTTGTGTGAAATGAAATTTTCAAGCTACAGCTTTAGGTTGATTAGTATTATGGATTCGTCACTTCAACATGAGGATGGGACTTTCTGATTAGAAACATTGAAATTAGAATTGATAACTCGTCACATGGAGTGGAGAACTCAAGAAAAGAAAGAACTTGTGTATTATTTGATGAACGTTCGTCAGTTGCTGCTTATTTAAGAAATTTAAATATATACTAATAAAAAATTTATATAATTTATTTATTTAAATATATGTTACTAAAAAATTTATTTCGTGATATTTAATACTTCAATGATATAATACTTCTTACTATGATAGATCTTACCATAATGCTTCTTACTTAAGAGATGAAACACTCACGCACTGGAGGTGTCTTTGTTTCAGATGCGTTTTTATTACGGGTTCATTTCTTAGTTATGTGTTGGCTTTATTTGTTCAAATTTGCAGCGAAAATAATCTTTGGAAGAGATGAAAATTGCTGATTTCCATATGCCCATTCTTACATTATTTTAACATTTTGTTGCGATTTGTGGCATTAGAGGGGCCTTGGCAGAGCACTGTAACTAAACCGAAGTTCAGCCAAGAGCCTGTCAAGAGGATTTATGAAAAACACCATCAACAAGGACAAAAAAGAATGAATTGCCCCTGGAGCAGGATGACTTAGAAATGGCCGTGGAGGCCCCACGACGGCATCAGCGAAGTACCTGGGGTAGGTCATGGTAGGTTTAGCTCTCAGGCATAGGCTGAAGAGCCAGACTCAGCTGAGACGTGGCAAAGCACGTAGTTAGTGACTCGCGATGCTGAAAAAAGAAACGAATCGGAAATAAAAGAAGAAGAAAACGGTAAAAGTTGCCTCACTCTAATAAGCTGATTGGGCAGGGGCAGACAGCATCAGTCCCCGGATGGTGTTGGGGCCATGAGCACTGCGGTGTTAGAGTCACGCTGCCCATTGACTCTGGCCTAAAAAAAGTGACCGAAGTCCTTCCCTATAAGTAGGCCAGCCAGGCCAACGTGAGCCCTGGAAAAAGAGAAATCCTTACGGGCTTACGCTCAATATGAAGGCCAAAAGGCTCAACTTAATAAATTCAATATATTATTACTCCTTTTGTTTTGCTTAAAAACATTTGAATGCAAATACGTCTCCATATGTTATTTTTGAGAAAATTTTACAGTAGTTTGCTTTGTAATCTATTTAAACATATAGCAAATGATTTATTTAAATGATAGTAATAATTTGTTTATGTCAATAAAAAAATATGTGGCCAAGGAAAATCAATAAAACTTTGAAATTGATCGTCCTGACGTCCAATATTACTGTTGAACGCGTATATTATTTTCTAATCAAATCAGTAAAAGCTCTATTATCACTTCTCTATTGAACTAAATACTTATCTAATTTCATACATGCAATTTCATCAGCTTAATATTGATATACGTATTATTTCTTTCTAACTTTGTAAACATTTATCATGTGCCTGTGTTAGCCTGAAATAAATTCAATTTACTTTATCCTCGCTCTGTTGATTACAAATAATCTACATACTTACTTACTTAGACACATAATAAATATAGTCTATGAAACTCTTTATGTTATTCCACTAATAGTATGTTCATTTTTCTCCTACATGGATTCCGAATCACATCCATTTCAGATTATGGTAGAATATTATGGTAGTGATTGGGTAGATAAAGGCTTTTCTCTCATTCCCATTGATGATGGTAAACAATGAATTTATGTCCCACAATCATGCATGCGAGCAGTAAATAGATTTCAATTAAAGTTTGCAGTAGTAACAACAGTGCTATAAAGTTTAAAGCCATATATAACCTGAGATACAGTGTACCAATAATGTCTTCGTACATTTGTACGAACATACAAATTGTTTTTTTTTTATTTCGTTTATTTCGTACATACAAATTGTTGCAAGAAATTTGAAAAAGTTTTAATGCAGATTTATTCATTGAGCATTTTTATCTATTTTAGGAATAAAAACTAATCCACTTAAATTGTTCATTACAAAGCTATTAGCTAAAAATAAAACAATGTCCACAATTTGCCTCCAAAAATGTTTTCGTGCCTTTACGAAACAGTTTATGCAAAATCTTAAAAACTATCTATCTATATATATATATATATATATATATATATATATATATATATATATATATATATATATATATATATATATATATATATATATATATATATATATATATATATATATATATATATATATATATATATATATATATATATATATATATAATATTAAGTTGGGTAGCCTTTGTTTTTAATCACGGCTTTAAGGTGGTGTGGCATCGATTCTACAAGTTTTTTGCATAGCTGGGCTCTATTTTTGCCCATTCCTGGTGAAGAGCTTGTTTCAACTTAGGTTTCGAGCTAATATGATGAGTCCTGATCCTTTTCTCCAGCATGTTCCACACGTGCCCATTGGGATTGAGGTGGTATTTTAAGCAAATGCAGAGTTTTGTACGCCAAGAACATCCTAGTATTATGAGCCATGTGCTTAGGATCATTATCTTGTTGAAAGTAAACATCCTTTGATACACCCAATTTTTCAGCACTTGACTCCAAATGTCTCTTGAGAATTTCAATATATACCCGAAAATCCATAATTCTTTCAATTATTTCTAAGCTTTCAATTACACCGCAGCCGCCGTATTGTACATTTTGGATATTGTTATTTGGGAAGTAAGCATCCCATGGCTTTCTCCATAGTCTAAATGTCCTATGAGACCCAAAAATGTTGTGATTGGACTCATCAGAAAATATAGCATTGCACCAGAACTCGAGAGATGCATTTTGATATTGCCGAGCGAAGTTCAAACGTTTTTTTGCGATTTACTTCACTTACCAGAGGTGTACGAGACTTAAATCTGTAAAACACGGTGGCGGCGGCGAAATGGTATGGGGCTGTATGGCTGCCATCGGCGTTGGAAACTTATAGATAATTGAAGGAATCATGGATCACCGGGCATATATTGAAATTCTGAACAGAAATTAAGAGATTTGGAAATAAATAATCGATCATCATTTGCTTCATTAATTGTGTCCATTTTCTGATGTGATACACCAGCTGATAGCCGCACATATTTTGTATTGCTTAAATTTATTCGTTTCTCTGTCATGTTTACTCACTTACAACAAACGAGGATGTCATGTCAGGCCACGAGTGTGAGTTTTGCAGATTTGTCGCCAAGAGATATGCATGTAGGTTACGTGACAAGGAAAACCACAGACGATGACTATGAGAAAAAGGGTGGTATAGTATATAATTCAAGGCGGGTAAGGAGCACAACTGCAGGAAACATCTCAAAATAAGGGTCTTTAAATCCTGCTTCATTTACGTAGAGATTCAACGGCAATCTAGCTTAAACCCAGCACTAGTGTCCTCTGATCATAGGACCACAGTATTAGTACGTCGCGTATGAATATTGGGCCCTATTCTGAGAGTCACCTTACGTGAGATCTCTCGTCATTTGGAAAATCACGTCACCTACGAATCGGTATTCTGAGTCACGTGAAGTGACTCTAAGTGAGGTGACTATGAATTTGTGTTTTAATGACAACGCCTGAACGTTTGAAATTTACCATATCATTGAAATTTTTCCACGCTTTTTCACGTCCATAGCACCCTGACATCGACCGGTTCTTGTTCGATCACCGAAGCTAAGCAATGTTGGACGTGGTCAGTACTTAGATGGAAGACGGCTTGAAACACCGCATGTCGTTGGCGCGCATAAATTTTCCATCCCTTAATATGACAAGAGCGGCTTACTTTGAAGACGGAGTAGAATGAAAAAAAAAATTAAAGCTCAAATGGAAAGTATGGAAAAGTCGATCCTAAACAGGAAATTTCCAGGGATAAGCAAATTATTAGTGAAATAAAAAAGAAGACGGTATTTACAAGTATACCAGGGATACTTAAACTGGCTATACAAGTTTATAAAAATAGTGATTAGGAAAAAGTATTGGTGATTATTAGAAGAGGTTTTTATGTGTTCGCTGTGCTGTTTCAGGCTTTATGGATGACTTTCCATCAGTCCAATAAGGCATTCGAATTGTCGCTTGTCTTTCCAATAAGAAAACCGATCGAAAATTGAAATTTTTGACATTTTGTCCGTCAAGAATAAGCTTTGTATCTGTTTTTCTCCATTGTTAAAATGTTAACTCGAAAGAATGACGAGATAATGGAAACTTGTAAAAATTTACGTTCACGATTAACTCAGTACCAGCCTTTACTTTTTAAAGCTGGTACTTTGCTGGTCAATTTTCGATCGATTTTCTTATTGGAAAGACATTTGCACAACTTAATTTTAAATGCAAACACCAAATGTCACTTTTTAGCCCAATAGAATGAACTGCACAAACTAAATTGGCGTGAAATGACTGTGGACAGGTACCCATGTCATCTGAGTTTTCAAAGCGAAAGCAACAAAAACAACCAATCAAACATAAAACATCCTAAAAATTAACACACAACAACAAAATCACAAACATACGAGGCAAAAATTTATCAGAAAACGACTAACGACTATGGCGAACATTTTAGTTTAACCGCATTATTCAAATAAAAACATATATAAATTATTTTTAAAATAAGATTTTTTTTTACTTATTTCCTGATTCACGATCCAAACTTCGTCAAAATCCTTCTTCTTTTTTTTCTTCAAAATATCAATTTATATCACTATTGACCACAGTCACTTGATATTATCAAGTGACTGAAAATCTCACTTCACGTGACTCTCGTCACTTTATGTGACTCTCGAAATAGCCGACAGATCGAAAATGTCACTTAAGATGAGATGAAGTCACCTCACGTGACTCTCAGAATACCAAATCAAGAGAGTCACTTAATTCGTCACATGAGGTGACTCAAAGAATAGGGCCCATTATCTATTGCTGGCACATAAAGTTGTTAAACGTGACACATATTAGCACGGAGCAGGCATTTTGGGTCGCAACGACATCCGTAACTTACGTACAGTGTACCAATGTAACTACGTACAGCTGCTATTTGAAACTCAAGTGATAAAAAACAATAAATTATTGCAAGAAATCGAAAAAGATTTAATGCAGATTTATTCATTAAACGTTTTTATTCAATTTGGGAACAAAAACGAATCCATTTAAATTATTCATTACAAAGTCATTAACTAAAAATAAAACAAAGTCGACAATTTGCCTCCAGTAAAGTCTTCGTACACTTACGAAACAATTTATGACAAATCTTAAAAACCATAGATACATTTTTTGCTAATATTTAGTTAGGTAGCCTTTATTTTTCATCACGGCTTTAAGGCAGTGTGGCATCAATTCTAAACTTTTTTTGCATAGCTTGGCTCTATTTTCGCCCATTCCTGCTGAAGAGCCTGTTTCAACTTAGGTTTCAACCTGATATGATAAGCCCTGATCCTTTAATTCACCATGTTCCGCATGTGCTCAATGGGATTGAGGTCAGGACTTTGCGGCGGTGTTTTAAGCAAATGTGTTATTTCGTACGCCTAGAACATCCTAGTATTATGAGCCATGTACTTAGGATCATTATTTGGTTGAAAGTAAAAATCCTTCGATTCACCCAATTTTTGTAATATGTGCACGATGATCCATGATTCCTGATTTCGTCTATTATTACTAAGTTTCCAACGCCGCTGGCAGCCATAAAGCCCCATACCATTCAATTTTCTCGAAAACCCGTAACTCCACGTAAAGAAAGCTTTCCTTGATCGAATTGTAATAGTAATCTTCATCATTCGTTACAATAGGCTTTTGCTAGAACAACTTTTGACTCTCTTAATGAAGCCACCCGATGCATACTTTCACTTACTTCAATTTCACAACACTCGACAAAAGATTTCCAGAGTTCTACAAGGCAGCACCGATTAATTGGCTCACGAATTCTACGATCTCCCGACCGACCTGCTCTTAGCCGATCAACACAGATTGCCACGAGTCATTGCCGCACTCTCGAAAATAAGATCTAACTGTATCTTGTTTTTAAGAATGTTTAAGATTCGGGCCGTTAATTGGCTTTCGAATAGTTTTTCTCGATGCATAATTTACAGTGCGCATTAATATTTTGCGTTCAGAAATTTCGATTGAAATTTCGGAATGTTTTCTACTGGCTGTTATTACAAAATTTTGTGTGTAATAGAAAGCAAACATTACATTTAATAAAACTGATGCTATTACCCTATTTCAATTTGATCAAATTTATTGAAATTTCAAATACAAAATGATATCTTTTAGCGCAAAAAACTTTTTCCTCCACAGCAAAACTTCATCGATTATTTAATAATTCGATTTCAATTAAGTAAATTGTCACTATCCTATAAATCTAATAAAAACGACTATCGGATTGTTTGTTTTACGACAAATTTGTCAACATAATTTCTTTTTGTTTTTCGACCTTGCGACGAAAGTCAATTTAGTTCTTTTTTTCTTTCTTGCTCTGGACGTCCATTAACAGTTCATCCTCTGGTACAAGTGCCGAATCAGCTAGTCGGTGCGCCCGTAAGCACAGATGTCACCCTAATTTGCAATGTCGAAGCATCACCGAAAGCAATAAATTATTGGCAGCGGGAAAATGGTAAGTGCTTGCAAGAAAAACAAGCTACAAAGACATGATACCCGGAATGGTACAGCCAGAAACGTGTTGGCTTTTTCATAAGGATGTTGTAATTGGGTTAAGGTGTCGATTTCCGAGTATTTGATCAAACTTGTTGTTATGAAATAAGTTTTGTTTTTAACCTGCCTTTATATTCTATTTTTGAACTCTTAGGTGAAATGATTATAGCGGGGGAACGATATATTATAGGTGAAAAGGAAAATTCCATGTATGCTGTGGAAATGGTTCTTCAAATCAGACGACTGCAAAAATCTGATTTTGGTGGTTATAAGTGTATTTCGAAAAATAGTATAGGAGATACAGAAGGAACAATAAGGTTGTATGGTAAGGGTAAAATTATATTTCAGTTTCAACCAAATTTATCTACGTTCCGAATGTCACTCATAAATTTGATGAAAAGCACAACACGGTCATTTTGTTAATTTTTGATATTTTTCTCATGTGCTCAATGTGATTCACTGAAAACATATGAATAAAAAAATCTCTGTAGATAAATTCATGACTCCATACATTTACTTCTATTTTAAACGTGATATAAAAATTTACACAAAAAACCTGGAAATTTAAAATTAAATAAAACCCAGAACTTATACAAATACCTGCAAGGATTTTTTAAATTTTACAAAAGTATGTACTTTTTAAAATCACCAGTTTAAGTTCTCTTGTTCATCATTAATTAATCTGACAATCATTTGTTCTGTTTTCTTCTTGCAGAAATGGAGCTCCAAGGAAAGAACAAGGATCGAAACCGCGACGATGACGAAGATAGTGTAGAGGTGAGTTGTTTTTTCGGCAATGCGTTTGCGGAGATATTCGATTAAAATCATGAAAAACCAACTGATTGCTGCAGCATACACTCTTGGTTGCATTATAATCACACCCTATTTTACTTTAATATTAAGTTCTGATGGATATTCGAATAGTCGAATATAAAGACCAACTAAAGCAGTGGATCCTTGGCCTTCTTAAAAGTTTCACTATTAAGCTTATTCTTCAAAAGACTTGTTTTTGCACTTCTCATTTGGGTCATAAAATAATAGTATAATATTCTTAACTGTTAATAAATTTAAAAACTACTAATCAATAAGAAATGAGCTTGAATATGATCATCTTTCAATAGCTTATAATTTGTTTTTATTTAATAGATGTTCTTTTAACACACTTATCAAATTTCTCTTTCATCACTTGCATAGCTACCAAACCCTCTCAAAAATCACACTCCTCCCTAAACTGCATATTTTATACTCTATTCCTAGGAAAATGACCTAACATCGAACGAAAACCTCATGGAAGAAGGATTCCTAAACAAAAATGGACGCTTGTATAAAGGACTGCAACGGGGGGAATCGGACTTGCACAGTAGCTCAACCAGTGCTCAAGTCAATTTGAATGCAGCTATCTTATTTTTTGTATGTTTCGAAATTATGAAATCTATGATATTATAGCTTTGGTGGAAACAATCTAACTTCATTACAGCATAAGAATTTTATATGTGATCAATGTGGTAATAATCTTATGTTTTTCGTTTTTGTTTCCCAAACTTTAAGAATATTAATTGCTTATTCAACAGTTTGTTTCGGGTCAATATCAAAACTGTTATTATACGTATGAAAAAAGTGTGACCATTTACGTATCTAAGGAGCTAGAATATTGTTGAAATGCTTTAAATCGTGAGTTGTAATATAAGAAAAGCTAATGAAATCCGATATTGATAGTTAAATGTTTGAACTGGTTTAATACTGAGCCGTTAAAGTATTAGTTCGCTGATTAATGCTCGGCTGTAAATATTTGTAAACTCTTATATGTACATATTGATGGCTGATGAATAGGTTTTATTTCCTGTATGTATTATACATAAAATGTACTCTACACTGGTTACTTCGCTGCAAAATGTATGTATCTGTTAGGCTGCTTTCTTTAATTTGGCAAAACGAATGCCTAATCGTTCTGTTCGTAATTCTAGCGAGCATTCTGTTTATCCTGCGAAATTTGAATAAGAATAGCAAATGATAATAAGAAGTGCCAAAGTAATTAGATAAGAAAAAACAAATAACTTAATAGCCCATACTCCAAGACGGAGTGCAGTCTACGATAATTTGAGATAACTTAAGAAGCAAAGACCTATCAAATATATGCTCTAGTAGTTACTCCGGGTACTTCCTTAAAAGTAAATACTGCCATTAAATTCTCAAACGAAATTTGAAAAAATGGGACTGCAAGAAGATGATGTTTTTACGAACAATTGTTGGACTGCTGCTAAAAATAGAGTGAAACCGAATGCATAACTAATTTCATATCATTTTCACTTGTAACTGACAAACCGAAAGACTATTGACCTATATACACATATTATTGATAGCATATCTGGTTTAACAAAACAAAATCATTGGCTAGATTTATATACGTATTGGACATAACACTAATCTACCTAATAGATACAAAGTGGAAACAATGTTAGCACATAGTGCTTTGAAATAAAGTAAATACGATAAAACAATACTTGCAGAGAGAGAGATGCAAATCAACAAATGTGTAGTGTTCGGAACATATTGAGTGTATCAAGCAAAAAAATTAATGAGCAAATAAGTAAATATAAATATATGAATAGCTGTAAATAATGGAAAATATAAGATATTTAATAAAAATGTATTAAATGATTTGGAAAACGTTTTTTTAATTTTTCGGAGCTCAATAAATTAGAGAAAAATGTTAGTAAATCACATGGCGAAATTCTGATAGAGCCAGGATCAGTCCCCGTACTGATCTTCCATTGGTAGTCTGAATTTTCGACTTTCTTTAGCTGTTCGCTTCTTATTTGGAATAATTTGCAATTAATTTAAATTTGATTTTTTTTATTTCCATGCATTACAACACCACCGTAAAATGACAAAATTGAATCATAAGACAAAAGCAAAATAATTCTTTTTTCTCTTGTTTTTTCATTCAGTTTTAGCTTTTGGTTTTGCGTTTGATGAAAAGTTTGTTAGACTTGAAACATATATTATGCTCCATAGGATTAACGCACGTACATGGTTACAAATGGAGTAGTCATATAGATGCTTGACTTAAAACCGTTGTGGATATGTGGATCAAAGTTCGTTGCTAGTTCAATCAGAACCAATGTGTACGAGAGCGGAGTGCTCACTATGCCCAACAGATATAAGACTAGAAATCGAACGAGAGAAATGGTCCAATTTTCGACTTTCTGCTTATTGCTGTGAGAATGAGATATAAATATGTGAGACAAGCTAAACCAACATTAAGGGTATGTGAACCAACTAACCAACATTAAAGGTATTTTGGTATGTGAAAACATTGAACAATTATATGAAATTGTTGCATGTTACTTTTATTCAATGTATGTGCATTTACATGTACATTTAATGTAAAACATTTTTGTCACAAATGAATTATTTTCAAATGCTTAAACTCGCTTATGTGTTTATTGATCTTAAATACCTGTGAACAGTCTCATACACATTTGGTTACAAACGGAATAACCAAATATATTCTAGATTTAACATATTAACGCAATATTAAGATGCATTACACATATTTTTGCATATGCATACAAAATGCAAAGCACGCACCTTTTATGCGTGCTGAGTGCGGTAGAGAGGGGTGCATTGAGCCAAGTTATATTGAGAGAGCATCGTTGTGTAATACACACAGTAGCTAACTCATATATGAGTACACGGATAGCCATTTCGTATCAATTTTATTTGCCCTTATTTGAAACACAGATTCCTACTCTCAGGTAGACCCATAATCGATGTGTAACCATAATCAATTTCTTATCGCTTTATGCGAATCACGGATCATACAGGCTAGCAACTGGTGATCTGATTATTAGTAGCGCTATCCGTCAGTTTGTTATGGAAGTACGTAGACTACACTTCCATCTATTTTCGCAGCAGTTACGACGAGTTTTGACTTGTTTACGATCAGATTGTGTTGAATCCTTTTGGAGTGTCTTCAATACTTCAGAGAGAGAAGAGAGAGAACAGAGAATGTTGTTCAAGCAGCCGTTATGGATACAGCCTTGTTATCGAACATCATTACAGGCAACGAAACATGGTGCTTTCATTACGACCCAACTACTAAAAGATAATCGCCAGAGTGGCGGGCTCCTGATGTAGGTTGTCCGACAAAATGCGCGCATTGAAATCAAAAGTGAAGACAATTCTCATCACATTCTTCGATGTCAAAGGAAGCATTCACCGAGAGTTGGTTCCTGCAGGTCAGACTATAACAGCAGCATCCTATCTTGAAGCTCTGAAACGCCTGCTTGTAAGGATTCGTGGTATACGAAGCGAAATTTGCAAATCAGGTAACTGATGCCACGATAATGAGCCTATTCATGCATTCTTGTGCGTTAGTTTTTAGCGAATATTATTTATCCGTCACAAAATAATACTAGCCGCAATATACGCAGAAAAAAATAAATGAAAGAGACTATCGTCCATAAAGGACCAGAAGCAGTTCTCAGTCATGAGCTGGCAAAGTTACAAAGTTTGGGACAGTGGAAGCTGAAAAAATGAAAAAAATCTGATAATTAAAGAACTAGAAAATTTACCCCCATCCAGGAAGCTGATGCTGATGTTATTGGGGCCATGACCGCTGATAGTGTTGGAGTCACCCCATCCACCAAATCTGGCCTAAAAAAAAGAGTGGCCGTAGTCCCTCTATAAAAATAGGAAAGCCAAGCCATAGAGAACGTGAAAAGTGGAAAGTATTCTCAATAAAAAGGCCAATCGTTTTCAAATTAACTAATCATTACCTTATTTATTATGTAACTTTAACCATTCTTTTGGATTTATCAATTATAGAGAATAATTTTTGGAAGCATCGATCAAAATGTAGCAAAGACAAAAAGTTTTTATGGATTCTAACATATAAGCTTCACACTTCCATTCACACATAGTAGTTTTTAAATAAATTTGCAAACAAAACCAATAATATAAACTTGGCGATAAATAATCTTAGCACACTCTTATTTGGATTATTATTTACGTAACAAAGTTCAGTTCTTTAAATACTGTAGATTTTTTGTGTCAGAATCACATTAACCTCCTCGACATCGTTAATTCTATATTTTAAAACTAATTAATTCAAATATAAAATTTAACTGATATTTTTTATTTTTATTTAATATTATTTTAATTATACAAGAAATCCAATACCACACCAGATAACACAGCTGAAAATTTATATTGCAACTACAAGACGAAACTTATTCTTGTATGAATTAATGGTTTGGTTTTCGAAAGAAATTAATTATTGGGCTTGTTGCGTGAGTTGGAAGATTGTTTTCTGATTTCATTTGTATTAGGATACAGTCAAACAAATCACTTTAGTTTTATTACTTCTTCTTAATGATGTCAAACGAAATTCAGAAAATTTTTGTTATTCAACAAAAATTAAAAAATTTCCAGTTTTCGGGCGTATTTAGATAGAATCCTTGCCTTTGAAATAAGTCAATTTGCGAGATTCTAATCCAGTTAGAATACAGCTATGAAGCAGTTGATAGATTTTGAGTGAACTGAAAGTTACAGACCACTCTTGTCTTTCTTATCGCGTCTCTTGATGGTATTGTACTAGAGTTGATCAATAAGTAATGATAATCGGTTATTTCTAGTTCGCATAAAATTAAAAATTTACTACCGCATATACTCACTGAGTCAGCATAAAAAACATATAAATAGGCCACGATTCCAGGGATGTACATTCATTTGAATACGAACGGTCGAAGAGAGAACATCAAAATGGAGAAACACGAAATTAGAGCTGTTATTAAGTACCTCTGTTTGAAAAAATTGTCTACATACACGGCGACATGATGGAAACATTAGGGGAGTCTGCTCCTCCACATTCCACCGTTGCACGGTGGGGCAAGGAGTTAAATCTGGAAAGAACATCCACTGAAGATGAGCACCGCGAAGGACGTCCATCCACATCCCTCACTGAAGACAACGTAAAAAAAAAGTCGAAGATGTCGTGTTGATTTTTTGGAATTTTTTGAAAAATCTTTGCCAACAAATTACATATGAAGAAGGTGTCTGCGCGTTGGGTACCGCAAATGTTAACGGACGAGCATAAAAAGAAACAAGTTGACATTTCAAAGATGAATCTCGAAAAGTTTCAGGCAGATCAGCAGAATTTTTTGTCTCGTTTCGTGAGCATGAACAAAACCTGGATCCATCATTTTGATCCAGAAACCAAAATACAATCGATGACCTGGAAGCGACCCTCTTCACCGACGTCGAAGAAATTCAAAGTGTCGAGTTCGGCAGGAAAGGTTATGGCATCAGTTTTTTGGGACGCTGAAGGAATTATTATGAGACCAAATAAGAAGATTGCGAGAGGCAATGAAGGAAAAAAGACTCGGCAAACTGCGAGTCGGAGCTTTGTTTCATCAAGATAACCCATCGGCTCACAACGCTGCAGTTGCGATGGATGCAATTAAAGAAACAGGATTCGAGCTGCTTCAACACCCACCCTATTCACCATATCTAGCCTCCAGTGACTTCTACCTCTACCTTCGGCTCAAACCACACCTTCAGGGCAAGAAATTCGAAGATGATAGCGAAGTGATGGCCACTGTTGAGGCATTTTGGAAGAGTTAAGATAAAGAGTTTTTTTCCAAGGGTATCACGGATTTGGAAAAAACATTGACTAAATGTATTAACTTGTTGAATAATATATATATATATATATATATATATATATATATATATATATATATATATATATATATATATATATTTATATATATATATATATATATATATATATATATATATATATATATATATATATATATATATATATATATTTTAAGTTTAGTCACCTTGGTTTATATTCATTTTATCATTATTTATTGATCAACCCTCGTACTTGACGTTGTAAAGACACATAATTTTATCCCATTCTAGCTGATATATTATCTACGACCCCTTCAGACAAAATAAGTTTTTATAGGATGAGGCAGATGCAAATCTTGATTGCGATCTTCATGTCAATATTGCCCAATTCTCTGTGGTACGAAACGCCAGCAGCTATCCATAAGCGGTAGAGGCTCAGCTGATCATCATCAATCTACTTCTGACCGGTTTCTGAGAAAAAAAAGCACTTTTTTAGATATATGCCTATACAGTGCATGTATAGGCACTAGAAAAAGTTGCCCAGTGTCTATGCCACTTTTCTGGCAGTTCGGAAAATTTTGTTTGGGTGCAACATACTCGTATGCTTTGCGTGGTTTTACAGCGTAAGCAGACATGACTGGTTGGACCTTTAGACATCATATTTACGAAGCAGGAAAAATCGCCACACTGTTTCTGAAATACCTCTCAAGAAATCTAAATTCAATTAACATTACCCAAACAAACCCTATTTTATCAAATCGCTAAATAGGACTTGATATCAGCTGTATTGTGATCACGATTACCATCACGGTCTTTACGTTGGGCTTTGTCCATAGATATGAGTAGTCCGGGGAAATCTAACATGGTGCTTCGGAAAAATTAGGGGAAAGCTGAATTTTTGTGTGAACCGTGGTACTGGCGTGTTGAACAAAATGTCAAAAGTCCCCATCGATCCGAGCGCTGCGTCACTTTTTATTCGTGGTCAAAGGTCACCAAAAGTGACCTTTCCTAAATATCTCAGTAACGGTCACGTGTTCAGAAAAACAATGTATGACGAATTTGAAGCTTAAAAAATTTCAAACAAAAAAATTTTAAAGCTTTTTCCTGTAACCATAACCGTTTTTGAGATATATTGATCTAAACATTTGTTACTAACAGCATCCTCTTTCTCAACGGGCATATTGATATTATCCGATTTTGATTACGACTTGGCATGTTTGTGAGTTTGTTTTTCTATGTTTAAGAAGCGCATAAAAAAAAACATGTAAATAAACCTATCTATCACACTCCAGGGTAGATGGAAAAGTGTGCTCCGAAAGGTTCCTTATGAACAATTAATAGAGAATTGGAGGGTTCTTGGAAGTCCATCACTCTCTGACCATTGTTACATTAGTTACAGCTTAAATCTCAATCTAACTCGCACTTCTCGGTCGTTTCGCAACCCCAGGAAAACAAACTGGGAGAACTTCAAACGGGAAGTGACTAACGACTTAGGCCCGCCTCCCAGTATAAGCTCTGTAACTGGCCTGGAATGTGCGGTCAACACTCTTACTGGTAAACTGGTAAAAGCTTTTGAACGATCCTGTCCCAAAGTCTGTCCGAAGCGCAAACCTAAGCCACCCTGGTGGAACAGGGACCTGGGTTGTCGCAGAAGACAGGTACGAGAACTCTTTAGGTTAGCCAAGGTAGCTGACTGTAGGGAATGCTGGGACAAATACAAGGACGTACTCAGGCTCTATAAAACGGAAATAAGGAAAGCCAAATGGAGCTCCTGGAAAGAGCTGTGCGGTAGGATTGAATCCACCTCGGAGACGGCAAGACTTAGAAATTTGCTGGCTAAACGCAATGTCACGCCTAGCCTGTTATGCAGGTCTGATGGGGAGTGGACGAGCAGCAGCTCGGAAACGTTGAAGATCCTCGTAGATACTCACTTTCCGGGCTGTTTGGATGACTCCACCCCTTTAACTCGTGTGCAGGCATCTGATCTGTATGACATCGAAGGCATTGGCGAAGTTGTCACCAGGCAGAGGCTTGTCTGGGCAATTGACACCTTCAAGCCCTTCAAGTCTCCAGGTCCGGATGGAATTCTGCCGGTCATGCTTCAAAAAACAGGTATGCTTGCTGTTTCCTGGCTAACACAAATTTACAAAGATTGCCTAGTGCTAAGCCATGTACCTGCAGCCAGGAGAACCGCTAAGGTTGAATTTATACCCAAGGCAGGTAAAGTCAACCATGCGTATCCGAAGGACTACAGACCAATTAGCCTGACTTCCTTCCTCCTTAAAGTTTTCGAAAGATTACTTGATCTTCACATCAAACAAAGACTTGGTACTCAAACTCTATTGAGAGCCCAAAACGCGTATATGAAAGGAAAATCTGTTGAAACGGCTCTCCATAGGGTAGTCCTCAAAATTGAAAGGGCACTCCATTACAAAGAATACGCCTTGGGAGCCTTTCTAGATATTGAAGGTGCCTTCAATAATGTGCACACAACAGCTATTATGGAGAGCCTCCACGCACACAACACTCACCCCGCTATTTGTAGCTTCATAGGCAACATGCTTAACCACAGGCTCATATCAGCGGAGTGGTCCTTTGCGCAAATTACAAGAAAAGTCTGCAGAGGCACTCCGCAGGGAGGGGTCCTATCTCCTCTCTTGTGGAACATTGTAGCAAACTCAATTCTGGAAAAGTTGGAAAGCAAGGGACTCACGGTTGTGGCCTACGATGACGACATTAGGTCTGTTCCCGTACTTTCAGTCACTGAATTTTGCTGAATTTTCCTGAATCAGGTGGTGGGGACTTTCATGAAAAGACCGGGAACGCTCTCATTGTATTTCCTGAAAATTGACAACCAAAAGTGCCAGTTTTCGGTTTTTGAGAGAACAATGGTGATTATAAAGTCATCCTAAGCGGTGATAAATTATCGCCACAAAAATATTCGACCTTCATAGCAACATTACGCAAAAACTATGTTGCTTAGCGCGCACATTTGAAAGTATTTACTCGCGCCACACCGTTTGACACTTTTCAGTATTTTTCAGTAGCTCAGACCCTACTGAAATTTACTGAAAGAGGGGAAATTTTTAGTTTTCAGTAAAACGGAGTACGGGAATGGCTTCATTGCAATTAATCGCGATTCATCGCAATTAATCGTAGTACGGGAACAGACCTATTGCAATTTTAGTCTCGGGTAGGTTTCTACATACCCTTGCTCAGCTCATCGAGTACTCTCTAGGGCTGGTTGAGCAGTGGGCGAATACCGTGGGTCTTGGCATTAACCCCAATAAGACGGATATTGTGCTCTTCACTAGCAAGTATAAAACCCCGGATTTAGACCATATTATGCTGGGCGGCTCCAGGTTAGGTCTCAAGTTGCAAACTAAGTATCTGGTATAAGGGTCTTATTCTGGACAGCAAGCTCACATGGAAGGCGAATTTAGAGGAAAGAGTTAAGCGGACAAGCAACGCGATTTATGCCAGCAAGAGAGTGCTGGGTAAAACGTGGGGTCTAAGCCCTGCTTTAACGCACTGGAACCACTTGGCGATAGCTAGGCCGATCCTTGTTTACGGATGCTTGGTCTGGTGGCCAGCAGTGAATAAAAGCACCTTAGCTACCATGGCGAATAGAGTTCAGCGGTTGGCGGCCCTCTGCACTACAGGTGCCTTAGCCTCGACTCCTTCGTCAGCTCTGAACGTCCTGCTTCATCTCCCCCCGCTTGATCCCTTTATTAGAGGCACTGCCGCAAAGGCTGCTGTCAGGCTAAAGGAATCAGGGCACTTCGAGCCAGGATCCTTTGGCCACAGCAGTATTGAACGGGGTTACGCAGGAAGCACTGACTACCTGGTTCCCACTCTGTGCTTTGAGCGGGGATATCGAGCGACTGTGGGAGATGGGCAGGAATGGAATCGACAAATGTGTCCTGCAGCTCTTGGCATCTACACTGACGGCTCGAAGACAGCTGCAGGAGTGGGTGCTGCAGTATATTCTGCAGATGCAGCTATGGAAGCAGCTTTCAGGCTTCCGAATCACAGTAGTATTTTCCAGGCGGAGGTGTTTGCGATACGTAAAGCCGCAGACTTCATATACGCCAAAGATACTACTAGCAAAGTACTAAACATCTTTACGGACAGTCAAGCGGCGGTAAAAGCACTGCTGTCTCACACGTACAAATCGAAGTGTGTATTCGATTGCATTCAGGCCCTGAACAGACTGGGCAACAGCAGAAGAGTCAGAATCTTCTAGATTCCCGGTCATAAGGATATTGATGGAAATGAAAAGGCGGATGCGTTAGCGAAGTATGGGGCTAGTCTTCCCCTTTTGGAAGCGGTTAATATCCTTACTCCTATCCAGGCGATTAAGTACTCAATCGACTCCAACATGATGCAGGGAGCGACGCGCAGATGGGGTGCAACTCAGACCTGCAAAGCAACCAAAATTATGTGGGGGTCATACAATCTCGCATCGACCAAGTACCTCCTCGAGTTAGCGCGGATTGACTGCAAACGACTCGTTGGTATCATTACTGGTCACTGTCTTATAGCAGCACATGCTAAGAAAATGGGACTCCTAACGAGCGACACCTGTAGAAGGTGTCAAGAGCCGGGGGTGTCAGAAACTATCCAGCATCTCCTGTGTCACTGCCCGGCACTGGGGAGAACCAGACTGCGATACTTCGGTGAGCCCTGGCTGGTGGATCTCTCGCACGTGGCACAGCAAAAGCTGAAGGACATCCTTCAGTTCGCGAAAAAGTCCGGGGCCTTTGATGGCCGCTTGGACTGAATTACTTTCTCGAGGTCCATTTATCTGGTATCACTACGGACCAGTAGGTCCATGTGTGGCCATGTGCCAGCCAGTAGAACCTAACAAATGTTTAGATCAATATATCTCAAAAACGGTTATGGTTACAGGAAAAGGCTATCAAATCGTTTTTGTTTGAAATTTTTTGAGCTACAAATTCGTCATACATTGTTTTTCTGAATATGTGACCGTTATTGAGATATTTAGGAAAGGTCACTTTTGGTGACCGTTGACCCCGTATAAAAAGTGACGCAGCACTCGGATCGATGGGGACTTTTGACATTTTGTTCAACACGCCAGTACCAAGGTTCACACCAAAATTCAGCTTTCCCCTAATTTTTCCGAAGTTTCGCCTTTTTTATGTCGGATTTCACTGGGCTATATGGCTTTGTCACTTTTCCTGTCTGCCAGGTGGGAAACAGCTGCGATAATCAAAATACATGCTTCTTATCAAAATATATGCATACGCTGGTTGATTTCATTTGTATTTGCTGTATTTATGGAAATAACGACTCTGCCGAATCGATGACAATTTGTACGTAGCACTTTCGCTTGTTAATGGTAACCAACATCGAGCATGTGGGGATTACAACGTTTTTAAAATGTTTTCTCTATAGCACAGGCAGTTCTATTCACTGGTATAAGAAGAACTGCATCATCTTTCTCTTCTATTATAATGGGTTATCAGAAAATATTTTATCGAATGTTCTCTGAATTTATATTTATAGCTTCTCGTATTGTTTCATTTATGTAGAGAAACTCTACACTCCACTCAATGTTGCACTTTCGATCTTTCCTCTAATGAATTTTGATATTCTACTGTAAATCAATTTAACAGTGCTAAAAAAACATGCAAATCATATAATAAATGCTAATAGACTAGGCACTTTACAATTGTTAATGACTGAGAAAAACTCCATGAGATTCGTAAAATAGACTTCCACGAGCACAATTCTCGTCGCACACTCGAAAACAAAATCCAACGGTATCTCGTTATTGTGAACTTGAGTTTCGGACCATTAATTAGTCTTTGAATTGTATTTCTCGCTGCACAAATTGCAGTGCGCTTCGAAATTTCTCGTCCAGAAATTTTGATGAAATTTCTAAATGCTACAATTGTTAATGGGAACAGGAGCCACCTTGCAGAACTTGAAAATATTCGATGTCTGAAAGAATTTGGTAGTTAGTATTTATCACTTGTGGCAACATATTCCATTGAAATTTTGTTTGAAGAGTTCAGGAAACTTTTCTGTTTACTTTATCAAATGCGCACTAAATTCAGCAATCCAGCGAATTTGTCAATAACGACTGAGTTTGACCAAACAATTTATAAGTTAGAAAATGAAAAATAATATAATATATTCGTCTGTATTTATTAATCATATTATGAATGAAAAATGTATCTTAGTCTGTTTTTCGAAAAAAAAAGAGGTTGTATTATATATATGATCATTAAAAAAATTCAGTGTCTACTTGCCAGGAACGCGCCATCTGATTAAGCTGAAATTTGCAGGATACATTCATATATATGCAGAACGTGTTCGTAATAAAGATTTGATAAGGTTTTGGAAATTTCAAACCCTATGCGTGCGCTAGGTGCTTAAAAAGAGGTCGGGGGAATTTGAAGTTTGATTTTTCGAGCATTCTGATGCGCTAGAGTTTTTTTAAACATATTTTTGGTATGCGCTTGATTCTAATAATTTAATTATTTTTCATGGAATAAAGATGGCTATCTCTGGTTTTTTCAATACATAGAAAGGAATAAAATGTATGTAATTTTTTGGAAATTACATTAGCGTGTGTAGTTGAGAAAGAAATCGTTTCAGGTTGGATTTTTTTGACAGAATTTTTCCGGTACGTGCTATGCCTCATAGTTTCAGTATTTAAAAAATCTCTCTTCGACATTCAAAAAACACTATGAAATGCAACTGAATTTTAAAACTTAACTTAGAACGAAGAAGAAGGTATGTAACAAATAACGAATACGAATTTTCAAATATTTATGTCACAATCAGTAATTTTTGAGCAAATGTTTGAATTTAGAGCTTTACATTAAATAACGCATTCACTTAGGGCATCTACAAAATAGTATTCATAATCCTTCTTCATCGATCGTTTCCCACTCACCAAAACAACGGCTCGTTATCCTTAAGTAGCTTTACCCTAACAGAAAGGAATCGTAAAAATTGTATTATTTCACTTAACCTATAAAATATGTGACAAGAAATTCAATTGTTCTCATAACGAGTCAGAAAGTGAAATCGAAACAGGGATCAAATCTAATCCAACTATTGACTCCTGGATTCTTATCGAAACTACACTACCATTGTTGTTATTTCGATTTTGTCTGTCACCGACACTGTAGTCTCACCCTGTCACGATAACGACAAGAAATCGTTCTTCGATTGCCGTTCCAGTGTTGTCGAATTAACTTTTCATTCTAATGTTTCCAGAACATGTAGATTTCGGATGAATTCAGTTAAGTCAAACGTCCAGTTTTCATCGTTGTCATGAAAGAGTATTTTAAATTACATCGAACCCAACCCAGCAGATAAAAGTTATATTAGCTACATATTCTGCACGTGAAAATAATCTACTCTGACTCTAAATACCAAACAATACCAAAATACTTTCACTACCATGGTATCCCGAATGCGACACAAAAACAACAAAATAGAGTGACACTAACATTTTTTTCCCAACACTTTTTTGTCAGGATACTACACTATCAATACAGCCATCGTCTCTGCCACCTTTTCCCACAAAACACAAGCAACCTTCAGGATTAATGTGACGAGTCACGACTCCACGAGCCAAATGAAAAGCACTAACAGGAACAGACTAGATATTCTTGAGCTGTATGAATCCTAAGGAGAGCATTGAAACGAAATGCCATGATATGCGACCATTCAAAGTCCCGAGTCACATAGCAGTCGCTCGATGGCTCAACAAATAGGAATCGAAGCTTAGGACAAGTGCAAAGCTGGGAAGTTGCTAAGTCTATAAAAAGGGATATAGGGATATAGGTAATCCTCTATCGTATCCCCATGATTGCCATTACAGAATTCGTGACGTATCGTAAGATGCCACGGCAAAGAAAGAAACTATATCGGAGCCATTCAGCTGTGAAGGTTTGCAAATAAACAAGAAAGAGGATACGATAATAGAAAACACACTTAACCATCATCGGATTTAAACTGCGAAGCAGAAATAATCCCTGGAGCGGTTTCGATTTCGATATCTGTGCGTTTCTCGAATGCTCAGTTTCACGCCAGATAAATAAGGAGATGATTTGAAGTGCAGCAGAAATGTTTAATTAAGGCTCGGATCAAATCTGAGTGCAGATTGTTCCTATATTAGGTATGCTCTTTCACTGTATTGGTAGTTTTTCATGAAAGAAAATAGGTAGAATTAAGATCAATTAGGTATTTTCAATGAAAATGATGGTACATTTGAAGCAGATCAAAGTTATTTGAAAGCACTTGTTGGGCTACAAGTGGTTGATTTGAAATTATATATTGATAGTTCAATCTACTTTTTTTATAATTTCATTCAAACTGCAGTGAAGTTTCTGAATTCTTGCCACTTCTGTCACATAATCTTCTCTTCACTCAAAAATGAAACTGATATTTAAAATGTGTCATCACAATCCTCAACCCATTAGGTAGTATTAAATTCGAATAGTGTGTTTTTGTTTTGTCTGTGCCTACGATAATTTTTGGGTATCCTCTCCTGATATACCATCTCTATGAACAAAACGTTCGTGGCAATTTATCTTTTGAACATAATACTCTTGCCTAATCATCCCAATACCTGGAGGTCTGGTTACTGTTTGATATTATCGTCCTGAGATTTGCGTTTGAAATTGTCTAATTTAAAAATTAGACCATATCAAATGAATGTTTTTTGAGAAAAAATAAATATGTTTATGTTTATAGGAATCCAGGTTCGGACGAGGGTCCGCTCACCAAGCTTTGAGTTCACCTAGCTCTGAATAGGTACCTGATTTAAATCAGGGGTAAAGTGAGTCGTGGAACTAATCACTCCACACTCGTATCCACAATGATTAAAAAAAAATTGTAATGAAGCTCTCTACCAGCTTCAACCCCTAGACCCGTACAAGGGTTGTCGTGGGATTGCTTTACTTTATAGGAAAGTCCTCTAGATGGTAGTACCGGTTAGAATGCTAAAAAACAGCCTAATTTTCAATATTTTTTTTCACCTCCCTTATTTGGTATAAATTTTAAAATTTGTATTGGTAAAATACACGTTTTGAAGGTTACAAAAAAAATATTTTTTATATTTTTTCCATTTTTCTACTTATTTATAGAGGGCGCCAAAGTTGACGTCTCGAAAAATGCCTCGTCATACTGCGGGCAGATAATCTCAGGAATGAAGAATCTGAATCAAAAAAACCAAACCGCATTTTAAAGAGGAATGTTTCTTAGGTGGTAATCTACCACAATATTTAAAAAAAATATAATAAAAAAAAAATGGCGGTTGTTTGAAAATATTTTTTCGAAAAATCGTTTGTTTTTTCGTTTTGTTTGGCTTACCAAATTTTTTTGGGTTAACTTTTGGCCTATATTGTGGTAGATTACCCCACATGATACTTGAATAAAGTAGTGCATTGTTGCGTTATTCTTTGGTTTTGTTTCTTTATTATTATGCGAAAACGATTTCCGCTTTTGTAGATTTTCGCAGGTGATATTTTTAATAAGTGCTGCTTTCTGCGGAGCCAGAGTCGTAGTCTAGAAGAAAGGTTTTTTTTATTCTACATTAAATGCTACTGTGCTTGCATTGAATTTCATCTCAAATAAATTCAACTTGATGACAGAATCGAGGAAGATAAACGTAATAATCTCAGAAATATGTTGGATAAGGCTTGAAAAATATCGTATAGATGCATGCATGTTTTAATCTAAAGTTATAGAAAGAAAAATAAATTTTGCCAATAAAGAGATTATCTAAAACTAGTAATAAAATACCCAACGCAAAATCATGCTACTTCACTCTAGATTTCAAATATTTCTATCATCAATACATCTACTTTAAACTGAATCTATTAATTACATTTAATTGAACAATACCATATCGACTGTGTGCTCAGCAAGCTCTACCGTCGAACGCCAGGATCGAAATGAATTTCAAAAGGCAGAACAGTGGTACTTATCTTGAAATTCCATTCAAGTGGTCGACTGCTCCCATCTCGTCCGCTCGTACATCGCTCAGCATTTTCACAAGACCGACAAATTAAATTAGTTATGAAGTCCACGGTATGAATTGAAAGTCTCGTGTAATTTAATTTAACGACGTGATAATTTAAGTACACGATAAGGAACTCAACGAGAGCGCAAAAAGCTTTCACAGGTGAGAGATGGCTTCTACCGCGAGTATCATCGATTCGGTTGAGTCTATGGTAGGTAAGTATCTACATCGAGGTCCTACGGAAATTTTGGCTTCGAAGAAAAACTACTCCGTGAAATATGGTTGGACACTCTTTTGTATGCATTGCACTTAAAAGCATTAGCTTCTTGTACATCAGTTATCAGCGGCTAATCCAATTAATTCACTTCAGCGTTGTCATCGTCATCACCAGCATGATGGAAATGAATGATGGTGCATTTGGAAATGCCACCAGGTTGACACTTAATTTACGTTCGGTGAAATGATAATGATGGCGATTCGCTTAAAGACATAAGATTATGAAAAATTGGAGAAAGAGAGTAGACGGAATATTATAGCAGCAAATTGGATTTTCATTTGAAAGCCCTACCCTATTTGCATACTGGTTTCCACGCCGTTTATTCTTTAAACTGGAAAGTCTACCATTTCGATACGTTATTTGAATCGTTTGGAAAATTAAGGAAGCCACGAATCCAGAAATTTATTCAAAAGGTTCAACAGCTGTGGAATTAGTTTAACAGAAAGAATATTGAACACTTAGCTCCTTACAACATGATTTCACTAGAGAGTAATAGGAATCACACAAAAAGTATATTTAGAAAATTAAAAGTTTATGATCCTTTTGGTGTCTGGTCCTTAAAAGCAGCTACTATATAATTCCAGATATTTCGATTGAGGAGTTTAGTTGCTATATCTTATAAAATATATTCATGTCATAGGGTTAAAGCCTAGACAGACAGCGCAGCCTAAATGATAATTTGTCGTAAATGATCATTTAAGTGCCGTGTGTCATATGCACACGTAGTCTTATGGGACGTCCGCGGGAAAATGTTAATTGTACGGGTTGTGCTAAAGTGAGTGAAATGAAAACTAAAGTGGTATATGCGGAACAGTGCTAGTGAACAGCACTGTTATTACACAGTAAATTATTAGAATTAAAACTGAGCTGGGTTTGACTTTGCTATCGTTTGCTACAACAAACAGGTGAGTAGCGGAGTTCAAATGTGGTCGTTCATCCATTTGTTATGAGCCCCGTGCAGGTTGCCTAAAAACCGTCGCGGCTACGGAGAACATCACCAAAATCCGCAATGCATTGTTATATGATTGACAAGTGACAGTGAGCTTGGTGTCATTAAAAAAATTTCAGTAAGGCATGTTATCAATATTTTGCATGGAAATTGGCAAATCGCGAAGCTTTTGATGTAATGGGTGCCGCGTTTGTTTGACGATCGATCAAAAACGCATTTGAGTGAAAGTTTCGCAGGAGTTCTTGGACACGTTTAAGCGCAATTTCGGAAAGTTATTGCGACAATTAGGGTTGCCAACTCTCCCGGAATTCCGGGATTCTCCCGGAAAAATACAGTTCACTTAAAAAATCTCCCGGCTCCCGGAATGCAGTTAAATTCTCCCGGAAATTTAACAAAAATTGCCATCACGGTATTTTTATATCTTTATTTATATTTTATGCTCGCTTTTAAATGCTTGTAAATAATACAATATTAATGATTAAAAATCGTAAATTGCACTAGATTTGTACAATTGACTAAATAAAAGATCTGAGTGCTTCTCTAAACGTGCCAATAAATGAGGATAAATTGTACGACAATTACTGTTTGCTGCGAGAAGTGCGTGACCTTGTGGCAAGTGAAACAAAGAGGGTAAACTTGCGTTGGGCTATTTTTTTTGAAAAATGTAAAGAAGAATCGGTCAAAGAAATAAAATAAACTTGTTATATTCGCTCTATCGATCCCCGTCGCTAATGTTGCCGCTGATCATATTTTCAGCGTGTAAGCGACCTGTGATCAGTAGATATATAATACTAGTTCTGGCGCACTTAAAAGGAGCACAATGGGAGCAAAGAGGAGCAATACGGACATGGTGCCTTCGATCATCGGCCCGCGCATGATGTAAGCGATAATCTTTGAACTGATAATCAGTTCAACTGGGCTATCAGCTCAACAGGGCTCTTTATTAGCTCAACAGGGTTATTTATTAGATCAACATGGTTCTTTATTTTCTCAACAGGGTTGTTTATCAGTTCAGCTAGGCTGTTTGTCAGTTGAAATCAGTTCGAGATCATCACTTACGTCATGCGCGGGCCGATAATCGCAGGTACCATGTCTTTATTGCTACTCTTATTTGCTCCCCTTTTGCTCCTCTTAAGTGCTCCAGAACTGGTATTATAAATATACTGTAGTCAAAAAATCGTAATCGACTTAATGAAACACATGAAAAATCAGAAATACAGGAATGCACAAATTTTAATTACACATGTAAAGAATTCTATAACTTTATCCTTGCAAATCAAAAGGCATTACAAGCAACTCGTAAAGAAATATTTTATATAAATAAAATAGGTTTTTATTAATTTTTTATTTTCCTCCCGGATTTCCGATCCACTGAGTTGGCAACCCTAGCGACAATACATCACAGTTGACGAAATTTGGATTAATCACTTTATGCCCGAGATGAAACGACAGTCCAAACAATGGGTGGAAGCAAACAGAAGAGCTCCGAGGGAGACGACAACGATCTCGTCGACTGAAAAAGCGAGGGAAGCAATTGAAATTCGCAAGATATGGTGCATATTAACCCTAGAATGGTACCCATGAGTAAATTTTACTCACATAGGGTATATATTTCGTCGCGCACCAGCCAGTTGGCCACTCCGACTGCCATGAGGCAAGAAGCTATATCATCTTTTTATGTTTAATGATAAAATAAAAAATGTACATAATACCATTGTTGCCTTCTTTTTTGAAAAAACATGTACCTAAAATCATCCAAAAATTTACCGTACCATTCCAGGGTTAACTATATGGAGAGAGGTAAAATGATCGCCAGGGAGTATTATGCAGCACTTCTGGATATACTGAACGAAACAATCAAGACAAAATGGCCTCACCTGGCCAAGCAAAAAGTTCTCTTCCATCACAAAAATGCGCCCGTTCACAAGTTTGCAATGGCGATGGTAAAGATGGATGAACTACGCCATGAATTGTTGCTGACAGAATCGTATTCAACAGAATTAGTCTCCAGTAACGTTTTCTTATTCCCGAATTTGAAAAAAGTGTTCGCTGAGAAAAAATTCATGTCAAATGTGGACGTGATTGCGGAGACGAGCGCCTATTTTGCAGAACTGGAAATATCGTATTTTACCAACGGTATTAAAAAATTGGAATGTGTTTGGACAAAGTGTATTGAGTTGAAAGGAACCTATCTTGAAAAATAATAAGATATAGCGACGAAAATTAAACGTTTTCTTTGTCATTCTCGTCACTTATAGAACAGCTCTCGTATTTAATGAATAAGATGTATGTGGTTCTACAAGATCTGTGAAACAATCTTCATTATTGAATTATTAATTATTCTTCCTGTACGCATCACAAACTATACAGTAGAGGCGAGTTCATTCAAAACTAATGAATTATAAGCCTACTCATGCTTTTCACACTGCTCATAAGCTTGATCGAAGCTAATGATTTGATAAAATTTTGACAGCATATAAAATGTTGACAATGTGTGCCTGAAAATTTTAATTAGAAAAAATAAACGGAATCCGCATGAAAATTGCACGATAAATTGCACAAAAATTGGATCAAAAATTGTACGGGAAATTGTATAAAGTTGTATAAAAAATTGCATGAAAGTCCGCACCGAATAAAACACAACGGCTAGACGAAAAGTTGCAAGGAATATTGCACAGAAAATTACATGAAAAATTACACGGAAGCAAAAAGATCTAAACATTTAATTATTTTTTTAATGTATTTGCGTTCAAAATAAACACAAACGAATATGAAGAATTGAAAGAAAATTGTGAAAAAAATTTCATAAGAAATGGGACTCAGCATTCCTTGCCAAATCAGAAGAAATTTTAATAAAAAGTTTCACGTGAAACTAAACAAAACACTGAGTTAGGTATATGACATAAAACTCCAAGAAAATTTGCGCAGGAAATCAAATAGAAAATTGTAGGGAAAGTCGCGAAAAAATTCTACACCAAATACATGGTAAATTGCGCGGCTCGCATGAAAAATTTCGCTGAAATTGTAGTATAAATAGCTACGAAATTTGCTGTTAAAACAAGATGGGAATTTGCATGAAAAACTAGATGAAATAAGCCATCAAATTCCATACATAATCCAACCCGAAAATCACATGAGAAAGTGCACTGCGATTCCACAGAATATGAATCATATTTTGCACGGAAAAATGCATGAAAATTCGCATCGCGAATTTCATGAAAAATGATCGGAATACATCATGAGAAATTGAACAAGAAGTCGCATGAAAAATCACACACAAAGATCACAGAAAATCGTATAAAAAATTGTACAGATAATTGCATGCACAATAGTATCGAACACTGCATATTCAATTGCAAGAGAAATTGTATTAGGGATTTTACAAGATATTACATGAAAAACTGGACAAAAAATTCATTTTAAATTGCACAAGAAATTGCATGACAACCTGCACAGAATGTCACGCACGAATATTGAATGAACAGAAAAAGATTACAAGAAAATTGAGTGAATGAAGTGCAAAGTGAACTTTGCACGAGAAATAGCATAAAATATGCCATGGAAACTTGCATGAAAGCTGCAATTGAAATTCAATAAAACATTACATGCCTGATTTGTCGAAAAAATACTAGAAGAATGATGTGTGGGATTTCCTGTGCAATTTCTCATGCTCTTTTTGTGTAATTTTTTGGTTCATTTTTCGTGCAATTTTTCATGCAATTTTCCATGCATATTTTTACGGTTTCCCATGTAATATTCCTTGAAGTTGCGGTTTTTCGTGCAGCTTATCATTCGTTTTTTCATTTAATTGTTACCGCTTTATTGCGCATGTAATCTTTTGTCCAATTGTTCATACGATTTTCCTTGGAATTTTCTCTGTAGATCGTAATGCAATTTTCGCGCAGCACTCAGGCTAATACCAATTTTCCAATCCAATTTTGATGAAATTATCCGTTGATATAGTTTTCGTTATATCCCGTGTATGTTTTATGCGATTTTATGGTCAAATTTACACACAACATTTAACATAATGCAGCAAACTGTGCAAATTTTCATGCAATTTTTGTTGCAATTTCTCAAGTAATTTTCAGCCCAAATTTTCAAGATGTTTCCGATTATTTTTTCATTTAATATTCTCTGCAATATCAAATAACATTTTCCGTCCAATTTTCATAAAATTTGGCCTGCAATTTTTTGTGTGATTTTTGTACTGTATTCTGTTTAATTTTTTCATGCGATTTGCCGAACAATTTTTCATGCAGTTTATGAGGAAAATCCCATGCAATTTTCTACGAAACTTTTCATGCAAGTTTTCATGCTGAATTCCGTATAAATTTACTGCATAATTTTCTGTGGAATTTCATACGGAATTCAATTTTATTGTAGTTTACAATGTTAGGACAAAATTCATGGTACTTTTAAATTGTTAGCTGAATCGAAAAATGCAGTAAAGTGTGGAAATTTGATTTTTTAAGAAGTAGACAGACTAAGCTTAGCAAATAAATGTTCCCCGTTTTAGCTAACACTTTCATAACAAGTATTACGAAAGTAACGCTATATTTAAATGGTCCGCGTTGAAATCATGGGCAACAATTTTTCAGCACAAAAAAAATATTCAACATACAATTTTCAATCGCTGCTAATAGTTCCCACTAAAATATTACTGGCAAACAACCATAGTTGGACTCGATTTCAGTAGTTTTCAATTCATTTGCATGCCATCAAATTTACCTCTACACCCATAAACTCTTATTTTCCGGTACTTCGAAAATTACCCTAAAATTGCATAGCTTTGTAACCCCATCATACGCAGCATAAGTGGCGGTCACAGTCGATCTGGCGATCAGCTCGAAGCAGCATGGATGAGAATCCTGGCATTCCGGCTAGAGCCTGGTACGGGAGCAATTGTCGTTTTGAGTAGGTTTGCGGTTGACGGCTCAAATGTACTCACATATTCGAAGGACGAGGGACGGTCAACCGATGTATTTTGCGGTGACCTTTTCGAGGTAGTTACTCCCCTGACATTATTTGCTTTTATTGCCGCTGCGCTGGTAAACAAACGGTGGCCCGGCGCGACCATGGGTCCTTTCAAAGTCTGGCGTTCGATTATTTGTACTTTGCATAGCTGAAAAATGCGACCCCTCTTTATGGTAGCCGAACAGTTTGATTGTCTCTCATTTCTGTGAATTACGTATTAAAGGAAACGGGATGCATTTTTTCTTAAAAATTAATAAAACTGACGTCTGCGTTGATTCGAATTCATATTTGAGAATAAATTCTCATCATAACTCATTTGAGGCTTTAAAATTGATTTTATTGGTTCCACAAAGAATCATAGCCTGCCAAATAATTGCAAAATTTACTCAGAAGCCCGAAGTTATACGGCTATAAAGCTCCTTTGCGGACTCCTTTATTGAATTTTAAATTCGACTTTACCATAGCGGCAGCATCTTTGGTTATAAAAGGCTATCGAAGAAGCTGGAATTAATGCAGTAGCTTGGAAGCTAAATCTAACTGGATGAGAAGCAGTCACCATATTCAAAAGGTACTAATAATAATAGTTATTTTATTCATTAAACTATACGTAGATTACTTAACTTGAGGAGAATTTATTTTAAAATATCTTATATTTAACGGCTATTCTATTTTGTACTGGTGACTCTTTTTTATTAATTTTTGATATCATTTATTTGTTTTTCGGTTTACACTTATAAAATATTACCCAGGTTGTACATTACATGAAGTTGGTTTATATATATAATACTTAAATACTAACTTAATTTATTAAGCTAAATCTAGATTATGTCTACCTACTACTTGTCTAAAATTTAGCCTAGGTCTTAATGTGCCTCTCCAATTCGTCAGAAAGTGAACTTTAATCAACAGCATTTCCATGAGTCGCCATATTCCCGCTATCTTCGCTGTATGCATAAAAGGGTCTTTAGAGCCAATCTTGCGTCCGATATTCCTAATCAGTCCATTTTCATGTCCGTCTGTCTGGGCGTTAAACCTTGTCGTCAGGTCGATAGCCAGGTCCTTAAGTAGCTCAAGTCCTATCTCTTGATATAGGTGAAAGCTCCTCGGCCACTTTTTAGTTACCGGGTTGTAAAACCTGTCAGTCTAGTAGCGTGGAGCTCTTCGTTCGAACATCTCCGCTTCTGCCATGGTAGGTTTGGAACAGAGTGGGAATGATTGTTTTCCAGCAATGGATTTAGCCTTTGTCGTTATGCCCACCTTTTTGTTGAAAATATATCTGATGCGCTGAAACACGGACTTAGTTACTTTAAAATTATGACATAGGGGTTGAATTTCAAGAATTCATGTACATCTACTCGAAGATAGCGCAATGTAGGGCTAAGACTAGAAGTTCGGAACAAGACAGCGAGTCTTTTGGCCTTATTGAGAATAGTTTGTGATCCCCAATATTTGGAAAGGTTCTTTAATACAGTCAGCTGTGTTTTGCTACTATTTAGCTTAGTGCCCCATTCATCAAAATATAATCTAAAATTGACTAATTAATTTTCTAGACTCTTCACTCAAAAGGTCGTGAGGAATTTTTTGAGTTACCTTGCTGTAAATGCGACTTATAGCCGAAAGAAAGCAGTTTAAAGTAGTAGTTTTCGCTACTATCTGTACCATGTGCTTTATCAACACCTCAATTCATATAGAAGCTGCATCTCTGTATTTGAATCGGTTATTTTTCTGTAATTATTGTTGTAATTATGATTGTAAACGACTTGATCGTTTACACAGTTTGAATATTATTTGAACAAAAGTGATTTTCTACTTATGGCCTAGAAACTGACTTGAGCCAACGTTTAAATGGCATGTGAAGACACAAATCCTATTCCTAAGGTGCTCGAGTAAAGATCACGAAAAATACTCGATGACATCAAAATCTTACCGCAAACAGTCCTCAAGGATAGCATTTGCATAAAATATAAATCGTCTGCACAATTCTTCCATCTTCTGGCTGCTCTTTCAGTCGACCTATCAAACCACTTACGCTGAAAATAAGGCGCTTAGGACTTTAGCCCCAGGCAATCCTGACTGCCGGAGTGAGAGCATTTTTGATAAGGGAAAGATTTTTGTGGTCGAACTTCACATCCAAACTAACCAACGAGGTGAAGTGTGGAAGCGATGAAGGAGATGAAGGCAGGATAAAAAACGATAGGGGCTATAACTGACATATCGTCCTGAAAGTAAAAAATCAAATAAACATAAAAGAAATTCGAAAAAGAGTGAAATTACATCGACGATTATTTTCCTCTTGTGAGGGGGGCACAATCAAACTTTCGTCGATGACTGTGTGGAGGACGTGAAGAACCAAAGATAATCGAAAATTTATTTAACCCAAGATCGAAAATATTTGAAAATTATTTTCGGAAACCTATAATGAAGTTTGAAAAAGGAGTATAGGACGTACAGAATCAATTTAATGCCGAAAAAATGACAATACAGTAATCAGATTCGTCTGTTTTAGCCAGAGATATGGCCGGCTTTTATTAATTAAATAATTTTCTCTGTGATTTCTTAAAAGCTTCTTGTTATAATTTCTTGATTTGAACTTACAATATTTAAAGAGTTCTCTTATTAGTGATTAGAGACCCATTCAATGCATTCATTCAGAAGTAAATACAAAATGCAAAATTTTCTACTAATCAAGGGTTAAAACAACAACAGCCAACCGTTCAAATCGACCGGTCGAACTCGTAACATAACAGATTTAAATCACACAGCCTAGGACTTGATCCTTTGCTCCCGTTTAGTTTTCGCATTCGCAAAAAAATACTTTGCACAAAGTCGAAGGCGATAGAGCTTCACGCTCCACCGCTAAAAAGACATTCAGTTTGTTCCCAGGACGAAAGTAGCATCGAAACCCGGAACACTGTGGTGGGCACAGACAAAAACGAAAACGACAAAATCTTCTACATATTCCCATCGGTATATGCACGCTGCTGGGCCGTGAATAGCTTATAAAAATTTCCACGCATGTTTGTCATTTTATTGCTATATGACTGGTACCATGAATATTTCAAAACGAATGCTCGACGATGATATGGCAAAGGATAATGCTGTTCAGGCTTCTGTGGCGTATGTTGTGATGGGTTCGAGTCATGACTTGGCGGTCCTTATCCGAATCTGTGACAATATTCCTGTGAATGCGAAAATTGCTTACGTTGAATCGAGAAATCCATACATGGTGTCTAGGGGAGTGAGACCTTAGACAGTTCACCAAGTTTCTGATATTGTTCGGTCGATTTCTAGGGTGGTATTGTTAATACTGGTTTATTTTAAAATTAGAATGACTCTTGTAAGAAGTGAGGGTAATTGTCGCAAAGAATCATTTTTATGTTTTTGAAGGACGTTTTCATATCACAGGATTAAGTAGTTGCGATTTCAACGCATTCATTTCTCAACCATCTAACGGCCGATCCCGAACTTCCCCTTAGCATCAGTAAAAGAAGTAATGTAATGTGAATCGTCTCTTTCCTAACTGCTTATTGACATTGGATTCAGTTCTGGCTTTTCGGGTACTTTGGCCGGATATTTTTCAACATTCAACCATGATGGCATTTTCGCCTATGCATGTAGCAAACGAAATGCCTAGTTTATCTGTACATTTCAAGCAATGCCTCTTTGCTCTATTGTGAGAAGTTTATGTGTTTATTTTAGTCGACTCGAGAAGGGATAAACAGACAATTTCGTATGAAATATGAAGAGCTGAAGAAACTCCACCGCAATTTAAAGCATCCTATGCGCCAGTGAGTATATGAAATACGCGTTGAAGAACTTTACCCTCAATTTTTGTGAAGAGCGTGAGGAGGTTGCGTAAGTTGAAAGCAGTTTAACCAGATTGATGTTTTGAAAAGTGTCTAAAATTTAAAGTTGTTTTATGATTGGAATTTCATAGACGAAATATCTAGTTTTTGAACTTGGAAAACTTGTTGAATGTACGATAGATGATAAAAGTTTATAATTTCATGATAATTATATATTTTCAAGGTTTAGTATAAACTTGTTGAATGTACGATAGATGATAAAAGTTTATAATTTCATGATAATTATATATTTTCAAGGTTTAGTATAAACAATTTCAATATGTTTTCTGAAAATGCGAGAATAAGCTAAGACACTATTTATATTAAAAGCGAATAAATAAAATAGCGAATAAATACAATGATTACTTAATTTACGGGGTTTATACTTTGTTGAACTTGTGTAACATACTATCGTCGATATCTAATATCCTATCGTGGAAGCTGTAAAGGCATATTCATTCAATCAAAATGGATTCCACGATAGGCTGTTACATATCCACGATAGGCTGTTACATATCCACGATAGAATATTACACAAGTTAAACTTAATTAATTCAACTTAATTAACAATTAGTTCAACTTAATGATTTATTGAAACAAGCTTAAGACAGCTCTTACAGCTACAATTTTAAACCGGATTTCAATTTTTTGGTTAGTTTTAAATTTAAAACTAAGTAAAATAATGCAGTCAAAATCCAGATGAAAATTGGGGAAACTTCTTAGAAAGTTGAAATTTAAAGCCTATAAACTAACTACAATCTTACTTATTTATTAAGTGATGATATTGTCGAATTAGTTATTTTCAATAGAGGTTTTTGGTTTTCTAGTGCATTAAAACAATACAAGGCGTGCTGAAAAATAAGTTTAGGCGATGAGTTCAATCTACAGGTACGAGTAAGGATACGTTAAAAAATTAAATCTAAGATTAATGGGTAACTAGTTAAGCATAAGAGTGTTAATATAATATATCTGGTGTTCCAAAGGGGTCTATCCATGATCTTACTTAATTTTTATTAATGACCTACCTTCCATTATTGATTCTCCTTATCTACTGTATGCTGACGATCTGAAATTGTTCCAAGTCACCAGGTCAGGTGATGACCATGGATCAAGTACTAAAGGTTACGACATGAGCATGACCACACCTATTCGTGACGAAATAGGATGCAAACACGCCTACAAAACATCCAAAATTAGCCGGTTTTTAGGTGAATGAAGAGTACTGTTTTCGGTTGTGTCCAAATCTATCTGTTAATGAGAATGCTAATGAGTTTATTGGATGTTACAAGCCTAGGCAGACGGGCACTTAAATTGCTGATTTGAAATGGAGCAATTGAAAGAACTTGAAGTGTATGTTGCCTCTTTTATGCTCTAATTAATTAAGTTAGAGTACAAAAGGCGCAAGATCGACGTTTGAATTCTTTAAATACATGACTTTTTATAGTGAAATTATTATAAATTCGCATAGTTTGACTGTGAGCTCATTCAAGGATAAACGACTAAAGTTAAAGTATTATTAAGCAATTTTTAAATGCATTTTAATTTTGTCTTTTAATAATATTTAGTTAGAATTACCATATGACAGACAGCATTTAAATGATCATTTATGACAAATAATCATTTAGGCAGCACTGTATGTCTACTGTTTATACAATGAATAGAAAAAATCAATACAATTCATACACTCGACTATTTTTTCATAATTTGCCGGTCTCCGGTACGTGACGAAATAGGATGCAGTGCCGAACAGCGAAAACCCATTGTCGTAATCTTGTTTCCTTGATTCATGACTGATGACTATATTATACTCCAGAATGATCTGTGTCCTCTTCTTAATTGTGGTGCAACCGCAATTCCTTGTCCTTAAATGTAAGCAAATGTAAACATATGACCTTTTCCATCAAATCATCTCCTATTTCTTTTTCTTATTGAGTTTCCACTAACTATCTGTCGTCCGTTAATCAATTAAGAGACTTAGGTGTGACTTTTGACCCTAAATTAAAATTTAATCTCCATGTTGCTGAAGTCACCGCTAAAGCCTCCCGACTCTCGGGATTGGTACTTCGCTCTGCCTCTAAATTTGTTGACATACGTACATGTGTTCGTCTTTTTTTAATGTTAGTTCGTTGTGTCCTCGAATATGCTTGTCAAGTGTGGTCTTCACGTTTCCTATACCTTTCTGAGGCCATCGAGTATGCGCAGCGTAGGTTCACACGCTGTTTATTTTTTAAATATAATATCCCTTACTTCTCATATGTTTCCAGTTTGTCCTTTCTTCAAATTCCTTCCTTGGAGTCACGCCGGCTGTTGCTTGACGAGTGCTTCCTATTCAAATCGCAGCGAGGTATTATATCTGGCTTCACCGATTCATTCCGACCTCGCAGCTCGTTACGGGGCAATAGGTCTCAAGAAGTCTTCACTGTTCCGTTCGCGCGTACAGATGTGTACTTCTCTTCTCCTTGTCTTCTCCAAAAAGAATACCGGCTGAAATATGGCTTGAAAATTAGAAATATTTAATTTGCAGACAGTATGAAGTGTCTCTTGACTAGCAACTAAAGAATTTTGATCGTAAGTTTCTTGTTTAAATAAACTCTGAGGAGTTTACTTTATTTTATATTTCAAAAAGTAGCTGTGGCTTTAGCGTTTACACAGAAAACATTAAATTGAAGATTGGAACAAATCAGGGTTATTTGATTTTAAATTTGACTCATTCAACAGTTTTTGTTTCATTGATAATATCCATACTTAGATAATTTTATTATTTTAAGTATCATTTCACTTTTAGATAATATATCAAATACTTTCGTAAGAACGAGAAATCTAAATGTTGAAAAGGATAAAAATTATTTCAATTTATTAGTAGTACCATATACTTTAAATGTGAGCTCATAATTTTAACTGTATGATTTAACCAGATAAACAAGTGAAACAAAGCTTGATTAACAAATCCATTGTTTCAAAGTTCCAAAAAAATTATTTTCTTTTGGGAAAGCCAAACAAAAGCTTCATGTCCGCTTAGCTCACAAAACTTTCCATACATGTTAATAGAAACACGTTCATAAAATATAGCCCAGCAGTGAAAGAGACATGTGCTGCTCAATGAAATATATCAAATTAGGTTAAATTTTGGCATCTACTGGAAATGCTGATCGACAAAAAATACACGCTGAAACGTAATAAAGGCGAAATACGATTGAAAAGCAAACCGAATTGAACATATGTATATCGTATAATATAGAATGATATCATGCAAGGCAAACTGATAAACACTTCTCTAATTTGGAAACACGGTACTCTCTTTTTCAAGTAGCATGTTCAATAATGGCTTGGAATAGTGATCTTGACTACATACTTTGATTCAGAGTCAGCAAATGATGCCTCTAGGAAAATCTCTACCCCAGCACATATTTTAAGCAAAACAGGCAGAAAAATTTTTCAAAAAAATTTAAATAAAAATATTATTTTTTAGTACAGGATTTGAAAAATCTACTTTCTTCAAGTGTCAGTGGAAAAATAATAAATGAGGAGTATGAAAGAAATAATTTTTTTTTTTTTTTGATAATAGATTAAAATCGACTTCGAAATAATATTTTTAAAAATTATCCATCTTATACATAAATAAGTTTCTCCTTTCACACATTGTCATTCTGCCCAATAAGAAAGAAACGATTAGCTTGAAGCCACCATTTGGATGAATTATGTGAATTTTTGATACTCGTACATTTATAGATTTTTTGATACGTTGATAGATTTTGGAAAGTTTTGTGAAATACATACATATATTGAAATGATATAAAATATGTATTTATTAGCTCAAATTGTTCTTTTGTTTAATTTTTTACATAAATCGTGCATATTCATCCACTTATACAGGCAAAGTCTGATATGAATATGACATTGGTTTTACCACTCGGAATTCGTCTGGTCAGTAAATTTTTTTTTTTCTATCAAACACATTGATTTCAGAATTAATAAAATTGGTTTTGCTACAACAAATTATTTTTAGTTAAAAAACAACAGATACTGTTTGAAAATGCATATCATAAAAAGCTCCAGAATTCACTTTAACTGTTTGTGCTCAGAATGGGCAAAAACTGTTATCACAATGCGAAGTTAGTTCACAAAAACGTTGTATACTTTTTCAGAACTTTATCGAATGGTCTTTGGAAGAAGGAGGTTGTGGTCCAGAGAATCACAAGATGGTTTTACTTCAATGTAGATTGCTACATGTGTTTCTCACTGAAATTTGGCCTTTCTCTGGAATTGATCGTACGGAAATCAGCGCGTCGTTAAGATGCAATTGTGAGTATACCAGTAAAAGCGAAAATAAGTTTAAAACAGTGCTCAACCGAAGCAAGTCGATCCTGATTAGGGCATTAATCCCGAGATTGAAATGGAGGTCCCGAAATTTCGGGATTAGAATTTTCGGGATCCCAAGATAGTCCCGAGATTTCGGGATTTTACAAAAGAACTATATTAGGCGAATTTAAACAGATATATGTAAAGGTCATCTAATTGTGATCATGGTTCTCTTCTTGTCTATAAATCAGCAACAATTAAAAACATTTTTTAAATTTATATACATAAAACCAGAAGTTGCGTTCATTATAATGCTAAATTTATGCACATAGATATGTACATGGGTGCTAGCAAGTAAAACGTTAATCTTAATTGCATCTTATTTAATCTTAGGATCTAGCTTCTTCTAATCTTCTTGTCCATGATAGTTATATTATAAAATCATGATAGTAGTAAAAGTCATGATAGTTAATTTTAAAATTAGTTAAAAACGAATTGAAATTTAATCAGCATAATGGATGCTACGATAATATAATAAAAATACATTATTCTTTTTAGTTTTTTACATATCAATTACAAAATAATATGGCTTTTCAATGAAGCAAGTGATAAGTAATAATATCGATCGGTTCAAACTGCTGATTCGTTTTGAAAGCATGCTCTTTATAAACATAATTCGCCAGGAATTTCAAAATTTAAACTAGACCTGATTTTGCTCCACATATATCCAGCTGTTGAAAAAGATACTTCGGGTTCTAGACTTTTCGGTGGGATATTAAGCATTTAATCAAACGCCAGTTGTAATAATGAACCCTTAGCGTTTCCCTTTTTTATAAAACGATATTTCTTTTAGCATTAAGTCGAGATCCCAAAATCTCGGGATTGGATGCCGTAATCCTGATGGCCAATAGTGAATTGGATAACCTCGATTCCCTGTAGGATTGAGCCAACTACCGAAATAAAATAATTTTGTACAAGATATTGTTTGATTAACCTAATAGTGATTTTTCACTGTCATTCAAAATGAATTGGACATCCGAGCCAAAATTTTATTGACTGGAATATAAACAAAACTTTCAAACATACTATACAGAGATTTTGTTGAAACCATCGATTCTTTTTTTCTGTGTAGTATTAGTGGCTGCGGAAACATTTTAGTTCCGACGGGTGAACATTTGGCTTCCGTATATTTGTGGTTGATCTTGATCTTGATCTTTGTGATTTTTTTTTTGACAATTAAACATTATTCAATGAATAAAACATACATTTTACAGCTTTTAATATATCATCTTATTTTTTTTTGTTAAGGTGGAGATACTTGTAGTTAGATAACGAAGCCATTTAAATATTAGTACTGAAAAAATTATATATTTAAGGATAAATTCAAACTCAAATTTGAAATGCAAAAGGAAATTAAAGATGTGCTCACAAGTTTCACAATTATATTAATAATTCATTTATGATAATCACGATTCATGAAATAAGATTTGCCATAACCAATTATAAAATAATATGTGCACTATGTTGCATACAAAGTATGTAGAAGAGATAGTAAAATAAATATAATAAAACCAACCACTTAGAATAACATTCAGAATGTATGAAAATGGCTGAAAGTAAACCAAAACATTATGTGTAGTACAATTTTTTTCACGTTTAATTTAAGTGTTTTTACATTCATAGCTCATTTTATTAAACTACTGAAAAAATATATATTTTTTCATTGGTGACAACTTTTGCGTAGATTGAATTGACTTTTATTTTATTTGATTCAGCATCTTTATAAATTTAGATTGAGGCAAACAATTTAAAACTATGGCCGATCGGTAGGATTTTTAAGCATTGGAACAGTTGCATAGATGGACATGTTTCGGTTCTTCCAGAAAAATTTTCACTAAAGCAAAAACTAGATTTTGCTGCACCGACTCAGGCTATAACGATATATTTCAAAATGGTAACGATCATTGGAAAATAGAGGATTTTTTAGATCTGTTTTTTTTTCAAAATACAGAAGAATTGATCTTCTTAATTCACCCATATTGTTTTTGATTTGGCGCTCCCATTTTAAACAATTGAAATTTTGGTCGATGCAGACCACTAAATATTTAGTACAAAATACTTTTTTTAATCGTGTGCCCTGACACCCATCATCATAAACAACTGAGTCGATATACATGTATTGGAATTTTCAGACAACTAACTTGTGTAGAGGAAAATGCTATGTAACTTTTTTTTGAAAGAAAGAAAAAGACGTACACTGAAAGAAAAAGTCGTGGTTAATTTAATTATTATTGATAGTTGATTGTGAGATAAAACGTAACTCACAATACTGGCAATGTGCCAATTCTTTCACCAAAGTGCTGGGGCAGGCTCACCGTCAGCTTTAACCAATTAATAAGTCTTGTGGGCTTTGGTTTGAAAAAGAGACTTTATTCATCGCTAAACGCTTCTTTTATACATAAATTTGGCTTACGTACTAATTTAACAAAAATGCTAAGTCGGATATATTTATATTGAACTACAATAAACTGCACACATGCATTTATAATTGAACTTTAATTGCAAGCGAATTATTGAGTGTCATCATATTTACGGAAAGTGCGAAAAACGAGAAAAGCTTATGTTACAATGACTGAAAGGTTGTAAAGAAGTTTCTTGATTATGAAATTTGACTCCCAACATGTGAATTGTCGGTACATTGAATGACTAAGGCTGCGGTCACGTCTCGCGCTTGTAAGAGTGAAAGCTTGTTCGCGCGTTTACGATTGTAAATCAAAAACACGGTAGGTCAATAGAACGGTCACGTTCAACGCTTGAAGCGTTTAGGCGTGTACGCTTGTTCAAGCGTGTGAGCTGGTAGATCAAATTTATTTGATTTACAAGCTCACTCGCGAGAACAAGTTTCATGTTTCATCATCATTTTTCAAGCAATGGACTTGGAAATGATGATAAGTGAAGTGAGGAAGAGAAGATTTTTGTGGGACGTTAAACACAAGGACTATAAAAATAGACTAGCAATAAAAAAAGGATGGAAAGAAATTGCGGATATATTGAAAAATGAAGGTAAGTTGTATTTGCAAATAGGAAGTTTTTAATTTACATCAAGATCAATTTACAAGAAGAAAATAGTTTTTAAATGTATTACGGTTACTTATTGCTGTAAAACTTGAATTGTTTGAGACACTTTTAGCAATGGAATGTACATTAGATGTTGTAAGCTGCTGTTGCAATAACATAGATCGATCGATACCTTCTTTATCTATAATTATATTATGTAGCAGGCAAACCGTCTTTGCAATTAGTTTCGTAGTTTTCACACTCGTATCTATTTCTTTCGTTAGAATGCGCCACTTTGCAGCGGTTATACCAAACGCACATTCAATAACCTTTCTGGTTCTTGTGTGGTTTTCATTGAATACAACTTCACTTTCACTGATATTGGTGTTATAGGCAAAAGGCCGCAGCAAGTAGCTTCGAAGTGGATAGGCTTCATCTCCCAATAAAACAAAAGGTGCATCGACATCTGTGCCAGGTAAAGGTTTGGGAGCAGGAATTCCAAATTCGTCATTTTCTAGCATGTGACAAAGTGCAGACGATGAAAATATACCACCATCGCTTTGCCTCCCATAGGCTCCAACTTCAATTGCTATGAACTTATAATGTGCATTTGCAACCGCCTGCAATACAATGGAATAATATCCCATGTAATTAAAATATAAGCTTCCAGAGCGTGGTGGACATTTAATTCGAATATGTTTTCCATCAACGCAGCCCACACAATTTGGAAATCCCCAGCGTTTATAAAACTCTTCCGCATGTCTGATAATGTCCGATTCACATGGACGAGGCAAATGCTTACGTACAAATTTAGCCCATATTGCATTGCACACATTTGGAACAATACCAGAAATTGTATTGTGTGGTATCCTGTAGCTGAAGGCCAAACTTCTATATGATGATCCTGTGGCAAGATACCTGCAAATTTTATGTTTCATTATTTTCAGATAACCTTGTAAAGAAGAAGTGGAAAAGCCTACGGGATAACTATAGAATTGAACTGGCAAAAGTGAACAAAAAACCGAAGTCAGGCAGTGGAGCTAATACAAATTACAAAAGTAAATGGAAACATTTTTTAGATTTGGATTTCCTCCACGATTCCTTGACACCTGCTAAACTTACTGGCAACTTAAATGATAATTTCGAAAGTCAGGTTGAACAGAGTTTGATGCTCGACCAGGAAAATAATTACGGAGACCAGATGGAAATGCAGATACAGGAGAATGTTCTACTTAATGAAGATATTGCGGACCTTGAAAAAAGTGAAGAAACTTCGCGAAACTCCGCCACGAAAAAGAAGCCTTTAAAAAATAATGTCACGTTAAACGAGTTGCAGTTTCTTGAAATTGAGAAGGAAAAACTGGCACTAATGAAAGAAGAATATTCACTAAAAAGAGATGATAGTTTTAATTTTTTAATGAGTTTGTTGCCGCAAATGCAAAATTTGCCTGTTAAAGAAAACTTATGCTTTCGAATGAAAGTAAGCCAGCTTCTGTATGATACAGTTTCCGCAATGTCTTCACCTAATCCTGGAACAAATACATGCACTCCTACTCCTTCAACATCTTGGGCTGATTTGGATCAAAACATTGTTTCTTTCGAAGATTTTTAAAATAAACATGCTTTTACTTCATAACATACTTAGTTTTACTAACCTTAAAGTGACCGACAACCTTTCAGCTGCTGTGATTGGATTTTGAAGATTGGTTTGTTGTTTTTCTATAATTTGCTTTATTTCATTTAAAATATAGAAAAACGTAGCAGGAGTCATTCTATAATATTCATAAAATTTTTCCTCGTCTTCCTTTAAATATTCAAATAGCTGGTGAAACTCTCCCAACTTGTAACGATCACGAAAAATAGGATGGACAGAATATCTTTTCTTTTTTCTAAAAAACACTTTCGCTCTTAAATAAGTACTTTCCGCACAAAAGATTGCTCCACTCGAAAGAGCCATAATTGAAAGTAATGCTTAAAAAATTTACGAAGCGTAATGGCGAAGGGTAAATGCCTAGTACCTTTTGCAAATGGAACTAGCTACACATTCACAAGCGTGAGATCTGACCATAGAAAGCGTAAACGCTTACAAGCTTCAACAATCGCAACGAGCCTACACTCCTACAAGCTCGAGACGTGACCGCAGCCTAAGTGTACAATTGTTTTGTTTATAAGAAAATGAATGAGTAAGAATATGATAACGTGTGCTTGAGTTTGTGAAGCTAGGTATGTTATGACATTGAACTTGACTGAAATTAAGTATTCTTCGATTACAATGAACTTGAATGAAAATAAGTATTTTATGATGACAATAAACTTAAATGAATAATGTATTCTTAACAATAGTACTGCAACAATTCATTCAAAATTGTCGAATTAACTACGGAAAATGATTCTTTCTACTATGCTACAATAGTTAATTTGACCATATAAAAGTAGTTGACTTCTCTGATACAAAAAATATTGAAATCTTCGAGGATTCAACTATGTTAATTAGTTCATAAGTACGATAAATAGTTGATCTATAGAAAAATGAGCATCAATTCATTTAACACTCCAAAATATAGAATTATCAACAATTTTCATAGTAAGCGAACCACTCTAAAATTGTTAAATTTAACAAACATAATTCCACACCACAGACTATAGTCATTTACTATCTCGTACTATGTACATTGTTGGAATACCATAGTTTGTGGTTGTTTACTTTTTTGCACCACGGACGTTGTTTTTCAGCCACGCTTCATGGTGCATAAAAGTAATCAACAATTTTCTTATGGTTGTTTTAACTATTGCCCGTAGTTGATGCTGAAAAAAAACAAAGGAAAGTTGCTGATTTTTCATACTCCTCATACTCATACTCCTATTCTATCATAGAAGTTTCATATGCTACATGGCAAAATTGTGTTCGGTTTGCTGTTCGATATAATTCATATTCATGTTATGCTGTGAAGCCTTTATATTATGTTGTATGACGCTTTTTATGTAATTAATGTAATATGCAAATGAAATGCATTGCGATGCAGTGCAGCGCCGAAGTAGTGAACGCACACTGAAAGAAAAAGTCGTGGTTGATTTAACTACAATTTATAGTAAT